>CANSGD010000647.1:0-445946 GCA_947645195.1 Patellifolia procumbens
AACACTACTACAACACTACTACAACACTACTAGAAATGAGGATATTATGCAAAGTAGTAAATACATACCCAACACTACTATCATGTCGTCTACACGTCATAGGAAAGTATTAATTTCGCCTACATTCATTACATTATATTCACAAGTTATATATTACAAGTTAAAGAAATACATACCAAATCATTTCAGAACCTCCATATCATCAAAAAAACATTATCGCTTACAATGTAAAATCCACCTATTGATCAATAAAATCTTAATAACATTGAAAGTTTAGCAAATAATTGAAAAAAATACAAAAATCACCCTTGAACTTCAAGGTTCAAAACTACACGCACTAATCGATGAAGAATCTACACTATGCTCCGTGTATGTGGTCGATCTCCTCCTGAGTATGGCTCCAAGGAAAAATGCTACACCAAAAAAAAGATATAATAACTAACAAATCCGATATTAAAAGTTAAAAAAAGTATAGATTTAATGATAAGAATATTGTATTACCTCTTGAAAAGCATAGTTTTTCACATACAAGTGAAACTATATGAAACATGTACTTCATGACATAATAGCCACACTCTATTCTGGCTTTGTTGTCGAGGACATTACAAAAGAATGACAATAACAAAAATATCGATTATATACATATAAAGATGAAGATAAATGTACAAGAGAAATAATATTGAAAAAAAACATAATTTAACTTCATTGCTTACGATAATTGAAGTACATTCTAAACATTTTCCAAATCCAACTCTCGAGTTTAAGAGTCAAGCCCTACATTTAACAAAGAAAAACAAACAATAAAAACAAAGTTTCAAACTATACCACACATAACCGATCAAAGAAGAAAAAGAGAAGGAGCTCTCACTGAATCGTCAACTTGTCAACTGGATCAATGATAAGAAAAGGGGATGAGAAGTGCGACTGAAATGAATCTAATTGTCAACTAGATCAATGATAAAGCAAAAACACCTACTGAACATTAGTGGCTAAGATTGCCTTAATCTTTATAGACATATCTCTATGATGTTTTATCTTCCCTGATAAAAAAATTCCAATTGCATCAATCCAAAGCAAATTTCAGACCTCGATCTGTCTAAATGAATTTGCATCAATCATAAACTCATGACACTTAAATGAATTAGTAAAACCGAGGCACCAAAGTCGAATTTTTCACTGAATCTCATGGAAATAAAGAGGAAGTTTTCACTGAACAATTTTGCAATGACCAGTACATCAAAAACTTCTATAAACTTGATAGAATAAGTTGTGAATCAAATTTACGGTAATGTAAAAGGTGGAGCGAAAAACAAATGTCATGATTAGATAAGATAGCTCACTTTCTTCCATCAGGACATGTATGCTCCTTCCAATCCGTAGTTGCATTAGCCCTCTGTCATGGTACACACAAAGTAAGAGAAAACAAAAATAGAGAAAAAACAAACTAATATAACATAGAAAATGCAAATAACTACTTCAATTTTGAAATATTTAGAGCAAGTAAGGAAAATATTCAAAGCTCGACTGTTAAGTAACTACACAACTTCGAAAATTTCATTGCTAATAATATGCAACAAAACAACACTCATCTCTAAATCTCATAGAAAAGTTATACTCTAACATGAGCAGGGCACCTCACTTTTGGAATCAAAGCGATGGACGTTACATTGACACTCTTGAGAAGTTTGCCAATATTGAAGAATTCCAAAATAGCAGCTAAGATGTCATCACCAACCACATCCCAAGCTTGTTTGAAGAAGTAGAAGTTAAAACCATCCAAGCCAGGAGCCTTCTCATTAGGGATAGACCACAAACCCTTTTAACATCACCACTGGTAATTTTAAAATTAATAATTCTATGATGATCTTCAGTCAATCTAGGCCCTTCATCAATAATATGTTGCTTCACCACACATCTCTACATCAGTTGTTTACCCAAGAGATCTTGATAGTAACTCACAAAAGCATCTTGAATTTGCTCTTCATTATTTACCCAAACCCATTGCCCTTTCCGAATAGCATGGATCTTGTTTACAATTCTTCTAGCTTTGATGGACTGCTGAAAGATATGGGTATTATCACCCCCCTTTATCAATCTTAAAAACTCTATGCATTTAACTTCTTTAGATCCTCCTTCATAGATTTCATTTTCTGAGTAACCTAATACATCAAACAACCCCTAATAGGCCTACACCATGAGGATTGAACCACCTGCCAGAAATTTGGAGCTTGAACCCACATGTTAAAAACCTAAAAGGTTTTTCCTCCCCCTAGATTCAGGGTATATGCAAAGAATGCTTGGGCAATGATCAAAATCTCCTTCTGGCAGATAAGAAATTTCAGCATTCTAATAGCAAGAGATCCACTTTTCATTGACAAGACATCCATCAATCTTTGAGAACACTCTGTTTTCCCCTTCTTGTTTATTAGGCCAAGTGAAGAATCTGCCACTATACAAAGCTATTGTGTGAAAAATTGAAGCTACTACTGCCTCATGTGGTCATTGCTAACCAAGGTGCCTTTATCTCAGGAACATGTATCCTTCATAATATTCTTCTTTGTCAGGATATAGTGAAAAATTGATGTTCAGAAGGACTATGACACAGTTTCATGGGAGTTTCTTGAAGAGATGATGATTAGGCTAAAAGGCTCATCAAGTTGATCATGGTTTGTGTGCAAAGTCCCACTTTCACTCTAATGTTGAATGGTACCCCCACTGGATTCTTCAACTCCAAGAGAGGTCTACGGCAGGTGACCCTATGTCACCTCTCCTCTTTGTCTTATGCATGGAATATCTCACTCGTATTATTTCTTATGTTGGGAAACAACCTAGGTTCAAACTTCAGCCTAGGTGCAAGTATCTTGGCACTAGTGCATAGATGACCTTAGGTAGCACCCTAAAAGTGTTACTGAAGAGCTTAAAAGTGTTACTATAGGCAATAGGTAACACTTTTAAAGTGAACATCTGCCAATGCTACCTATTCTCTAAGGTAACACTTGTGAATCCTAATGTATCACTTTTTCAGTGTTACGTAAAATTCTCTAATGTAACACTTTTTTGAAACTAATGTATCATTTTTATAGTGCTACTTATAATATTTTATGTAACACTCTTTCATCTATTATAACATTTGCTAGATCACCATTTGAACTATAGTAACACTCTATTAGATGTTACATATCACTTTACATTACCGTATATAACACACTATTAGATATTAGGTAACACTTTTTCATTTTGTTCGCTTTTCATATTAACACTTCTATTTGAAATCTATCATATCTTTCTCATAGTAGCTTTTTACTAAAACTTACAAACGCAGTAAACAAAGAAAAAATAGAATCACATTATAAATATAAATGAGTATATTCGATCTCAAAGGTTGTTGTAAAAAATGATACATAGTATTCATCAATTGAAAACACACTAACGTATTCAAAACAAAAATAGTTGATCCAAAAATTCAGTCACATAATAATCTCTCCCTAAATAAATGTAATCTCTAGACGAACATTATTTGTTTCTTCAATCATCTTCAATTACATCGTCCTATCCATGCATCTCTCCCGAAACATCATCAATCCTTGCTACTCTTACATTATCTTCATCATCCTGTAATAAGAATAAAAAAAAAGTATACTAAGAGCAAATTATCTTGGCAAACAATCAGAACAAAAAGTATAGTTGCATTGGTTGATGTCACGGTACGGTTACCGGTTACCCACGTAACCGATATTTTATTTTTCTTTCAAATTTTCTTTTAAATTTTTTTTACTGTTCCCGAGCTGCTGCTGCCGAAGCCTTGTTGCTGCCGAAGACCTGTTGCTGCTGAACAGTTGTTGCTGCTACTGCTGCCATGCTGTTGCATCTGCTGTGCTGCTGCCGTGCTGCTGTTGCTGTCGCTGCTGCTGTTGTTGCTGTCGCTGCTGCTGTTGTTGCTGCTGCTGCTGCTATTGTTGCTGCCGCTGCTGCTGCCAGTGCTGTTGTTGCTGCCGCTGCTGTTGTTGTTGCTGCCGCTGCTACCGCCAGTGCTGCTGTTGCTGCTGTTGTTGCTGCCGCTACTGCGATTGTTGTTGCCGCTGCTGCTGCGAGTGCTGCTGTTGCTGCCACTGTTGCTGCAAGTTCTGCTATTGCTGCCGCATAGTTGTTGTTGGGCAACTGTTGCCCACGCTCGGTCACTCCATGATAGCCGTTTAATAGCAATTAATTTGTGATAAAATTAAGGTTATTAAACTTATTAGAGGTTGAGTAAGGGAAATACAAGAGATCAAGTTAGAACTACAATATAAACTCGGGTGCCTAAATCTAGTCCATTCACACACCCATGCAGAATAATTTGTACCAACCAAGTTGCCAGAATAGATGGTGAACTCAAAAGTGATTGTAATAATTGAAATATACCTCTTGAAGCTCTAGTTCATTTGGTTCCGTGATTTCTATATCCGATGACACGCCCAACGACCGAGTCAAATTAGTAAAGGTTTCGGGAGGGAGTTGTTGCTTAAACATCTTCATGACTTCTCCAACGATATCTTTCACAATTTGATCCTTATATGGTTTCAAAAATCCATCTGGGATGATTACACCACCCAAAGCTGTAGTGTCCTTACTCTTTTTCCTTTCACAATTGAATACCTTCCAAGTTGCCTTTGGTTTTCTGTGATATCAAGCTTCATTACTTCACGATATGCTCTGTCTCCATCAATCTTCCTTTCCATTTGAAGTTCCTCCATCTTGCCTTAATCACAAATAATGAAAGCATTATTAAAATCTACCACAAGTTAAGATGAAAAAAGTGTAGTCTAAACACATGTAAAGGCAACCAAACTTACAATATTATCCTTAATAGGCTCGTAACATGTTTTGTATCACTTTCCCTCTTTCCTCTTACGAGACTCTTTGTATAATTGTGCTTCAGATGGTCATTTCTTCTCATTATCTTGTTGTTTCTACCATGAAAATATTAAAAAAAAGTCAAAGTTAAAAAAAGGACCGTGAAGCAGAAGGGCTGCCCCTTGCTTATTGTAATTAACTTACCAATTCATGTTCCTTCCGTGCAAAGCTAATGGGGCCCATAGTATGCCTATCTTTTTGGTTGATACTGCTTTCTCTGTTCTTCTTACTTTGTTCCTGCTCGTGAATAAAATGAACATAACTTAGAAAATGGCACTCTGAAATTTGACCTAGATATCTTAGGCAAAATAAAAGCATAACAAATACTTCAATAATATCTTCATTCCAAAAATCTAATAGTTGCTTGAAATAATCTTTCGGAATATTGTCGGGAGCATTTTCATATCGGTCATCATCATTGTCGTAAGCGCTAAGGTGCCTCTTTTTCACAATGCTTTTATGTCGACGCCAAAGCCTTCCAACTGATGCCAACACATTGTCCTTTCCTTCTTCTTAGATAATGAATTTAGTCTGCATCAATAATAAGACATTTAAAGGGATATTCGAAGAGATCAAGAATTTAAGAGTCCATATGCATATTAAACGACACGAACCTTGATATATTTCCAAATTTTATCTTTATGAGGGACCTTATGCCAATTAATTTTGTTCAATGGCGAAAGACTTGAGTTACGAGCTGTAGTTCCGAGAAACCTTGAAAATTTATCTAAAGTCTTCTTATCAGGACCAATAGGCTTCCCCACTTCATTAAAAATTATTGGCTTACGATCATCTAATGTCCATTCATGGACATCTTTGCACATAGTTGGTCCTCTAGTTCGCTTCACTTTTGACAATGCTATATAGAAACCAAAAAACGCATTTAGCAAATGTATTCATATTTTTTAAAAAAAATAGCAAAATGTATTCATATATTTTTTAAAAAAATTAACAAAATGTATTATAGGATAGTGAAACATTACCACTGCCACCTTCATCAATACCACCTTGAATATCATCATTACCACCTTGAACATCATCAATACCAATTTCACCATCATCATCTAATTCATGCTCCGATTCTGGGACATCTGAGCACATGCTATTTTGATTTTCTTCCTCTAGATCATGTTGGAATGAATTTACCTCTAGAAATCTCTCCATTTGGGAACCAACTACTGGATGTTTTAGAACTTGCAAAACATTTGGTTGAGTGTTAGTTTGTGGCAGGAATAACCCATGTTGTTTCTTTCTCATTTCCTTTTCTTTTAACATTGTTTTCATCTTAATGTAATCACCGAGTGAGCCGGGAGCAACAATTGTCTTAATCTGCCCCATCTTTGTTTTGCGGCGACGCTTAACTTCTTTCTCCTGTTGGCTTTGGAATGTTGATTTAGTGTGGGCGGCAGCAGACTTGCTTACCCTTTCGTCAGAATTCACTATTGTAGTAGCGCCTACTTTTTGCTGCTCCTGAGACTGTGTCAGAACACTCTGTTGCAACCCTTGCTGTAAGTTTTGTTTTTGAGTCTTTGACTGATGCATCTTAGCTTGAGCGGCCATCGACATCGAAGAAAAATCTGTCTTCTCTTTAAGAGCCAAAACCTTTAAAAAAATGAATGGTAAGTATATGACTAAACATAACGGTAATGTTAACAGTTATAATCAGTACTTGTCTTGAACTAAAGAATTACCTTCTTAGAGCGAGACCTTATGTTTACAGATTTAATCCTTAAGTCTGTGCCGTCCTCATCACTCAATTGGATCTCCTCATCACTACCTTCGATCACCCTCTTAGTTTGCTTTTTACTTTTCTTTGATTGAAATAATTCATACGCCATTGTACTAACTCCCATTTCCTTCATTTTCATTTTGTTTTGTGCGATCCTCATTTCCCTAGCCTTTTCATAACATGTCATATTAATATCACTTCCTGCAAAAAGAAGTGTAAACGGGACCTCAGAGGTATAATTTCGCTTTCCCGAAAACTCAAACAATATCTACTCAAAAGGATAGTAGATATTACACCTCTGTTTTTGGTTTTGTAATCCTAAAAGAACAAGTATAGGACAAGTACTCGGTATTCGAAAGGAAAAAAGCAATCAACATAGAAGTTCTTGCCATCACAACATAACATAGTACATCAGTGAAGGACACTTCGAGTAAAAAACACTATGACAACCTGCACTCAAAGGCCGTGAAGCCAGTGACCATAATCAAGGCAACAAACAGTAAACATGTATCCATGGACCACACTACGACCTGCTGTAGTTGGATTGAACTCAGTTGAGCTTGAACTGCTACATATTCTGATGCTAACAAACTTGAAACAGCAAAAACCATTGTGTTTCGATGCATTCCGTTTGAGTAGTCTGTCATGGGTCGCAGGGGCTTACAGTTTACAGTATTCCAAAGCCGCCTTAGACAGAATGACAGCACTAAATGCCCTTTTGCAAGTTAAAGATGAACACTGTGTTCTTTGCCTAAAGTTTTGGACTTTATGTCATGTATTTATATCCTACTCTAAAGCATATTTGCTACCCAGAATGTAAAATTATATCCTTTTAATATTTAGAAATGAAGTCACTAAAGTTCGTTAGATTGAATATTAAATTCGTTGCAGAGCTCCAGTCAATAGAATAATTAACTTGACATAAGCAACTATTGCCTCAGGGGATGATGCAGGATGTGATAAGGTGCAGACTCAGTTTCTTATGCTATAGTTTATATCATATTCTCACTTGCCAGTATGTAATGTTTCATAATACTTATCAGAATCAAGTTGAGTAAGCTGGTGCATATATTTACCTAAAGGCCTAGATTGGTTGACACGAAATTCTTAATTCCTTGACTTAATCTTAGGATGACTAGCTTCTATAGATGTCGTATTGTTTTCTCTTTTGCAAGTTAACCATGAAATTCCTATAAATCACATTCAGGCTTAATGTTCAAATAGCATACCACATACAGAAGAAAAGATACAACATACTGTGAGACCAATCACTGTGACAACCTGCACTCAAAGGCTTAATGTTCTCTCATCTCCTCCTTCCTCTACTCATTTTCCACGAAATTTACTACCTATCCTCCCCAATAATTTCCTCTAAGGAAGGCATAAAAAGAGACTATGGATACACATCACTTACTATATTGCAGAGTCAAAATCATGTAAATGAGACTGTGTACTTACAAGTAGTCAGTGCTCTACTGCCGATTGGAGAAGTATTTGAGGAGGCCCGCCTGACTTTATGCCTTGGGTTGTAGAACTTATAGTCCCTGGCAGTACCAAATACCTGAACCTATAGCAGCAATAAAGCTAGATTCACTAGTATCATCATTCTTCTATGCACAAATTTGATATAGACAACCAAACTCAGCCTGGACCGAGTATCCGACTGAGATAATCCTACCCGAAACTGAGCTGAAACAATCTACACTTATTCGCATATTAAACACCAGAATTGACTGATTCCAAACAAGAACCAGAAATGACTGATTCCAAACAAGAACCAACAGTGACTGATTCCAAACAAGAACCAGAAGTGACTGAACAAAACAATAACATGCAGAAGTAGTTCGTTGATTTTGCAGGTTATTTGTAAACAAGAACCAGAATTGAACCAAGCTAATGCAGACGATAAATATATGTAAAAGGATCAGCCCACGTAAAGACTTTACTCTATCTGCCAAATTCATTATACTTCTGTTTTGCAGTCAAAATACTACTAAATCACACATGCATACTAACTAGCAAGCTATGCAAGGTTCACTCTGTATATAAAAGCGGCTATAGCAAATGCCGCAGCAGTATGTGTTAAAGGAAAGCATTATGCAGTAGCATGATTTAACTAAATGAACGAAAATAAACCATTATGAAGATATCGAAGACCTCTAGTAAGCTAAAAAAAAGCTATTGTAACTGCCAAATTCATCAAGGCAATGGAAAGACTTAAAAAGCTCAGCCCACGTAAACCACAACATAGGAAGAGAGAATTTGTAAAAAGTAATACATAACTTAATAGTTCAATCACTAAAACAGAAGCAATACAACAATAATGAAAAGTATTTAACTAAAAGCAACACAAAAAGAATGGAGCTTTCCCTATTCGAAATCGACGGGTTGCATCCAATCCCAATCTGTCTCATCTACATCAGAATTATCTTCATGGCTCTCAACACATGGTTCAGTGTTCATGGTATTTCGATGAACTTCGACTCTGTAAGATGCACCATCTCTACACCAAGTTATATCATCAGCATCAACTCTAGGAATAGTTAAATCCTCAACAGGTTCCTGAACTTTACTAAAATATGTGTCTGCGGATTCCCCCTCTGTATTAAAGAAGTCTCTAGGCAACTTTCGATGCACATAATGCCAGTCTTCCTCCATACTATCTTCTATATAGAAAACTTGTTGCACCTGTGATGCCAAGACAAAAGGGTCATCCCTTGAACACAATCTCTTAAAGTTTACCCGAGTCATGCCATAGTTGTCTATTTCCACATGAAACCAATCACAGTTGAACAAGATGATAGTAAATGCACTCCAGTAATCTATCTCAATTATTTCTTTTATTTTCCCATAATAAGTGACACTACCAAGAACGGGATTGCTATCCTTGCTACTAGCGAATTTTGAAGTTAAGGCTGTCAACGAGACTCCACTATTTTGGCTTTTACATTTCTCATCATGCTCTTTCGTGTAAAAGTTATAGCCATTGCAAAAATATCCGGTGTATCTCCTTGCAACAGTTGAAGGACCCAAGGAAAACCACCTAATATTATCACTAACATCATCCAACTCAACCCTTTCCCTAAACCAATCCACGATCTCGTTACTATGCTGTCGAGCTTCTCTCCGCCTTCTTTTCCACTTATCTCTGGAACTTCTTTTTACAAACTCTTCATGCTCCCTACATTAATGGATACCATAAAATTACATTAGACCAATACTATAACATATAATTAAAACATTTACGACAAGATTGATTCTCACTTGATGTATTTCTCAACTAGCTCATCATCACAATTGAACAACGCATATCGATGAGCTTGAATTCTTGTATTTGCATCCAAATTGTACACAATCCCTTTCTTCTTCCCTCTTTTCTTCCTCCCAAAAGGATGGCCTATCTTAGGGAACATAAGAAATTCAACATCAACTTTACTATCCTTCTCATGGATTCGGTATAATCCTTTACGACGCTTCTTTGCACCATCATGCAAATATCAAGAGCAGAATATCAAACACTCTTCGACCATATAACCTTCCGCTATAAAAGCCTCTGGGCGACTTCTATTTTTAACATAAGATTTCTGCTTCCCCAAGTATCTCTCTATAGGATACATCCACCAACCACACACTGGACCACCAAGTTTTATTTATTCAACCAAATGGATAGGCAAGTGGACCATTATGTCAAAAAATGACGGTGAAAATATCCTCTTGAGTTCACAAAGAGTCTCATTGATCTCAGTCTCAAGGCGATCTAAATCTTTTGGATCAATGGTCGTACTGCATATGGCTCTAAAAAATGCACTCAATCTGATAAGAGGTAAGGCCACATGCTTTGGCAAAACTTTTCTAATCCCAACAGGATGTAAATGCTGCATTATGATATGCGCATCGTGACTCTTATACCCTAATATCTTTCCCTCCTTTACTTGCACACATCGAGCAATATTTGATGCACACCCTTGAGGTAGCTTTGCATTCTTCAGGACACTACAAAACATGCTTTTCAAAACCTTTGTCATTGAAAATGATGCTTTTGGCAGCAAAACGTACCGCTCATCATCTGATTTCTTGGGATGCAATTCTTGTCTAAACCCCATTTCTTGCAAATCTAATCGAGCCTTATGATGATCTTTAGACTTTCCAGGTACGTCTAACAAAGTTGAAAGCACACTGTCACAAATGTTTTTTTCTATGTGCATGACATCCAAATGATGGGGACAAGAATTATCTTTCCAATACGGCAAAGTATGAAAGATAGAGGACTTCCTCCAAGGACAATCTTTATAATTCTTCTTTGGTTGTAACTTTCCAAAACTATTTTCCCAATCCTCTAGCAAGCTTTGAACTTCGGCCCCACTCAAACGATCTGGATATATTCTCTCCTCCTTTTCCCCATCAAAAGACTTCGCATCATGCCGCCAAGGATGATTGGGATCCAAACCACGACAATGACCCATATAACAGGACTTGTTACTGTTGCTCAAATGTCGATGGTGAGTCTCATAATGGCAATAGGGGCATGCAAACTTCCCTTTGGTGCTCCAACCAGACAACATAGCGTATCCTGGAAAGTCACTTGTGGTAGATTGTAAGACTGCATACGTTTTAAACGTTTCACGCTTTGAAGCATCATACGTATCCACCCCAAACTGCCATAGTTCTTTAAGCTCTTCTATTAAAGGTTGGAGGTAGACGTCAATGTCTTTTCCAGGAGAGGTGGGACCCGGAATAAGCAAAGACAACATAAGGAACTCTGACTTCGTGCACAACCATGGCGGTAAGTTATAATTAATTAAAACAACAGGCCATGTGCTATGTTGGGTGCTCATGGTGCGAAATGGATTGAATCCATCACTTGCAAGACCTAAACGAACATTACGTGACTAACTAGCAAAGCTCGAGTGTTCTTTATCAAACTTCTTCCAAGCCTCTCCGTCAGCACGATGCCTTAAAAATCCATCTTTGTCCTTCCTTTCCTCATGCCACCTCATCAACTCTGCTGTTTCCGAGCACATATAAAGCCTTTGTATCCTTGGTTTAAGAGGAAAATGCCAAACTACTTTTGTTGGTACTTTATGTGCACTCTTAGTTGATTCACTACTAGTTGATTCATTTTCCTTCCACCTAGAAGTTTGACAAACATGGCAGCATGTATCAGCTTCATGCTCCTTCCAATAAAGCATACAATTATTACGACATGCATGAATTTTGTCATAATGAAGACCCAAATCTTTCACCAATTTTTTTGCCTCGTTGAAAGACTTAGGCAATTTGGCTTCTGGCAATAATTCTCGCAACAAGTCCAAGAAATCTGAAAAGGCTGAATTAGTCATCCCATGGACAGACTTCAAAAGGTACAAGCGAAAAAGGAATGATAGTTTTGAAAATGTTTTACACCCATGAAAAAGCTCTTGTTTTCCATCTTCAACCAACCTAAAAAACTTCTTAGTCTCCGCATCAGCCACACCTCGAACCCCTTCATGGTCGTGTGAAAATCTTTCTGCCATATCTCTATGAGTATCATATATGAGACCGTCCATGTCATCATGGGTGACATTGTCTTCACTTAAACTCTCCACATTTAACTTTGAAGACATACCCTTCTCACAAAGACTCCATCCTATAGTGTCGGGTTGAATCCCATTCGCGATCAAATGATTATACACTTTCTCTCTATGGTGCCAAAAACGGTTATAGCACACCTTACATGGGCAGGTGATCTGATCTCCAATTGCTCGGGTAGCAAATGCTTTATCTAGATAATCCTCCACTCCTTTCTCATACTCGTTGCTAGATTGTAGGAAATTGGTCCAACTACTCATTCTGTCACCTTTACAATATGCAAAATCAAACATAATTCATATAGAAAATTAAAACAATAATGTATAACCCTTCCATGGCTTATAAGGACTTAAAGGGACATAAAAAATAATAACCAATAAATTAAGAGTTAAAATAATCTCCTATAATAACCGAAAGCCAAAACAAAAATCAATATCATTATCACAAACCAAAGCAAAGAATCAAATCAAAACAATTAGAACCTACCACCTAAATTAAGAATTATTCCTCGTTTAGGGATTTAGCACATCACCCTATCAATATTCTATCTTCTCAAGTTAGAACGAGCATACAGTTAGTGAGTTAGATTGATTCCAATCTCACGATCAATCTAAACAATATCTAATCATAATACAAGGCATCTCAGAAGATTATCTTGACCACATAGCGAGGGTGGTGACAGAAAGACCGCCAAATAGTATAGTTAGCCAAGAAAAATCAAATCTCAAACTCAATATACTGTGGCATATCAATACATATGAGTTAAAACAAAGCTTAACAAAGTTCACAAAAATAGCTTCTTGTTAATCAACCACTATTTCCCAAACTGAAGCAAAGCAATAGCTACAATACTGCTAATTCTGTTGAGCTCTGGTAATTTTACCAATCAAAGAAAATGTTGACATTGGGTCAGGCAACAAGAGAGGATGCGAGAAGATTGCAATGAAAAATTATGATTAACTAAGTATACAATTATAATTCACAATTCTAATTATGTTCATTACTAGCCAGCGATTCAGATTAACTAAGAATACATTTCTAAATCACAATTCTAATTCACAGTAGTAATCAATTAAGATGGAACACCGAATAATTAACATAATCAAAATACAAAAATCCCTCTCTTTTTTATTGTAAAACCAGATCCCTCTCTTTTTTCATTGTAAAACCAGATCCTTTTGCTGTTTTACATTATATACATAAATACTTACAATGAAATCAGATACTTATTCACCAAGCAAATAAGCCAGCGATTCATAATTAAGCAGATCATCAATACAAAAGGATCTGGTTTTACAATGAAAAAAGAGAGGGATTAACTTACTGCATTCCCAATTCTAATTCCCAATTCTAATTCACAGTAGTATCAATTACGATGGAATGAAAAATTAACAAAATCAAAAACAAATCCCTAAATTCCCAATTCTAATTCCCAATTCTAATTCACAATACTAATCAATTAAGATGGAATGAAAAATTAACAAAATCAAAACAAAACTCCCTAAATTCCCAATTCTAATTCACAATTGACAAGAAAGAAAAGAAGAAAACTTACCGTGAGGTTGCGTTCCTGTAGCCTTGAAGCAGAGGTGGCGTTACCACGCCAGAGAGGAAATTGTCAATTGAGTGCCAGTGAAGAGTGACAATGGTGATTCTCGTTCTGCAAGAGGTATCGCACGACGCCTGTCAAGTCTCTAATCTGTTAATTGCCAAACCTAGGAATCAGTGAAAGATTTGTTTTTTAATTGTCACATTACATACAATAGCGGCTGATTCTAGCCCAACATAATAGTTTAGCGCCTTATTTGCTTGGTCAATTTTGAGTAACCGCCTATTAAGTAATTTTAAAAAAAAATGGTTTAAAGTATATTTTAAATTATAATATATATATGTAACACTTTTCTAAATAAAAAAGGTAGCACTTTTTTAAAGTGTTTCTTTAAATGTTGTTAATTTTAAAAGTGTTACCTTGAAATGTTACTTGGTTAAATAGTGTTACTATAAAGTGTTACCTATTTTTAAAGTGTTACAGTAAAGTGTTATCTATTAACAAAGTGTTACTAAAGTGTTACGTTTGTAGACAAATAATTTGTCAATTGAAAAGTGTTACCATTGTATGCTACCTAAAGCTAAGTTTGTTGTAGTGTGGAGTGAATCACCTTTATTTTGCTGATGATGTTGACCTTTTTTGCAAAGGTGATTTTCAGTCAGTTCTCATGTTGCTGCAAGGATTGAAACTGTTCTCTGCTCCTACTGGACTTGTTGCTAATCCTTCAAAATCATCTATATTTTGATGTGGGTTAAATAACCAAGAAATGCAAAGAATAGTTGATTGTTCTGGATTCAAAACAGGGGAGCTTCCATTCAGGTATCTTGGAGTGCCAATAAGTTCTAACAAGCTCTCAGCAGCAGATTGTGAGCAGCTAGTGGAAAAGATGGTAAGCAGAATTAAAGTTTGGAGTACAAGAAATATTTCCTTCGCTGGGAGGAAGCAACTTGTAAATTTTGTCTTGCTTACCATTAGCATCCACTAGTCACATATCTTTCTTATCCCTGAGAAAATTTTGAAACAAGTTAATGCAATATGTAGGTCATTTCTATGCTCTGGAATTTATAACTCTAGTAGGCCAGGGTATGTGAGTTGGGAGGATGTTTGTAGGCCTAAACAAAATGGTGGCCTAGGTTTCAGATCTCTGATCCACTGGAACAAAGCAATGATTGGGAAGTAGGCATAGAGCATCTCTATGAAGGCTGACAACTTATGGGTCAAATGGGTGTATGCTATTTATATTAAAGAGCAGAGTTGGAGTCACTTAAGGCTCCTAATTCAGCTAGTTGGGCTATGAAAATTATCAGCAAGGTTAGAAAGGAGATTACTGAGAAATGTGGTGATAGTTGGCTCACTCAAGCAAATTATAACACTGCCATGATGTATAAAAATTTACATCACCCTGGGCAAAAGCAAAATTGGTGTCAGGATGTTTCGGATCATCAATGTCCCTAAACATAGTTTCATTGATTGGCTTGTATGAATAGGCTGCCGAAAAGAAAAAAATTGTGTAATATGGGAATTATCTCTACATCTTAATCTGTGATAATGGCAGTGAGGATCATAAGAACTTTTTCTTTGATTGCTTTTTCAGTAGGAGATGTTTGAAGGGAATAAAAGATTGGTTATGGATTAAGATAACATCAAAACTGTGATTCAACTGCTAGCTTGGGCTCAAAAAAGATACAAAAGAAGCAAATTAAGGAAGCAAATCATTAAAGCTAGTATTCTAGCTCTTGTATATAGAATATAGAATGAGAGGAATAATGCCCTCTGGAATGGAGTAATATACTCAGTTGATACTATAATTAGGGATATAATGCATACTGTAAAGAAAAGAAATGATAGCAGACTCCCTAGTAAGATTAGGGATATAGATGTAGTGTGGTGGAATGGATTGTATTAGTTTCCTGGCATTCTAGCTAGGGTAGTTGGTCCTTGCGCCTTAGGCTGTAATGTGCTTGTTTGTGATTATATCATACTTACTTACTTACCAAAAAAAAAGTTATGGTCTAAACCAAAAAATTAAGTTTCATTTAAATTACTGCACGACATTTAGGTAGTTGTTGTTGAGTGTTGAACATTATATGAAGTTGAGCCATTCATTGGCCTCTCACCCCAAATGTGTAGACAAGCATAACAGGGAACTCAGGATCGGCAATCACACAACAACCTACTTGCTACAAAACAATCCCGCAGTCCCTAAATGATAGGCCATATTTCTAATTCGGATTGTCCCAAAATAATTAGCAGTTCCCATACTTGTTAAGTGATGATTTGAGCTTCTCAATAACACCCTTAATGATTTAACAAGACCTAGATTCAAAATGGTGAAGGATAGGCAAGGTATTTTAATCTACTCCCGCCAAAGTGATCCGCAATAAAACCAAGAAAAGCCGATTTCAAGATAGCAATGCTTAACCTGAAGGAAAACATATATCCTACCCAAGTCTCCATGACTCAATAACTTCAATGCCTTGAAAAGTGCCAACGGTTTTAACAATCAATTCCTGCCCATCACATGGAATACTGGATCAACCATTTTAACTTCAATGTCGATCCCTAAAGCATAGCAAGTAGTAGCACATCTTTCAGGCGCCTGACATGATGGTGGCGCAGTCCAATAAAACCAATAGATTTAAGTTCCTGGATAACTTTGCAGATAGTCTGCAGTGGAACTTCAGGGTCCATTAAGCAATTCAAAGCGATATCTCCATATTTTTCGATAATTTTTGTGAGAATAGGTGCACAGAGTCAGCATTGATATGGTACCGACCTACTAGTGTGCTAACACAGTTTTGACCTAGCTTCATGATAATCACCAGCCATATCTAAAATGGAGACAGATATTGTCATTAAACTTGACTCTTTAAGATTTTTAGATTATGGCAGTTTGTTTGGCACTTAGCGCTAGAGGTATAATATAAGCAGTGGACGGGCAAGTGGAAGCTCCTGGTGTTCATCATCAAGATCAAGAACGGGAGTCATACACAAGACCTTCTCTAGATCTATTTCTAGATGATCTTGTAAACACAAATTTTAACTAAGTTTGTAAAACAGAGTCAAGATAAATGTAACAAAATAGGTAATTTTATTAATTAAAATTTTAGGGTATAATCTCTAATTTGATCCTCTGATTTGATCTCCACAATGTTTGACTTGTTGTATCACGAACTTGGCTTGTCACCTTCGTAATACGGATTTGGTTTCCTTGAATGAGGGCCTTCGGGCTTGATCTCTTCAAGTCTTCTTTTGGTTTCTTGAATGAGGGCCACGGGGCTTGATCTATTCAGTCGTTTTCTTTATAATAGAACGGCACGTTGATTTCTGATTCTTGTTGTTCTTCTTCTAGGTTAACAAAATTTGATGTTGGTTGACGAGTTCTAAAGAGTTTTTGTGCACTCTGGAATAACCCTTGATTTTCTCCACCATTTGGTTTTTCTGACCTTCTGGTTTTTCTCTCTGGTTTCTCTGTTTTTTGTACATGAAAGGAAGGAGTCCTCTATTTATAGAGGAGTCTCGTTTCCAAATCCTAGGGTTTTAATCCATATTAGGCCATTTAAATGGACTTGGTGTCATGACCCACCAAATAATAGTTTTAACCCTTTTACTGGCTCTAACTATTAAATAGAAATGATTTTAATTAAAATAACTAAAACGGGCTAAATAATTTGTAACCCAAATTAATTAAATATTAATTGACCGTCAAGATCATTAAGATTCTTTGGAGGGAATGGATTTAAAGAAAAATTGAGAATCTATGTTTAAATAATTGTGGGATAAATGAAATGTGTTGTTTGAGGATTTTCCTTTACGAATATAAGCTAACTCGTGAAAAAGTTAAGTTGTTCAGGATGTAATTAGAGTTTTAACATAATAGATCGATATAACTCATTATGGGACTTCATGAGTGCTCTAAGCATGCTACGTAAAGTGGTGCTAAATGGTGAATAACAAGACCCGTAAGTACTATGAAGGAAATTATTATGTATGAGATTTATGTTGATGATATAATGGCTTACAAAATGTTGACTGGATCAAAGGAGTGGCGGAGCAGTATGAAGTAGTGCGTAATTGTTCAAAGGTTTTAAACTTGCAAAATATTGATATTGCACTACCACAAAAAGACCCTATGGAGTCGGCCCTTTAGAGTCGCTTGTTTATAAAGTGCGACACATTAGCTTTTAGACTTGTCTGCTACTAAGCAGGCGACGCATTTGATCCTTGGAGAAAGGTAAAAAATTGACTAGAAGAGCTTTCGCATCGCCTCTTATTTAGTAGGCGACGCAATAGGTTTTTGCGTCTAATATTTTCTTCCAAGGGACGCGTTAGATTATATCTATCGTGTCGCTTACTTTATATAAGGCGACACATTAGCCATATGTGTCTAATATTTGCTGCAGGCGACGCGATAGCAAAAAATACTGCCAAAAAAAAAAAAAACCTGAATTGAGACTTAGTCACTAAAACAAAAACTAACAAATCCCTGAAACGCTCCACTCTTTCCTCTGTAGTCCTCCACCGCTGCTCTAAAAAAAAACTAACGAATCCATAAACGCCGACTCCGCCGCTGCTCTCTCACCGGAAGAGACACTCGCGCTCATTCCCCTCCATTTCTTCATCACATTCGTTCCTCAACAATGGAGACGACTCGTGGTGCGATTATGAAGCTATGAGAATTTTCGTAAGGCCTCTCTCCCGAAACCCTAACTCTCCATTTTAGGTTTTTTCTTCCTTTAGTTCTCACTTCTCTCGCCGCAACTTCTCCGATGAGATCAGAGCTTCCTTCCTCGACAAATCTGAGGTCACGGATCGTGTTATCTTTCCTCATGAACTTCTAGAAAGTCGAGCCTTCCAAGGTTTGATTAATTTCTTCCGATTGCGAAATTTTCAGTTGATTGTTGTAAATGTATTTATCTGCCTGTTTAGCTATGTAATTTGGTGGAAGTAGCTTCATGAGTCTACATTTGGGATTGGTTTTTCTCATTTGATTTCTGAGGGTTTATATTGTTGATTAGCTGATGTGGGTTTGATTTTCATTTATTTAGGGTTGTTGTGATTTTGTTTGTTTTAGAGGTATACGAGCCCAATGTTGACACAAAGAACCTGTTGCTGATAGTCAAAATACAAATGACAAAAAAGCTTTTTATGCAAATATAGCCACAATTCATGATGGTATATAAGATAAAATATATATTGTATTTCTCATTTCACTTAACTATAATAAACTGTTCCAGACCTTCAATTCCTTGTTGTTCCTCTGTTGGTTGATTTCGAGGTCTCATTTCACTTAACTATTTCGAGATCTGTACACACTAAAATTTTATTAAAGTGCCACGTTGGATAATATATGGTCAACTGTCAAATTATTGATTCATTATATATTTGACGGTCAATTTATATTTAATTAATTTGGGTTACAAATTATTTAGCCCGTTTTAGTTATTTTAATTAAAATCATTTCTATTTAATAGTTAGAGCCAGTAAAAGGGTTAAAACTATTATTTGGTGGGTCATGACACCAAGTCCATTTAAATGGCCCAATATGGATTATTGTAGTTTTCTATTTTTTGCTTTTTTAATTTTTAAAGTCATACTCCCTCCGTTTCCATTTAATGTTCTCATCTTTCTTTTTGGATGTTTCCAAAAGTTCTTCTTACTTTGAATGTTTTCCATTTTAAAAACTTTTGTTTTCCCATCTTACCCTTCAACAACAAAATATTTATCATATTTTATTTTTGTTTTTCTTACACATGGTCCCCATTTTATTTCTCAATCACCCACTTTTCTTTCTCTCTCTTACTTTTTCAAAAACAAAAAGTAACAAAGTACACTTTATATAATATAAAATTAAAAAAATTCTCATTCACCTCATTTTGCATTGGTTTTCTCCCATATTCCAATTGATAACATCAAATGGGATCGGAGGGAGTATGATATACTTCCTCCGTTCTTTTTTAATCACTACATTTCTCTTTTTACACTATTCATCCATCTCCCTTTAATCAATTATAATGATTTATGTACAAGGATAAATATAGTCATGCGAGATTTTGTTAAATTCATCTCTGTACATACTTAATTAAAATTAACTTTTTATAATTTTTACTTGAGCATAATTAGAGATATTAGCATTCAAAGTTGTGCATTGGGAGGAGTAAAACTCTATATGTAGTGATTAATAAAGAACGGAGGTAGTATGTGTTATAATGAGTAAATTATTAGTCAAATTTATTGAAAACATGATGATTTTGAAAACTGACAACTAAAAGTGAAAACAAGTTTCGTATTTTTTAGTTTTTAGTTTTTTTAAAAAAAACTGAAAACAAAATAGATAATGAATAGACCCTTAGTTTTAGTTTTTTGTTTTTTCATATAATTTTTATCACTAACCTTTTAAAATTATCAACTTTTTTTTTTTTTCATGTTTTCTATTTATCACAAACCTTCTTATTTTTTCTTATCATTTTTCAGGTGCATCATTCATTTACTTTGCAGGCATTGGGATTTGTATCCCCTAATAGCTTCTTTTAATTTTAGTTTTTTATGTTTACTTTTTTATCACGAAACTTTTTATTTCTTCTTATTATTTTTCAGGTGCATCACTATTCATTACAATCATTGTTTTTCAGAACATCTAATATCAATATAATTTTTTATTTTCCAAAATCATCTACTTACTAATATTTCGATCAATTTATAAAATAGCACGATATATTAATTTTCTGATGTATAAGGAGTCATGAAAGGAAGATGAGAATCTGTCCACGACCTTTCGGAATTAGGAGCAATTCTCTAACCAACTCAGCTATCCCTTAGTCTCTCAATGTTATAATACTGCTAGCTCATATCCTTAGTTTTATTTATAATGTTTGGTTACATAGAATTTTCTTTTATAGGACAAGAAAGTGTGAAGCCCTTATGTTATTTTTCTATGAAAAAATGAATGTCCAGTGAAATATGATTCTATTAAAATCTCAGATGTCAAAAGTAGAAAGACATTTATTTGATTGATTAAGACTTATATCATGACTTAATTAGTCCCATAAAGTTAGACAAACATGAACTATAACATTCGAATAATTTGATAAATTAATGAGGCATTTGAATCCGTTTTAAATTTGAAAATTGGGCAAAACTATTATTCTACGTTCTAATAATATACCAACGGTAGCGATGGAGTAGAAGCGCATGTGGAGACTAATAGGAGAAGGACGAAGTGAGTGAATGATGACTACATATACTAGGGTTACATACTCAATGTTCCAGCCTATATGTTTAGAGTGTTGAATTGTTTCCTCAATTAAAGTTATAGAGGTTGGTAAACGGAGGGATTGCGTGGTGGTTACAAAGGATTGACTATCAAACATAAGGAACAATAGTCTTTGCCCTTGGTTAGTCGATATATGTTAAAGTTATTAATTACTACATGAAATAAAATGAACATCATTACAAAACAATGTGCTACGTTCAAAAAACCAAATCAGTTAAACATCAAATTTTATTTATACATAGGAGAAGAATCACTTGGGGGGCCATTGAACACTACAAGAAAACGCTTAAATACATATCGTTGTATCCTACTGTATAATATTCGGTCGGTGAAATACAAATTCCCTACCACTTCCTACCTTTATTTTGTAGTAGTTCGATACCGACCATTTTCTATAGGATATTTTCTGAGGTACCCTCAGGGTTAGGGCTAATTTCTTGGGTACCCCTCTGGTTTTCGAGCTAGCTCAAATGCCACCAAAGTCACTGCCGTTAGCTTAAATGCCCTTACTACTAAATTTCCATTAACTTTTCAGTTAACTTTCATAATTATACGTTAATTTCAATTAAAAAAAAAAACTAAAAACCACCCCCCCCTCCCAGTCTCCCACACTCTCTCCTCCCCCAACCCCCCTACTCTCTCTCCTCCCCCACCCTCCCCTACTCTGCCACCACCCAGCCACCACACTCTCAACCACCACCTTCCCCCAAAACAACTTAGCCACTTTCACCTCCCACAAAACAACTTAGCCACTTTCACCTCCCACAAAACCACCCAACCACCACCTTCCCAAACCGACTCAAACCGACCCAAAAACCACCACCCACCCAGATTTACAAAACCCCCCTCTCTCCTCCCCCTCCCCAAACCCACGACCCACACCCACTCTCTCTCCTCCTCCTCCCCAAACCCACGACCCACCCCCAACCCAACCACTCACCCCCTGTCCACGACCCCCTCCATCTGCGACCCACAACAACCTAACACCAGCCACAACCACAATCCACAACCACCCAACACTAAACCATCCCCACCCACCCCAACCCCCTCGAATCCCTCAGCGGGTAGCCTGCCACAATTACCCTAACTCGGCCCCATGCACCAAAAATGCCCCACGAAATTAGAGGTAGAAGAAGAAAAGTTAGAGGAAGAGGAGGACTGGTCTTCAGATTCGAAAATCAGAGCTCAGTTGGATTGGTTGGATTTTAAGGACGTTGATGAGGGTGGTTTTGACGGCGGATCAATCACGCTCGTCGGCCCAATGCCCATAGCGGGGCTTTCTCTAAGCCTGTTGGGTGGCTGGATTCGTGGGTGGGGTGGGTCTTGCGTATATTTCAGGGAATGGTGGGACAGTGGTTTTAGGGTAGGGGGAATGGTGGGTCGTGGTTTTACGGCAGAGGAAAGATGGGCTGGAGATGGGGGAGGGGTGGGGCGACGGTTTTAGGGAAGGGGGAAGGGTGGTCATGGGGTAGCTCGTGGATGAGGGGAGTTGTGGACAGGGGGTTAGGGTGAGTGGCTGGATTTGGGGACAAGGGGTGGGTTTGGGGAGGAAGAGGAGAGAGAGTGGGAGGGGGGGGGGTTTTTAATTTTTGTTTTTTGTTTTTTTAATGGTTGAAATGAAAAGTGAAGTTTAAATAACAAAAGTTATTGGAAAACTTAACTTCATTTAAGTCATAGATAGTGACCCTAGTGGTATCTCAGCTAGCTCGAAAACCAAGAGGGTAACCGAGGAATTAGCCCTAACCCCGGGGTACCTCAAGAATCATCCCTTTTTTATAAATAAACGATTGCTTTTTGGTAGGGAATTGAAGTGGTCTAAGTATAAAAATGGACTGAAAATACCGACCGTAATAAAACAAAATACACATACTGAATTGCGGTAGAACAACCAAACACATCTACTCCCCATCCGACTGTTAACCTAATTTCTACCAAAAGCGTTCGATTACCAAACTTAAGTGCGTCATTTTACCGACCGTAATAAAAAGTTTTACCGGCTGTTATTTTGGCTTCACCGACTGTTTTTGACGATCGATATTAAGGCGTTTTCTTATAGTGGAAGGTCATAACTTTGTCAGTTTCAAGCTTTAAAATGGGTACGCTATTACTTCTATATTGATCTTTTTAAATCAGTTTTCTCTCCGGATAAAGTTATTATATACTACGATCTTTTGAGATCGCAATTTTTAATCGCTTTAACTATGATATTTTTATGATACATAAGCCATAATCTATTTAAAAAAACTTCAATTATTGTTAATTTACATTTAGGGGGGGGGGGGGGGGGGGGGAAAAGGGGAAAAGGATACTCCCTCCATCCCATCTTACTTGATACATTTTCCATATTTGTCCATCCCATATTATTTGATAAACTTCTAAAAATCTAATTGCTTTTGCATTCTCTATCTTTTAGCGTTTTATTTTACTTTTTGCAATCTACTCATGGCCCACATTTGTTCTGCATTGTACTTTATGGATTTAAATAATACTAAATAAAATAAACAACTCAAATAAAACCCCTAAAACTCTGTACCGCTCAAACCGTATCAAGTAATATGGGACGGAGGGGGAAAATTCTTTTCATAATCAACTATTTAGAGAATTATAAAAAATCGTAATTAGTTATTGAACATTTCAAACCCAATTACCCAAAAAATTATAAAATAAAGATTTTTTTTCCCGTAATCAATCCAAAAAATAATTTTTTTTAAAAGACACTAAAATTGCAAATACATTAAAGTTCTAAGAGAAATGGATCGTTTGATAATGTAAAAGTAATTTGAAATTGATTACTATCGACAATCTATATGAAAATAATGGATAGAAAATTACAAAATTAAGAATGAAAATCAAGCAACATGGATCTAAAAATTATATATTGAAAGTGAAAACCAAAATTTTCAGAATTATTTGGGATTATTTTTTAAAATGAAAAATAATTCATACGTTACTTGGGAGTGATTAAATCTTTCCTTGACATCAGCGAAAGAGATTGGACTTCTTAATAATAGGATACAAAATATAAAAAAACGATCAATAACCAGAAGAATAATGGCGTTGGTATTTGAAAGAGTAAGAATAAAGATAACCAAACGCAAATGTTGAGTAGCATTTATTTGATTTAAATAAGAAATTTTAGAAGATAACATCTATCTTTGCCGTTACTATTTATTTAGGTTTGGTATTTTTTTTTGTTTTGTTATTTGTTGTTTTTTTCTTATTTTTTAAAAGCAGTTATCGATTTTAATTTTTTGGTGCCGTTTTTTTTCCTTTTGTATTCTTCTTGTTTTAAGTTAGTTACTATTTTGTAGGGTTGGTGGTTTTTTGATTTGTTTTATGCTATTTATTTTTCTTTTGTTTTTTGATAGCAGTTATCTTTTCTCATTTGTAGGTGCTGGTTTATTTTATTTTCTTTTCTTTTGTTTTTCAGTTTTTTGTAGTTGTTGGCGGTTTTTTGTTTCAAATTCATTATTCTTTCTAAAATTAATTTATTTTGTAATTGCTTTATGTGGGATTAACGTGGGAGCAGGATTTAGGTTTTCCAGGCTACTTATTGCTTCCCATAAAAACTGCACTACTTTGACTCAATAATATAGATGCTGATAAAGTATAATACCCTTCTCATTCATGAATATTATACAATTAGGAAATAACATATCAACTTTAAGCTCAATTAGAACTTTTGCAAAATGCAGCCTATCTGTTCTCTTTGTAGCTTGATCGACCCTTAAAATTTTCCCTATTCCACTCATATCTTCTCCTAACTCATCACATCCCAAAATTTAAGATCTATGTTAAGGATAAATACCCACTTGTGATCCCCCATCTAAGAAGGAGGAGAAGGCTAATTCACATATAAGTCTAATGGGCTACTCCACCTATCACCAATTGGTTTTACGTTGGAACCTCATATGCGCTTATTTGTGGTCAGACCTCCAGTGTAGGCCTTGGTGTACAGGCCCAATGAAGTTTGCCAATCTAAGTCATGTAATTCAATCCAGATGGACATGGATTTAACATCCTTCTTTGACCAATCATCATCAGGATCCCAAGCTTGCACCATTATGGTTTTCCATCAAAGCATTGGAAGCAATCAGAAAGAATATTATTGTCACGGTTCTCCTTTGATAGAACGACCAGTGGCGGATCTTGAGGATTATTCTGACCAGGTAAAAATTTTCCTGTAACATTGCCAATACGAGTATATAACTAGAATCATTAAAAAATAAAAAATAAACCAAATGATTTCAGAATAACCGATAAACCAATGATATAACTTAGTAGCTAAATAAAAAAATATCTTTAAAATAAACAAGTGCCACTATCTCATTCCAACTATCCTTATTAAAGTAATGCCCGACGCTCTTTCAACAATTTGAAATCGTCAATTATGGACTTTGTATTAAATGTCTTTGAAAATTTTCTCTCTCTATATATAACTAAGTTATTTGCCAAATACTCATCTTCCATCTTATTACGCAGCCTTGTCTTCATCAATTTCATGGCTGAAAATGGTCTTTCTGTGGTAGCTGTTGATACTGATAAAGTCAATATGAGACCTATTAGCCTGTCAAACCAAGAGTATACACTTGACTTCTGTGTTTGAGCCAACTGTTCACAAACCTCTTGCAAAGTAGAGAGGTTTTTAAAAAGTGGATCATTTCTTTCTTCACAAATGAAATGTCGCAATTGATATCTCAAATTGTGTCTTTCTTATTCAGTAAAATCCACGGGGTAATACTTTTCTGCAAGCATACAAATTTTGTCAATGTCAAAATTTTTAAAGAAATTTCTAGGCTCTAATAAGGATGACAAAGATAAGAGCTCTAATGCTTTCTTATTAAATCTGCGGTTCAATTCTTGTAATTGTTTGTCAATAGTGCCTAAAAATATTTCAACCCGATAGAAGTGATCCATTGTAACTTGATCTCCTTGATGACCAACTCGACCTCTACGAGCTATATAAGGCATACTAGGTACCATAATATCACGCTGATGACAAAAGAGTTCAACTAATTCTAGAAGTTTTTCCAATCCATCTTCTCTCATATCCTGGATTAATCTTTGGCTTGTAGCGACTAATTCCACGACATTGACAATATCTTGAGACTTTTGTTGCAAAGCTTGACAGAGAACATCACCTATTCCCAGGATTTCTTCCATCAAATGTGCAATGAATACAAAATCAAAAGAAAGCATGATATTCAAAGAAGCATCAGCTTCCCATGTAGAGTTGAATTACAAGACTTATCATCCACTATGTGTTCAAATAGTGAGATTATTGCATCAAACATTTTCATCAAGCTACGAATGGAATAAAGATGTGAACCCCAACGTGTTTCACCCGCTCTTTTCAAAGTACCCATTTGATTAGCTCCTCCACCGCTTTCTATTTCACCCATAGATAATAATAAATTTATCTCAGCTGTTTTGGTTGCTTGCAATTCATCAAGGAGTTTAGGAGATCCCCCAACTAAAATGATAATGAAAGTCAAATTTGAAATAAATTGATGTATAAGACTAACATCTTTAGAAGCGGCAATCACTGCAAGTTGTAAACGGTGAGCAAAACAATGGACATAATAAGCATATTGGCTTTCAGAAAGAAATACTGCTTGCAAACCATCCCACTCACCTTTCATGTTACTAGCACCATCATATCCTTGTCCACGAATATTTTTAACAGCTAAGTTATGTCGAGCAAGTTATGAACACAACTCCCTTTTCAGTGTTGCTGCTCTAGTATCTGGAACGTGTATAAGGTCAAAAAATCTCTCCCTTATTGACCCACTTTTATTAACAAATCTTAAAACAAGACCCATTTGCTCCCGTTGGGACTCATCACAAGCCTCGTCAACAATAATACAATATTTAGAATCTCCAATTTCCTGTCGAATATTAGTGCGAACCTTATTGGACATAATATGAAGAATTTCTTTCTGAATCGAAGGAAAGATATATTTGTCATTATAAGGAGATTGCCTTATCGCTTTAGAAACATCTTTATTGTATGAAGCCAATATTTTCTAGAATTCAAGATAGTTTCGCTGGTTCTCTGAATTTTTTGACTCATCATGACCTATCAAGGGACAAGCTTGTAGAGTTAACAAACGGAGAATATCAATGCATGTCTTGAGACGCAACCCATTCTGCATGATTAGCCTCTCACTTTGCTTGTTCAAAACATTAGGAATTTGAATTTTTGAGTCGGGGAAGTTCTATAACACTGAACTTCATTTTTGTGTATACTACATGGACCTTTAGCAACATGAGAAAGGAAAGCACATCGTTTTCCATCATTGACCTTTTTTCAAGTTTGGAAACTGGTTATAGTAAATGTTTGGAAACGAGCACTTGATTCAGCAAACAAATAATAAGGTAAACAAAATGCAGCATCTTTAGAAGGCGAATATTCCAGCCAATCTGGAAACTTCTCAAACCAAGAGGCTTGAAATCGACGACGATGTTTTTCTAGCCCCAAAAAAAATAATCGGGTAAGTTAGGTTGATAGGGCCCCAATTTTACATAAGCCCTTCTTATTTCATTTTGTTTCTTAACTGAATAATTCCATTTTGAAGGACGTAATCCTGGGGCGCGCTCTAAAGAGTTAATATCTACATTGTCCAGCTCGATTCTCATCATTTTGGAAGGACCTTATCCATTATTTGTTTTGTCTGCAGTAGAATCTTCATTAATTGATGTTGTGCCTTCATTATTTTCAGTTGTTCAGGCTCTTTCCTCTTGGAAAAGGAGGTGATTGATTTTTGTTTATTCATAATTGTTGCCCCGAAATTGCCAAGATTCAAATAGTCATACAATATGTTTATTGAAACTTTTAGAAATAACTAACCAAATTCATAGATTGATAACACAAAAAAAAATCAATTGTAAAACATGTACTGGCGTTGAAGGTGAGCATCAATTTGGGACATTGAATATTAATTGCTAATACAAAAGTACAAAAAGTCAAAAAGTCCAAACATATATAAATTGATTCAAAATGGGAAAAGTACCTGATTGAATAAACTTATCAACACAATATCCTGCTTTTGTGTTGTTGCAGCCTGCGTGCCCTGCGAGATGTCTAACAACGTACAGTTCTCTAATAGACTAGGGCAGAGACAGAGAGGATATTACATTAATTTTTTAAGGGGTAAAAAGTTGAGAGTTGGGTCAAGAAGTCAGAATAATATAATAGTAAGAGAAAGGAGACGCAGTTCAGAGTTCACACGCTTTAAGTGGGGAATTATAAAGTTACCTACTAGGTTGTACACCTATTCTATTTTTAGTTGGGCTTTTGAACTGATTTTTTTGGGCTTCTATGGGGGCCAGGCCCCAACCTGCCCCATGGATGGTCAGCCACTGAGAATGACTTTACCACTCCAACCTTGTTCCAGATGAGATTGATGAATACTTCCATGGTTCTCAATGAAGGGCTAGCACCAACCACATAAATAACCACCGAAGATTCCCACTAAGAGATCTCCTCCTAAATATCCTCTGTTGGGACACTTTGTCCATGTGTATTTTGATGATGACAGACACATGTATGATATTAACATGTTTTGGGAATGTGTCAGTGAAATAATTATGATCGAGCAACAAATTCATTGGACTTTTTAACAGTTGGATATTTAAACAAAGTATGAAAATAATTTTAACATAATTACTTATTCTCTTAGAGTTAAGAAATGAAGTAATCATGTTAATATTATTTTTCATAAAAATCTGTTTCTTGGAATAAAGATTTTGTATATAAATAAAGATAGTTTTCTAAAACTGATTATGTGATTAGCTTTGGAAAATATTATCTTTTTTTATGTCAAAGATAAAATGATTTATTCTAAAAAAAATTATCCTCTAGCAAAATCTCCAATGATACATGAAGATCAGCTTTGGAAAAGATATAAGACGAGGTTGGAAAAGATAGAAGATCAAAGATTAAGGCCCGGATTTTTCGAAAGAGATATTTGTCTTCAGTGGCCCTAAGCAAGGCACTGAGCATGGCACTGAGCTGTTATATAGCTGGAAACAGTTTTGATTAGATCGTAACTTTCCTCATTAGCTTATCAAGAAGCACGATTTTAGAGGACTAAAATCTTTCTGTAATTTTCTCATTATAGAGAGTGTTGGGTTGGTTTGAGTATAAATCTAATTCAATTAGCAACACTTAGGGTTAAGTGTTGGGGGGCACTACTAGGGTTAGTAGTGAGGGAATCAAGTTGTATCAAGAGTTTGGTATTTTGTAATTCAATTAATAAAAGAAAAGGTAGGGTGGACGTAAATCTAAGAGGTGATATTGAACCACGGTAAAATTGCTTGTCTCGTCTCTTTATTACTGCCATTCTATTTACTATTCTAGAAATTCTTATCGAATTAACAATATTCATATACACAACTCAAAAGCTCCGAGAAGGTCTCTGAGATCTCGAAAGAAAGTTCGAACTTTCTAAAGAGACACTCAAGAGGGGGGGTTGAATTGAGTGTGGTATTGAGGGGGTTGAATTGAGTGTGGTCAGGATTCAGGATTGAATTACATGACTTAGATTTGCAAACTTCATTGGGCCTGTACACCAAGGCCTACACTGGAGTTCTGACCACACATAAGCGCATATGAGGTTCCAACGTAAAACAAATTGGTGATAGGTGGAGTAGCCCATTAGACTTATATGTGAATCAGCCTTCTCCTCCTTCTTAGATGGGGAATCACAAGTGGGTATTTATCCTTAACATAGATCTTAAATGTTGGGATGTGACGAGTTAGGAGAAGATATGAGTGGAATAGGGAAAATTTTAAGGGTCGATCAAGCTACAAAGAGAACAGATAGGCTGCATTTTGCAAAAGTTCTAATTGAGCTTAAAGTTGATATGTTATTTCCTAATTGTATAATATTCATGAATGAGAAGGGTATTATACTTTATCAGCATCTATATTATTGATTCAAAGTAGTGCAGTTTTTATGGGAAGCAATAAGTAGCCTGGAAAACCTAAATCCTGCTCCCACGTTAATCCCACATAAAGCAATTACAAAATAAATTAATTTTAGAAAGAATAATGAATTTGAAACAAAAAACCGCCAACAACTACAAAAAACTGAAAAACAAAAGAAAAGAAAATAAAATAAACCAGCACCTACAAATGAGAAAAGATAACTGCTATCAAAAAACAAAAGAAAAATAAATAGCATAAAACAAATCAAAAAACCACCAACCCTACAAAATAGTAACTAACTTAAAACAAGGAGAATACAAAAGGAAAAAAAAACGGCACCAAAAAATTAAAATCGATAACTGCTTTTAAAAAATAAGAAAAAAACAACAAATAACAAAACAAAAAAAATACCAAACCTAAATAAATAGTAACGGCAAAGATAGATGTTATCTTCTAATATTTCTTATTTAAATCAAATAAATGCTACTCAACATTTGCGTTTGGTTATCTTTATTCTTACTCTTTCAAATACCAACGCCATTATTCTTCTGGTTATTGATCGTTTTTTTTATATTTTGTATCCTATTATTAAGAAGTCCAATCTCTTTCGCTGATGTCAAGGAAAGATTTAATCACTCCCAAGTAACGTATGAATTATTTTTCATTTTAAAAAAAAATCTCAAATAATTCTGAAAATTTTGGTTTTCAGTTTCAATATATAATTTTTAGATCCATGTTGCTTGATTTTCATTCTTAATTTTGTAATTTTCTATCCATTATTTTCATATAGATTGTTGATAGTAATCAATTTCAAATTACTTTTACATTATCAAACGATCCATTTCTCTTAGAACTTTAATGTATTTGCAATTTTAGTGTCTTTTAAAAAAAATATTTTTTGGATTGATTACGGAAAAAAAAAATCTTTATTTTATAATTTTTTGGGTAATTGGGTTTGAAATGTTCAATAACTAATTACGATTTTTTATAATTCTCTAAATAGTTGATTATGAAAAGAATTTTCCCCCTCCGTCCCATATTACTTGATACGGTTTGAGCGGTACAGAGTTTTAGGGGTTTTATTTGAGTTGTTTATTTTATTTAGTATTATTTAAATCCATAAAGTACAATGCAGAACAAATGTGGGCCATGAGTAGATTGCAAAAAGTAAAATAAAACGCTAAAAGATAGAGAATGCAAAAGCAATTAGATTTTTAGAAGTTTATCAAATAATATGGGATGGACAAATATGGAAAATGTATCAAGTAAGATGGGATGGAGGGAGTATCCTTTTTCCCTTCCCCCCCCCCCTAAATGTAAATTAACAATAATTGAAGTTTTTTAAAATAGATTATGGCTTATGTATCATAAAAATATCATAGTTAAAGCGATTAAAAATTGCGATCTCACAAGATCGTAGTATATAATAACTTTATCCGGAGAGAAAACTGATTAAAAAAGATCAATATAGAAGTAATAGCGTACCCATTTTAAAGCTTGAAACTGACAAAGTTATGACCTTCCACTATAAGAAAAGTCCTTAATATCGATCGTCAAAAACAGTCAGCGAAGTCAAAATAACAGCTGGTAAAACTTTTTATTAGGGTCGGTAAAATGACGCACTTAAGTTTGGTAACCGAATGCTTTTGGTAGAAATTAGGTTAACAGTCGGATGGGGAGTAGATGTGTTTGGTTGTTCTACCGCAATTCAGTATGTGTATTTTGTTTTATTACGGTCGGTATTTTCAGTCCATTTTTATACTTAGACCACTTCAATTCCCTACCAAAAAGCAATCGTTTATTTATAAAAAAGGGATGATTCTTGAGGTACCACGGGGTTAGGGCTAATTCCTCGGTTACCCTCTTGGTTTCCGAGCTAGCTGAGATACCACTAGGGCTAATTCCTCGGTTACGGTTAACCGCTTTTAATGTTAGATCATGGTTACTAAAATATTATAATGGGACAGTTAACCGATCATGAACATCTCTATCTATGCTACACACAACGATCCCAGCATCCCACTAACTTCTCACAATCTCACTGCTCTTTTTCTTGTTGGAAGGAACTATACTAATTAACTACATAAACTATTACAAACGTTGTTAGATAAGACCGTCTGAGCTAGTCTGTTGGCTTGTAAAGCCCTACGCGCAATATCCAAAAGCAAGGGTATATTAAGATTACAACTATTGTCTACGCAAGGAGAAGAGAACACTGTTACACCAAAATTACACCCAAAAGGTTGTTCCCTCGTCCACCTAGCAAGCTTGTCCGCATCCTCCAAGCCGCTCCTTCCAACCTTAACTATCTCCCATGCTCTATTCCTCCCTAGGTGGTCCCTGCACATTGAAGCCAAATTGCAATACCAATCTTTAATCACAGGGGGGTGAGTGATGTGGTCCACTGCTATTTTGGAATCCGAAAAGATATGCACATTACACAAATTTTGGGCCACTATCCAGTCTAGAGCCTCATGTATGGCCTGAAATGCAGCACTAGTCGCATCACTACTTTGGCATTGGTTCCTACTATCCCTCAGTATTCTCCCTATTCCTACTTGTAAAGTCTTGGGGCAAAAAGAAGCATCTACTTTGATCATACAGTGGGTGGGGTGTATTTCTAAACTATCTGCCAGCAATGCTTCCTTTCCTTGGTTGGTGTTTGCTTTCCCAAAGTCAGTTGTAAGGCGCAAGGTTTGATGATACACCTGTTGTGCCTTAATGTTCTTTTGTTGAAAGACCCAAACATTCCTTTTCTTCCAGATTTCCCAGCAACATATCCCAAATGTAGTGTTCTAGTTAACCTCAGTGTCATCTTGACTAGTGAATAAGTTATTAGTGATCCATAACTCATCATTGTCTATGTTTAACTGAGGGGGTACCTTGTTAAAGCAGAGCCAGACTTCCTGAGCGATTGGGCAATGTCTCAGCACATGGTGCCAGGTTTCAGGTGTGTTGCGGCAAAAAGGGCAGTATTGGTTTATTTGCACTCCTCTTTGGTGTAGGGCAGCTTTGATAGGGAGTGCATCCCAAAAGACAGACCATAAAAAGAATTTGATTTCAGGTGGTAGAGGGCATTGCCAAAGTTTTTCCCAGCTTTTAGTATTCCTAACTAGAGTGGTGATTGGGGAGGGTATTTGTGGTGTAGTGTGGTTGAAGTGTCTTTGCCAAAGCTTAGAATAGGCTGTCTTGGTGTTAAAGAAGCGCCCTTGGGCAAGGGAGCAGGTAAGCTCATCAATACCAGCATTAGGAATAAACAAAGCAGAGATGGTGTGTATCAAATCCTGGGGTAGTACAAAGGATAAGTTATCAAAGTTCTAATTTCCCTCTCTCAGGCAGTTAAAGACCTTCATGGTGAGCAGTTCATAGGGTAAAGAGCCATGGAATTCAAGGTGGCATTCATTAGGGTTGATCTACCTGCTTTGTTTAGGAACTTAGACTTCCAAGAGGCCAGTTTGTCCTTCATTCTCTTGGTCAGGTATTCCAATTGGCTATAGGTGGGGCTTTTATCAGTAAGTGGGTAGCCTAAATACTCTCCTAAATCTTGACTGGCCTTGATGCCCAACATGTCAGTAAGTGGTTGTACTTGGCTGGGTGGAGTGTTTTTTTAGAAGTAGCATTTGCTCTTACTATGGTTGACCTTTTAACCTGAGATTTCCCTAAAGTGTGTTAGGGTTTTCAGGATAGAATCTACAAATCCTATACCATCTTCTCCAAAGAGGATAAGATCATCGGCAAAGAGTAGGTGGGATAGTCTAAGTTTGGATCTACCAAAGGTCAACGGAACCCAAGAGCCATGCTCACATGTAGAGTGAATGAGTTTGGAGAGGTGTTCCATGCAAAGGATAAAGATGTAGGGTGAGAATGGGTTTCCTTGCCTAATACCTCTAGAAGGTTTGACTATTTCAGAGTGTTCACCATTGACATTGATGGTGAAGGAGGTTGAGGTGATACAAGACATGATGAGCTGACATGTGTTTTGATCCAGATTAAGGGCTATAAGGCAATCTAAGATGAAATCCCATTCCAATCTGTCATAGGCTTTCTCTAGGTCCACTTTAATTGCTAGGTAGCCACTCTTACCTCTAGTAGTTTTCTTTGAATGTAAATCTTCAGAGGCTGTGATGTAGTTAATATCAGTCCCTCTGTTAGGGATGAAGCTGTTTTGGTTTGGAGAGATGATGTTGTTGAGTAGTGGTCTAAGCCTCTTGACTATGATTTTAGTTACAAATTTGGAAATGGTAAGGCAGAGGCTAATAGGTTTGAACTGTTTAATTGTTTCTAGATGCTCCACGTTAGGGAGTAGAGTAACAATGGTCTCATTCATTGAGAGGCTCAGTTCTCTGTTACTGAATACATTGTGACAGAAGTGGTACAAGTAATTCTTGATGACCTGCCATTGTTTCTAAAAGAAATAGTTATGAAAACCATCCTTCCCAGGTGTTTTTCAAGGGCTAGAACTAAACACAACATTCTTTATCTCCCTCACAGAAGGGGTAAAGGCCAGGTTGATACTACCAAAGTTCTTATTGGGTCTAGGTACAGAGGTTTTCTCAGTGGTGAAGAGTTTAAAGTAGAAGAGCCAAATGTGTTCCTTAATCTCAGTGTTGGTCTTTAGTTCTGCTCCTACTTCATTTTTTAGGAGAGTGATTCTATTTCTCCTTCTCATTCTAATGACTTAATTGTGAAAGAAATTGGTATTTTTATCCCATGAGTGAGCCATTTCTCTCTAGATTTGATCCTCCAAAACTCTTCCTCTTGGTCCACTTTTCTATCTAGTTCCTTTTGGAGGGAGAGTTATAGTTCCCAGAGATATTGATTACTAGGTTCTGAGTCAAGATGTTTCTGAATACCATTAATCTTGCTTAGTAAATTCCTCTTGCTTTTATAGATGTTACCAAACCTACTACTAGCCCAAGGTTGGATGTGATTAGGCAACAATCTCAGTTTGGTGGGTAGGTTGTCATTGTTTGTAGTCCAAAAGCTGTTGACTAGGCTAGTGAAGGAGGGGTCTTGGTACCAAAGGGGTTCCAGGTTGAAGGGTTTGGTGTGTTTATGGGTGATTGGTTGGTTTTGTAGGTGAACAACAACTGGGTTGTAGTCTGAGCCAGCCCTGGTTAGGGTGTTGATAACTATGTTTGGAAACAACGCCAATAGCTCAGAGTTGGCAAGTGCTCTATCAAGGCGTTCCATACCTGGTTTTTTCTTCTGTTTGTTGGTCCAAGTAAATCTAATTCCATTGAAGCCCAGATCAGTAAGTCCACAGTCATTAAGGCAGTCCCTAGATGCTTTCATTCTCTTTAGTTTGACTGGTTTTCCCCAAAACTTTTCAGATTGACAAATAATTTCATGAAAATCTCCTATTGCTAGCCAAGGTAAATCTAAGTTCATAGCAACATTCCTTAGTGAATCCCAAGTTTCTATTCTAGATTTAAAACTAGTGCTATGATAAGCCGTCGTCGAGCCTAACAAAGATAATCCTATCTCGATCTCTCTAGCTAAGTAGAAAGGGCAAGTAGGGTCGTATCCACAGAGAGGTAAGGTCAAGCACCGAATTCTTATGGTCGAATAAACTAAGGGTAGCCAAAGGGGGGGGGGGTCAAGAATTGTGTGTATTAAGACTAAGGCAACTAAAAAGAGTTAAACTATGCAAATATGATTAACAAGGGTATAAATATATTATTAAAGCACTAGGGCAAGGGCATTACCACTCATTGTAACCATGGATCATGCTTGAACATCAAGGGAAAACATAGAATAGGGGAGAGAGTAGTCGGTCCACTAAAGTCCCCTAATTACTCTTTCGAGCTAAGAAGGAGCTCTTAGACAAGGTGTTAATTTCTATTTTCATGGCATTAACCCTAGCCTAAGGACTAAGAACAAGTGACACAATTGACTCAAGACTAGAACTTCCTATTTTCATGGCCATTTAGTCAAGTAAACAAAGGGGAATCTCATACAACTTCATCTTTCGATCCTTCATTGTAAAGATTGGGAACAACTTCTATGGTGATCAATCACAAAAGCATACAATGAAGCACCCCATTTGTTCAACAACCAATCCTAAACATGAATCACTAAATCCAAGCACAAACCATGGCCTTAATGAGGGTTTTGGCCCAAACCCTAGAAAGTAAACTACTCACAATTCATATTAATATGCATTTCAAACAAAGATTCCATTTCAAAAGTTAAAGTAAGGAAGAGAATCAACAAAGTCTAACAACAATAATTGCAAAAGAGAAGATTCACACCAAAAGGAAAGAATAAAGGAGGAGATGACAAAAAGAGATGACTTTAATTGAAATGAAAGTTAGAGAATCAACTTACAAACATTAACTACCATTAATGGAGGTTCAATTCTTCAAAAATCAACAACTCAAAGCAATAAATGACTTCTACACTCTAAGTACTAAGTTAGGGTTTTTGAAACTAAGGAAATATGCTTAAAGTTGCTGTCCAAAAGTTGGGGAGAGGTATTTATACCTCCCCCCAATTACATGCGAAAAACGGGCAAAATGGGCCCAGGGAGCCTTTGGAGCGCCCGCTCCCAAAGGACCTGGAGGCGCTCCAGGCTTTTTCATGGAAACTGATTGTTGTGCTCCATAAGGAGCGCCCGCTCCGCTCTCTGTGGGAGAGCCCGCTCCAGGTACGAGGGGCCTCTTCTCCTCTTCTCCTTCTTATATCATCACGGCGTAGGGGCACAAAGGTCCTCATTTCCACCTTCCAAGGATCACGACCAACAACACGATCTCAGGATCACCTGCAAAACATGATGCAAAGAAAATACGTGCAAAATATGTCCGAAAAGAGGTGTAATGGCCAAAATTGTCAAAAGAGGTAGAGAACTTGATCAAAACAAAAAGGGAGTGGAAAAGGTGAAGAAGGGGGAAAAAATAGGGACGAAAGTAGATAAAATAAGCTAGAAAAGGTCATCTAAAGTGAGCTAAAAGCTCACTTATCAAACTCCCCCAAGCTTGCCTATTGCTTGTCCCTAACCAATCCAAAAATGGTGATAGAAAAGAAAAGTTCGGAAAAACTTGCTCAAGGAGATGTATATACATGATTCAAACAATCTCAATAGGGTTAAAAATAGAGAATGAAATGGATGCCAAAGGATAAACGTGGAACGTAGCAACTTCGACCTAGCAAACTAAATGGAACAATACTAGACCTTAGATGGTTCAACCAATCTACCGCGTCTCCCCCCAAACTCATATCGACCTTACACGACGATTTCATTAGGCGACCATGAGGGTGCCATAAAAGTAGCATGAAGGTGAGAAGTAGGGTCTCTCATCATCTCATCACAAGGTATCCTCTCCATATGCTTGAAATGTGACTCTCTTCTCCGACAAAGATCCAATCCACTAGTAAGAATCAAGAGGGCTTTATTGGTTAGAAGGACGGAAAGTGGGTAAGGGGGTAGGATGCAATTTGGCTTTGTGGTGCTTAAGATTTGTGCTAGCGAAATGATACATATCACTTAACTACTCAAAGGACCAACACCATACTCCGTCAAGATATCATCCAACTTTTATTTTGAACTCTAGTTTCCATAAACTTTGTTTTTGAAGTCTTTTGCTTTTTCTTTTCTCTTTTTTTTTTTTTTTGTTTTTTTTTTGTACTAGCAACACAATCATTCACTTCGATTTGTCTTCAATTACGACTCGACTTCCACAACTACTCACTTCACTAGCACACAAGGATACATGGTATTATGATTATGTGATTGAGCTTGTAGCAAGGCTTTAGTGAGTGGTCGAATGAGGAGTTGTTTTTGAAGTTAGGAAAGTGAAGCTAGGTTTGTTGTAGTTTTATTTACATGAACACCAAAGTGAAAAGAAAAAGGGAAAAAGGAGAAAGAAAATGAAAGAAATCGCCTCAATCATATTCTAAGGGTGGTTGGATTGCGGATTTGAGAGTCACTATGCAAGTTCTCGATCTAGACACCTTTGATGAGGAACAATTACGCTCAAGGAAGATTGTGGACCTATGTGATGATGGTCCCAATGTGGAAGGCCCAAAATAAATCTCACCAAGGTTCAAACAAGAGTATCGCCGCTTTGGGGTTCAAATCATTTGGAGGAGACGACTCCTTCTTACCACAAACCCCCCAAGCTAAGATCTCACATGTTCCAAGGGTTTTTCCAAAACTAGCCGACCATGCAAGGAGTTTAGGCTTATTCAAAGGCATCTAAATCATTCACAAATTCTTAACACACCGGTTTTCTTCAATCAAGTATTGCACACTCCAATATTTACAAAACAAGTCTCATCCAAAGTAAAAGAAAAAGGGAAGTTACAAAGCTCTACTAAAAGGAAAAATGAAATAGAAATCTTTTCTTCTTTTGTGGGATTTTTTTTGTTTTGCTTCTAGAGAAAAAAAGAAAAGAACTAAAAGAAAAAGAAAGAAATTTGGATTTGTGGGAATTTGGATAATTGGGAATATGGATTTTTGGATGGGAGTTTGGATTTTTCGATGGGAGCAACAACCTCTCTAACGGACCATCAATATTCAAGCAAAAATCACCACAATAAATCAATTTGTCATGAACATCTTCAATCAAGCAGAACAACAAAAGCATGCCAACATCAAAGCAATAACCATTTGCAATCACACTCATAAAAAGGACCGAGTCTAAACACCTCCAAAGTGCAATGCATCTAACTTGGACTAGCCTAAGTCAAGAAGCTAAACATTATAGACCAAGACTCGGATGATCATGAAAGGAAAGAGTGTGAAGCAGAATGGATGATGCTAACCCTAGACCACACTCGAGAACCAAAGAAATGACCCTAATAAGACATGAAAGCACACTACCCTAACTAATGACCCGTGACTTCCCGTGACCTCTCCCAAGTCCTCCTAGATCATGTATCCGTCCACTAACATGTGAAAGTGATAAAGAACTCCCCCCAAGCTAAGATGAGCACTGTCCTCAGTGGGAAAGAAAAAGATATAGGGGTGGGGACGGATACAAGATGGGACGGCTACTGACCACTAGGCCCACTCTCATCAGAAGGGTGCTGGGGTCGGTAGCTGGAGGAACCGTAGTTCCCATAAGGAGGTGGGGGTGCATCCCCCCAAGTGAGATCTGCCTCCGGAACATTCGCATAGTAGCTGTCAAGAATGGTGGGGGATAGGTGGTGGGAGGGATGTTCGGGTCATAACGAGGGTCAGAACCACCAGGAAATCGATAATTGATCCCCTCAGGACGGGGAGGGAAGTAAGGGAAGGTGGGCTGACGCTCTTACCAACCAGGCACAGGGCCCGCCTGTGGTGGATGAAAGGGGTAGTTAACATAGGGGTCAAAATGGTTCTGAGACACGTGGTAGTCATACACTCTCCGTGCATAGTAGCCGAAGCTAGCCAGCTCCTCCTGCTGTCTCCTAGCCACCTCCTGCTGATTCTCAGCAATAGAGATCAAGGAGGCCTGAATGGACTCTAAGTCAAATGAGGAAGGGGGAGCGTCGGAGGTGGTAGCCTCCGCGCGTGCGCTAGGAACAGAGGAGGTCGAGGCACGATGAGGTTCTAGGGGTTGTTTGCGTTTTGCGGCTTAGGTTTTTTCAATGTTGGCATCTTCGGGAGCTAGGGGCTCACCATCAAAATACCAAGGGTTGGGTCTCTCAATGTATGTTCGAGTCTCATTGGGGACGTAGCAATAGTGCTTGCCAACCACCCTCCAGCTAAACCTCCGACGTCTAGATGAGAAAAGGATAAACTAACGCACTTTGAGTGCGTTTAGGTTGAGGTAGGGATAGGGGGAAACGGACTCTAACACTGCACACTGAGGGCCATACCCTAGGGCCTCTGCTAAGAGAGTGATCATACCTCCCAATCTAATCTCTCCAGTGAGGTGGGGACTATCACGGATCTCTAGACATCTCCGCATAAACATGTAGCCACTATTAATAGGCGGAATGTCTGCTCTCTTTTCTATGATGTAAAGCAATTTAAGTTCGGGGGAACTTAACTTGCTTAGGTCCTGGCGAGCAAAAAGCACATAGCCTAGCATACGGTGTATGTACCGAAGTGCGGGGCTAATGATGGCATTGGCGTCGGCCTTGCGGGGGACGAAAGAGGTGATCCCAGTGAGTTCCTGCCACCACTCATCTTCATTATATTCAGGGAGATCTAAGTATTGAGGGTGAAACAGGCGATTGGTCGGGTCCCAACCAAAAATAGAGTTCAACTGATTCAAGGTGATTTTATGCTCTTTATTAAAGAGACGAAAGGTTAAGTCGAACTCTTCAAAGTCAGCACCATCCTCAGAAGTTCTTTGTTTTTGGAGAGTAGATAGGAATTCTAACACGAGACGAGGGTGGGTCAGGGGTGCTTTACCAAGAAAGTCGGTCCAACAAAGGGTTTTGGCAAGGCCTCTAACGTCTCGGTCAATCCCTAAAGCTTGGCAAGTGGCCTCATGATAGAATAGGGAGGCACGAATTCCTCGGGATGAGAGGGAAATATGGTGAACTCTTTGGGCTTTGTTTGCAAGTTTAAGTTGGGGGACTTCTATTTGTGGTGGTGACGGGGGTGGTGTTAGGACGCGTTTAGCTCGTTTTGCCAATTGTTTGAAAACATTAGGGGCCATTGCTTATTAGATGAAAAGAAAACAAATGGTTCCTAAGTCTTAAACAATAGAGTGGATACTCAACCCACAACCACAACCAACTATGATGCTCTAGGTCCCAACCAAGCCAACAAGTACATGCAAGTCCCAAAAATGAAGGTGATGACAATGACAATCTATTCAACACAAAGGAAATCTACCTAAATCTACCCGCTAAACCACAACAAATCCACACATATGCACAACAAACTGAAAATAATCATAATATAAAGATGAAGGTAAGTAGAAGATGAAGAAATTACTACCCTTCTTAAAAGGGGGAAAAAATTTGGAGTAAAACTCCGCTTTGAACTATTGAACTTGTCTTTCACCAACTAGAACCTTGAAATCTTCCTTTGAGAGCCAAAAACCCAACCTTAGGGTTTTAGAGGTTTTGAAAATTTTGATTTTCAGTGGACAAAAATGGTATGAGTGTGTAGAGGAGGAAGAGAGGAGAAATTTTTTTGAAGGTGGTTGTAGATTTTGGTGGAGTTTTGATGGTGTTTTGAGAGGTTGAATGTAGTAAAAATGGAGGTTGGGGAAGAAAGATGGGGAAGATGTGAAAAGTTGGGGTTTGAAGATGATGATAAGTGAGGAGAGAGAAGGGAGGAAAAGGGGGGGGGCAAAGGGTGGGTGAAACCGGCCAAGGAGGAAAAAAATATAAAAAAAACGCAAATTCGGGCTGGAGCGCCCGCTCTCAAAGGAGCAGGAGCGCCCGCTCCAGGATGGAGCGCCCGCTCTCGCTGCATCCGGAGCGCCCGCTCCGTGATTTTGGGCAGACACTGATCCCCTGTTGCGATAAGGAGCGCCCGCTCCTTGGGGGCCTGGAGCGCCCGCTCCAGGTCTTCTCGCTGCTCTATCCCTCTTTTTCTTTTTTTTTTTTTTTTTTGAACTCTCTCTTTTTCTCTCTTTTGATCTTTTTCATTTTTTTCATTTTTTTTTTTGAATACTCGGGTTGCCTCCCGATAAGCGCTAATTTAGAGTCTTTAGCTTGACTTTGGGTCTCTTTCTCAACTATGGACTGTGAGGAGATCAAATTCATCCAAATGAATGGAATGAGCTTCTTCAATGGGGGTGCCTTCATAGTATATTTTCAATCGTTGACCGTTCACCTTGAACGATTCAATGCCTTCCCCTCCTATCTCAACCGCTCCATACGGGAATACTTGCTTCACCGTGAAAGGTCCGCTCCACCTTGATTTTAACTTGCCCGGGAATAACCTCAACCGGGAGTTATAGAGCAAGACCTTATCACCAACCTTGAACTCTCTCTTGATGATGTGCTTGTCATGCCAAGCCTTCGTTTTCTCTTTGTAAATCCTTGCGCTCTCATATGCATCCCTTCGCAACTCTTCCAAGGCGTGAAGATCAAGAAGCCTCTTCTCCCCCGAAGCTTGTAAGTCAAAATTAAGAAATTTAATAGCCCAATGTGCGCGGTGCTCAAGTTCCACCGGCAAATGACATGACTTACCGTAGACAAGCTTATAGGGTGTAGTTCCAATGGGGGTTTTGAAGGCGGTCCGATAAACCCAAAGAGCGTCATCTAGCTTGAGAGACCAATCCTTCCTAGACCGATCCACCGTCTTTTCAAGAATAGCTTTGATTTCCCTATTTGATAGCTCAACTTGCCCGCTTGTTTGAGGGTGATAGGCTAGGGCAACCTTGTGCGTCACACCATATTTTGCAAGGAGTGCTTGGAAGGATCTTTTGGCAAAATGTGATCCTCCATCACTAATAACGGCACGGGGCACCCCAAACCTTGGAAAAATGATCTTCTTAAACAATTTCATGACGACTTTGGAGTCGTTTGTCGGAGATGCGATGGCTTCTACCCACTTAGAAACGTAGTCAATGGCCACCAAAATGTATTTGTGGCCACAAGAAGAGGGTAAGGGTCCCATGAAGTCAATGCCCCAAACGTCAAATATTTCCAACTCCAAAATGTTATTTAGCGGCATTTCGTGACGCTTTGAGATGTTCCCCATTCGTTGACAACGGTCACAAGCCTTGATCACCCCCCATACATCTTTGAACATCATCGGCTAAAAGAAACCACATTGTAGAATCTTGGCCACCGTTTTGTTGGCACTCATATGGCCTCCACAAGGTGAGGAGTGAGACATCTTGATCACATTCTCAATCTCGTTGTCCGGAATACATCTCCTATAAATGTCATCGGGGCCTAGTTTGTACAACAAGGGGTCATCCCAAACATAGCTCCGGGCCTCATAAAGGAATCGCTTCTTTTGTTGACTTGAGAGATTAGGGGGTAGAATGCCACAAGAGATGAAGTTGGCAATATCGGCATACCAAGGGGCCGGTGTGGTGAGAACGGCAAAGAGCTTGTCGTCCGGAAATGAGTCATCAATGGGTAATGACTCGAGTTCACCGTCAACCAAAGGGGAGCCTAGATAGGTGATCCGCTACAACATTTTCCGCCCCCTTCTTGTCCTTGATCTCAATATCAAACTCTTGCAAGAGAAGAATCCATCTTATCAAACGAGGCTTGGCATCCTTTTGCTCAAAAGATATTTCAAGGCCGAGTGATCGGTGAAGATGATCACTTTAGAGCCGACCAAGTAAGACCGAAACTTCTCCATAGCATGCACAATAGCAAGGAGCTCCTTCTCGGTTGTGGCATAATTCTTTTGGGCATCATCCAAAGTCTTGCTAGAATAGTAGATAGCATGAAGCTTCCCATCTCTCCTTTGGCCAAGAACGGCCCCAACCGCATAATCCGATGCATCACACATAAGCTCAAACGGGAGATCCCAATTCGGAGATTGGATGATAGGAGCCGAAATCAATGCTTCTTTCAAGCTATCAAATGCTAGCAAACAATCATTAGTAAACACAAATGGGGCATCTTTGGCCAAAAGTTGAGTGAGAGGCTTGGCAATTTTCGAGAAATCTTTTATAAAGCGGCAGTAAAAACCGGCATGGCCAAGAAAGCTCCTCACCCCTTTCACATTTGTAGGGGGTGGGAGACGCTCTATCACTTCAACTTTGGCCCTATCAACCTCAATGCCCCGCTTTGAGATGACATGACCAAGAACTATGCCCTCTTCCACCATGAAGTGACATTTTTCCCAATTCAAGACAAGGTTCACCTCTGGACACCTTTTAAACACATTCACAAGATTTGCAAGACATGTGTCAAAAGATGAACCGCACACCGAAAAATCGTCCATAAAAACCTCAATCGAGGACTCAAGCATATCGGAAAAAGAGAAGTCATGCATCGTTGAAATGTAGAGGGTGCGTTACAAAGCCCAAATGGCATCCTTCGATAAGTAAAGGTGCCAAAGGGGCATGTAAAAGTAGTCTTCTTTTGGTCCTCGGGTAGGATCGGGATTTGGAAAAATCCGGAGTACCCATCCAAGAAACAAAAGTGACTATGTTTAGCTAACCGCTCTAACATTTGGTCGATTAAAGGGAGAGGAAAATGGTCTTTCCGGGTGTTTTTGTTCAATTTTCTATAGTCAATACACATCCTCCACCCGGTTACCGACCTTGTAGAGATGGTCTCCCCCTTATCATTCTTGATGACGGTCATGCCACCCTTTTTTGGAACAACTTGAACGGGGCTTACCCACTTGCTATCGGAGATAGGGTAGATAATGCCCGCTTCAAGGAGTTTGAGCACTTCCTTTTTTACAACTTCTTTCATGTTCGAATTTAGCCTCCTTTGAGGCTCAATCGAAGAAGCATGATCATCATCAAGTAGAATACGATGCATACACAATGAAGGGCTTATCCCCTTGATATCATCAATGGTGTAACCAATGACACTTCGATATTTTCTCAAAACATCAAGTAGTTTAGTAAGAGAAGGGCCATCAAGCGACGCATTGACAATAACGGGATAAGTCTCATCCGGACCGAGAAAAGCATATTTGAGGGAAGAAGGAAGAGGTTTTAGTTCTACCTTGGGAGGAGGCGTGGGTCTCTCCTCTTTAGATATCGATCCAATTATCTCAAATTCTCCATTGCAAGGGTGGTGGATTGGTGCCTCCTCAAGTTGACTCTCATAAGCCAAAACTTCCTCATTCTCTTCCATCACTCCCCCATTCAACACCTTTTGTAGAGGGTCTTTCACCAAAAGCATGGCTTTAAACTCATCCAACTCTTCCTCCAAAGTATCGATCCGATATATCTCATCTATCATGGGGGCCTTCATAACTTGAGGGATTGTGAATTCCATTCTCTCATCACCCACATTCAAGGTCAACCGCCCATTCTTTACATCAATGACCACCCCGACGGTCTTCAAGAACGGTCTCCCAAGAATAAGAGGCATATCATGATCCTCTTCCATTTCCATCACCACGAAATCACAAGGAACAAAAACCCGCCCGATTTGCACCGGCACATCCTCCAACATACCCAATGAAAGTCTCACGGACCTATCGGCAAGCAAAATAGACATCCTAGTTGGTTTCAAGTCTCCAACATTCAACCTTTTGGCCATAGATAGAGGCATTAAACTCACACTCGCCCCAAGGTCACAAAGTGCATTCTTTGCTTGTAAATCTCCTAACTTCACCGGAATGAAGAAGCTTCCGGGATCACTTTGCTTCTTAGGGAGCTTATTTTGAATGATTGCGCTCACTTCCATTGGTAGTGATACCGTGGCACTTTCTTCAAGCCGTGCCTTGTTAGATAGTAGTTCTTTCAAGAACTTTGCATATGCCAGCATTTGGGACATGGCATGAAGAAAAGGAATGTTAACTTGTAGGCCCTTCATGACCTCTAAGAATTTTAAAAATTTCTCATTCAACTTCTTCTCGGTGACTCGATGGGGAAATGGAATTGGAGGCTTGTACACCTTCATAGGGGCTTGCTCACCCCCTTTATTTTTCTCACTCAATCTCTCTTCATCTTTTTGTGGCTCTCTCTCAACCTCTTCACTAACCACCTCGCTTCTCTCATTATCTTTCTCAACTCCCTCATCTCGCTTTGTGGCGCTCTCTTCACTCATCTTAGGCTCCTCATAAGTGGTGCCCGACCTCAACATGATAGCTTTGATGTACCCTTTCGGGTTCTTCTCGGGTTGCCCCGGTAATTGGTTTGATGAATTTGAGGAGGAACTTCCTACTTGTTGAGCAAGTTGAGACAATTGTGTCTCGATCATCTTGTTCTGAGCTTGGACTTGTTGAAGTGAAGAAGATAGCTCATGGTGCCTCCTATCATTCTCCGCATTAGCCTTTGTTTGTTGTGTCATGAATGTTTCCAAAATCGACTAAAGGTTAGATTTTTGTGGAGGGGGTTGGTTGTAGGAAGGTCTTTGATGAGGTGGTTGTGTTTGATGAAAGACCGGAGGTCTAAATGGTGGTTGATGAGGTTGAGAAGGGGATTGTAATGAGTTTTGAGTGGTGTTTTGATTGTTTTGTGGACCTTGGTTGTTTTGCTTCCAACCAAAGTTTAGGTGATTTCTCCAACCTTGATTGTAAGTTGGAGAATAAGGGTCATTTCTAGCTCCCATCATAGCCGCTTACTCCATAGTAGACACACAATATGAAGCGGTATGATCGACTCCACCGCAAGTCTCACAAGACAAGACTTGAGCCGTAGAAGAGCTAGAAGATGCAAATTTTGCCTTCTCTAATCTCCTAGTCAAGAGATCTACCTTTGAAGCCAAAAGATCGATGCTCTCTAACTCATGCTTCACTCCTTTTCTAGCTCCATTTTGCCTTCTCTCTCTACCCCAAGCATAATTCTTTGCCACTTCTTCGATCATTTCTTCAACTTGCTCAACGGGAAGCTTTTTGAGTTGACCACCGGCCCCCGAATCCAAATTTGCTCTAGAAACCGACGTACGACCATCATAGAAACTTTGCACAACGAGCCATTGGTTGAAACCATGATGAGGACAAGTACGAATCAACTTTTTGAACCTTTCCCAAGCTTCACTCAATGTTTCATCTTCATCTTGAGAGAAGTTAGAAATTTTCCTCCTCATTTCCGAAGTCTTCTCCGGTGGACAATACTTTGTCAAACATGCCTTGGCAACTTGGTCCCAAGTTGTCAATGAAGCTTCCGGAATTGACTTCAACCAATACTTTGCTTTGTCTCGGAGCGAGAAGCTAAACATATGCATCTTGATGAACTCGGCGGTGACATTGTTGTGCTTAACGGTGGCACACAACTCCAAGAAGTTATCCAAATGAGCGAATGGACACTCTTTCTTCTCACCACCGAATTGGTCGGCCTTTATCATGCGTATGAGGTGAGGTGAGAACTCAAAATTGTTGGCCGTGGTAGTGGGAAGCAAGATACCACTTCGAAGCTCAAAAGCTTCGGGATGCCCATAATCACGAAGTAGTCTCAACGGAGGTGGTGGCATCTCTTCGTCCCCCATTGTACTTGGTTCACTAGTCTCTCCCGAGTCACTAGTGTAAAATTGGATAGTGAACTCGGGTTGATCAATGACTTGAGGTTGGCCACGGAACTCGGGTTGACTTTGTAGAAGCCTTTTCACACTGCGCAAAGTTTTCTCAAGCTCGTGATCAATTGGAAAGAGTGGTGGTCGTTGATTCCTCCTAGTCATGCACAATCAAGCACAACTAAAGAGAACATTAGCACTGACTAGTAAGATAAGGGAAAGATATGGTGAAAATAAAAATAAGCGAAATAAATAAAAGAACTTAGTATCATCCAACAATAACTATTTGGAAAAATTGACAAGAACAGGCCAAACTATTGGCCATCTTCTATAAACAGGCCAGACTATGGATAATCCATGAACAGTCCCAACTATCACCCCCATCTTCCATAAACAGGCCAAGTGACCTGTTAACCTGCTACAACAGGTAAAACTGATTTTTTTATTTCTCTTTTTCTTTTTAGTTTTAATAACCTTTTAAATTAACTTAAAAAACAAAAAAAAAATCCCTCCCCAGCCCAGCCCTGCCAGCCACCCCCCCCATTCCCACACCCACACCGCGCCACCACCACTCACCCCGTTTCTCCCTCAACCTTCGCCGAAACTGTAACCAACCGGCAGCACTGACGCAGAGACCCACCAACACCCAATCCCGCAGCCCACCCACGCCGCTGCCACTCACCACCACTCTCCCCCACCCGCAACCCCCACGCACAAACCCACCCCACCGACACTCTTTCAATGTCAAGCTCGCCACCAGTCGTCGGCGAAGAACCTCAGGCATGCCAGTGGAGATTGGCTTGTCATTGATCTTACCGTCGTCGGCGAAGAACCTCCGCCTTGTCAGCCACCCTACTTGAACTTGAGTTGTTACTCAACAATGGCGATTCCTCTACTTCTTCGTCTTCCTTCATCGTCTCCATCTCTCTCTCCGGCGATGACGACGTCAAAGAAACGGCGGCGAGAATTTACGCTCCGGTTGTGGCGTCGATGACACCGTCACCATCGGTGGGGACGTGAGAAGTAGTGAGGGGTGGCTGGCAGCTCAATAATGTTGCTTGAAACTGCAGGGAGTGGGGTGGGGGTGAGAAGTAGTGGGGGGTGGCTGGCAGTGAGTGGAGGTGGGGAAAGAAAACCCCGGTTGGGTGTGGGGAATGGGGGGTGGCTGGCAGGGCTGGGCTGGGCTGGGCTGGGGAGGGATTTTTTTTGGTTTTTTTAAGTTAATTTAAAAGGTTATTAAAACTAAAAAGAAAAAGAGAAATAAAAAAATCAGTTTTACCTGTTGTAGCAGGTTAACAGGTCACTTGGCCTGTTTATGGAAGATGGGGGTGATAGTTGGGACTGTTCATGGATTATCCATAGTTATGCCTGTTTATAGAAGATGGCCAATAGTTTAGCCTGTTCTTGTCAATTTTTCCTAACTATTTAATGTGACACTATGCCTCCCCGGCAACGGCGCCAAAAATTGATAGGCCGTCGTCGAGCCTAACAAAGATAATCCTATCTCGATCTCTCTAGCTAAGTAGAAAGGGCAAGTAGGATCGTATCCACAGAGAGGTAAGGTCAAGCACCGAATTCTTATGGTCGAATAAACTAAGGGCAGCCAAAGGGGGGGGTCAACAATTGTGTGTATTAAGACTAAGGCAACTAAAAAGAGTTAAACTATGCAAATATGATTAACAAGGGTATAAATATATGATTAAATCACTAGGGCAAGGGCATTACCACTCATTGTAACCATGGATCATGCTTGAACATCAAGGGAAAACATAGAATAGGGGAGAGTGTAGTCGGTCCACTAAAGTCCCCTAATTACTCTTTCGAGCTAAGAAGGAGCTCTTAGACAAGGTGTTAATTCCTATTTTTATGGCATTAACCCTAGCCTAAGGACTAAGAACAAGTGACACAATTGACTCAAGACTAGAACTTCCTATTTTCATGGCCATTTAGTCAAGTAAACAAAGGGGAATCTCAGACAACTTCATCTTTCGATCCTTCATTGTAAAGATTGGGAACAACTTCTATGGTGATCAATCACAAAAGCATACAATGAAGCACCCCATTTGTTCAACAACCAATCCTAAACATGAATCACTAAATCCAAGCACAAACCATGGCCTTAATGAGGGTTTTGGCCCAAACCCTAGAAAGTAAACTACTCACAATTCATAGTAATATGCATTTCAAACAAAGATTCCATTTCAAAAGTTAAAGTAAGGAAGAGAATCAACAAAGTCTAACAACAATAATTGCAAAAGAGAAGATTCACACCAAAAGGAAAGAATTAAGGAGGAGATGACAAAAAGAGATGACTTTAATTGAAATGAAAGTTAGAGAATCAACCTACAAAAATTAACTACCATTAATGGAGCTTCATTCTTCAAAAATCAACAACTCAAAGCAATAAATGACTTCTACACTCTAAGTACTAAGTTAGGGTTTTTGAAACTAAGGAAATATGCTTAAAGTTGTTATCCAAAAGTTGGGGAGAGGTATTTATACCTTCCCCAATTACATGCGAAAAACAGGAAAAATGGGCCCAGGGAGCCTTTGCAGCACCCGCTCCAGGGTTTTTGATGGAAACTGATTGCTGTGCTCCATAAGGAGCGTCCGCTCCGCTCTCTGTGGGAGCGCCCGCTCCAGGTACGAGGGGCCTCTTCTCCTCTTCTCCTTCTTATATCATCACAGCGTAGGGGCACAAAGGTCCTCATTTCCACCTTCCAAGGATCACGACCAACAACACGATCTCAGGATCACCTGCAAAACATGATGCAAAGAAAATACGTGCAAAATATGTCCGAAAAGAGGTGTAACGGCAAAAATTGTCAAAAGAGGTAGAGAACTTGATCAAAACAAAAAGGGAGTGGAAAAGGTGAAGAACGGGGACAAAATAGGGACGAAAGTAGATAAAATGAGCTAGAAAAGGTCATCTAAAGTGAGCTAAAAGCTCACTTATCATGCTAGCATAAATATAAGATAGAAAAAAGGATTGTCGAGAGTAACGTACTAGAGCATTCTTAATGGAGGTTTGTGTTTCACAAAGAAAGACTAATTCAGGGTTGTGTTCTTGGAGAAGATAGAGCAGGTTGATTTTGAAACTGGGCTGGAGATGCCCCTAGTGTTCCACGCTAGGATAGACATATCAATTGGAAGGGAGTTTCTCAGTTGGGATTGACACTGTGAGTCTAGTATGAACACTAGATCAACTACAAGAGGGGGGGTGAATTGTAGTTGTGGGGATTTTAGACACTTTTTGCGGAATAAACAAAAGAGAAGAAAATGTAAAGAGTAGGAACAACGAGTAGTAGGAACAAAGGAGATTACTTAACAATGTATTCTTCAAAACTTCTATAGGAAGAAACCCCGCATTCTCTTATTTATAATAGAGTTTACAACTCAGTACAACCTATTATAAATTCTCACTCTGTTCCTCTAGGAACTTGTTTCCAGTCACTTTGTTCCCCCTGAACACGTGACTTTCTCACTCGACTTCACTCGAAGTCTTCTCACTTGACTCACTCGAAGTCTTCTCTTTCTCTTTCTCATTCTCTGTTGATTACACAAGTTTCTCTCTTAAATTTCTCTCACCCAACACTCAAAAACAAATAAAATATATTTGCTATGAAGAGGAGCAAATAGAATGAAAACTTTCTAAATATATGTGAACATTAAATTCTGGAAAGTCTTAGACTTCATTATGTGCAGCCTTCACACTATTTATAGGAGTTTAAACAACCTTCTATTCTTGCTCATCAAGGTAGTTATGGCTGCTTAATTGTAGGCCATGATCTCCATGTCTGTAGCCGTTATTCCCATGAAGCTTGCCCACTAAGTCTATGTCTTAGTCAACCACAATCTCCACTAAATCATCATGTAGTTAGCTTGTTGACTGCTGAATACTTGGTGGTTAGTTACACCTCCTAGATTTCAGGAACTAACTGATCAGTCAGTTTCTGCTGTTCCTAGAAACCAGGAACTGCTAACAGAATTAGTTTGTTGCTGAGTAAGCCTTGGTTGTTACACGCTCCTTATAATCAGCAAGTTGTTGCTAAGTTGTTACACACTCAGTTAGCACTTCCTCCACAATCATAGCATGTTGGTTGTAGTGGTCATAGTTGGTTGTTGCACTTACTAGATTGTAGGAACTGACTTAGTAGTCAGTCAACTGACTTCCTGGATTGTAGGAACTGACTTCCTAGATTCCAGGAACAAGCTGGCTGGGCATTTTTCTTCTTCAAGCGCATGGACATAGTGTTGATTACACTAGATTTGACTCGTTCAAATCTGCACAAACACATCAAGAAATACTCCATCTAATATCATGGAATTTTATATTATTTAATATTCCATGTAATTAGGTTAATTCATAGCAAATAATATCATATCTATATGAGTGCTTAATAATTAATTTAAAATAACTTGACTAGGTTAAACTCATAACCTTTACTCCACAAGTTATAATTAAATTAATTATTTTCATAAGTCAAAAAATAAATATAAAACTGATAAATATAAAATTAAATCCTAAATAAAATCTAAATCTATGAAATAAACCTAAGTTCAAAACATTATTTATTTGAGTGAATATAATAATTAATTTAAATAACTTGATTAGGTTAAACTCTTAACCATTTCTCCATAAGTTAAACTTAAACTAATTATTAATCCAACACATGAAATGATAAAAATGATTTATATACATTTTACTATAAAGTCCAAAAATATTATTTGTCATCATTAAAACAGTGAATACAACAATATTCCCACTTTTTGATGATGGCAAATAGTTGGCAAAAGATAGTAAAATTAATAAAAGAATATCTATAACTTCAATTCTATAACTATAGGGAAGAGAAGAAGATAATCAAGATAAGCAGTAGGAACTAAGTAGTTTCAGAATTTTCTAATCATGCCAATAACTCTTCCCCCTTTTGTCATCATCAAAACTAAGTAGTGAACCTGCAGCATTAGTAGTGTCAACAGTCTAAAGTCAAGTCAGTAGCTCTAACATTGGTATCTCATAATATTAGCCATCCAAACATTCAAAGAGTATTTAAAGCAGGATCAAACATATCAAAGCAAGAAGCAATCAGGAACAGAGTTCAAATAGCTAAGAGAGATGTAGGATATGGATGAAGAAAGAAATGAAAATTGTTCAAGAATTCTTATGTCTCAGGAGGACAAAAGAAAGAAAAGAACTAAAAAGAGAAAAGTGCAAGTGTTCAACGGTTAATTAAGTACAAGTCCAAAAATTCAAATCATTAATATCCTTGGAGAGAGAGAAGGGACTGGGATCAGGGGTGTTTGCGGATAGTAAAGGATGTAACAATAAATCAATCTTCTCGCAAATGTCACTCTACCTAGGTTCCTCGGGAACTTAGGCTCTGCCAGTCTCTGACTCTTCATGATTGTCTGTATGACCCGTTCCTCCTATATTTGTCTATTTACTAATTTAACTTTCTCCACCTTGACCCTTGTCTCTTCCTCCTCATACTCCAATTTGCCACCTCTCATTCTCAAGCTCAATCTTTAAAGGATGTCTTTGGTAATATAATTTTCTGGTTCAAGTTCAAAGGAGCTTTTGGAGGGGGAGTTTGACTTTGCATTTTTCCGGAACAAAGGAAATCAAATTTCCATAGGCTATGTGATTTTTGTGAACAAAATGCAGTGGGTAATAATCAAGGCAGGAAGATTAATTTTGATGTTATGAGCAAGGCAATACATGAGAGAGAGATCTAATAATTTAGCTTGGTTTCTTTTGGAGGTACTGAGAACAAGGAATTGTCAAACCAATTGAAATAGAAATTTATGAATGTGGCTAAGGTCTTTCTGGTCCAGCGACAGGTCAGATGGGTGCTCACCAAGGAAATATAATATTTCATCATTATTTGCTCCATGTATATTCAGTTTGGACTTTTCCTTCACATACTCTTTATACCTTTTAAGTAGGAATACCAAACAAGTCACTCAATTATTATTTTTTTATTATTTTTTTAATAACAATACTAAGACACCAACCATCATCATTCTCACAATTAGAACAAAAGACATTCATCTCTTCCTCATACAAACCCTCATCTACACATATTGTTTTCTTTTTGTTTTAGGTGTCATTGGTGAAGGATTTGGGAGCTTGAAGAAGAGGCTGGATGTTTTTCTTTGTTGTTGATGATTTTGGAAAATAGTATATTGCGGTAAAGTGAAATGATGGAGTGAGGGGTTTGATGATGGGATGTTTAGGAGATATATGAAGCAATAAACTTTTGTGGCTTTCCATTTCTCTTAAGACATTAACTTTTCGAATTAAGGTTTTGAACTTAATCTTTACTTGAACCATTGCAATGAATAAAGTGGAAATGGAAGAAGAAGAATTCGGAAAAATAAAGAAAATGGATGAAAGAAAATTTGAACTCTTGTAAATGATACACTTCAAACTAAAATACATATGCTCCATTATTATTTACTCAATGTACTAGTAAGGACAATAAGGAGAATATTATAGAGACTAATGTGAGTCCTTATCTTTGACTGAATGTGTATGAATAAAAATTCATGAAAATTGCAGGGCACACTTGGAAAAGAATGTAACATAGGGAGTTAATACTAAAGGCACTTTCATACTATTTTGATCATCCCTAATTCCAAACAAATCTTTTCAAATCTTTCTCTAAAGAGAGTATTAGTCAAGATAATAGCAATTTGATTTGAAGTAGGATACAATACAACTTTAAATAAACCATTTTCAACATAGTCCTTAAGAAATAAAGCTTAAGATAAATATGCTTAACCCTATAATGGTGAATGGGTACTTGCAAATACATATAGTACTTATATTATCACAGAAAATAGGAACATTTTTGTATTTAGTACCAAAATTACGTACCTGTTGCTTGATCCTTCTGCTGTGGAGAGAGCAACATTGTTCTGTTTCTTTGAGATCCAAGAAACCAAGCTTGTTCCTAGGAATTGAATGATTCCAAAAGTACTTCTTCGATCTACCAAGTCTCTAGCATAGTCAGCGTCATAAATCAAAACATCACTATGTTCTGTTTTTCATTCACACTTAAGCATGTAAGCTTGCTCCTAGGAACCAGATTGAGGTCTACAACTTATGTATTCCCTTTCCTAGTTCCTTCCAGTATCTTTGTACCTGTACAGTTATTGCTAAATACACAACTCTCTTTAGTAAACGTCACAATATTCTCTTTGTGACAGAAATTAAAAAATACTAAGTAAACTAAGCTATAAACCCTCGACAAAACAAATAAGTGGAATGTGACTAATTTTTCCAACCTTACCTACTACTAATATATTACATGTAAGATTGTCACGAAAGGTCACAGTTCATCTTTCGTAAACTAAAAGTGAGAGAAACTTTAATTTGGTTACCATTCATAATCTTAGAACAACCGCTATCGAGGTACTAGAGGTTGTTCCCCCTCACTTTAGTCTGCATCCACAATAATTAGTTAGTGGTAGGAACCCAGTCTAATATGGGTTCCCTTGTAGGACTTGAGTAACATTTCATTTTCCATAACTTTTTGATAAAATCAGAATTTTTATCAACTCGTTCCTTCTTGGAGGAATAGTCAGTCACTAGATGACCACTTTTCCCATAGAAGGAACAGTCTTTGTTGCTTGGCAAATCAATATATATTTGTTTTTTTATTCCTCTTTATTTGATTGAAACCAAGACCTTCTTTTCCTTTGTTTTGAAATTTATGAATCAAGCTAATTTCATAAGGAAGTCTGTTCCTGTTCCTGGAGGATCTCAGTTCCTTCTTCAGTACCTTATTTTCTTTTAAAATAATCTTATAATCGACTTTGAATTTTTCAAAATCCATTCTGGTACTAGAAGAAGGGACTGTTCCTTTAGGAACAAGGAGTTTCAATTCCACCAATTTCATATTCACGAGAAAATCATCATTATTCACTTTTTCAAATGTTTCTTGAATAATTCTATTTCTGTCAAAAAGCTCAAAAATATTATCTCATTATTGGACTCCAAGTCTCTAGGCCAAGTAGTGTGTTCTTTAGTAACATTTAAAGCTTGTTTTACTTGATCCTTTTTTAAGCAAACTTCTTGATAATCATCTAATGTCTCAATTAATAAATTAAGAAGTTTAATAAATTCGATTAGTTCCTCTTCAATAGAATTTAAACATACCTTATGGTTAGATGGTTCCTCTTGTTCATCGATCTTTGTCATGAGGCAGAGGTTTGCAGCTACCTCATCAGGTTGATCTCGCTCCTCGTCTGAGTCAGATTCCCCCCATGCTGCTATAATGGCCCTTCTCATATCAGTCTCTGAGAAAGACTTATGTTGTTCCTTGCCCTTCTCCTTGAATTTTCCTTTTCCTTTTTCATTCTCCTATAGTGGACACTCTTTTATGAAATGGTCCTAACTTCCACATTTGTGACAGCTCATCTTTGTTGATTTCCTTGCATTCTTTCCCTTGTAGTTCTTGTTAAAGAACTTCTTGAATCTTTTATGATCATAGTTGCTTCTTCATCGTCAGTTTCTGAATCTGCTTGTTCCTCTGACTTGAGAGCTAGATCTTTAGGCCTGCTATGATCAGCATCATGAGTTCCTAGGTGCAGCTTATGAGTCATCAAGGATCCAACAAGTTGTTCAATATTGAACGTTGTGAAATCCTTGGTTTCCTGTATAGCTGTCATCACCTTGGCCATCCATTTGTCATCTTATAGAAGACTCCTTAGAACTTTTCGTACCTGCTCCTATGGAGTGATGGACTTGCCTAGGGAGTCTAGTTCATTAATAATGTTTGAGAACCTTGTGAGCATATCATGAACCGACTCCATAGGTTTCATATGGAACAACTAATACTTATGCATGAGCATGTCAATCTTAGATCTCTTGACTTTGCTTGTTCCTTCATGAGTCACTTGGAGAAGTTTCCACATTTGCTTGGTAGTCTTACATCCCATGACTCTATTATGTTCATGAGGACCAACAGTGGAGAATTCTCTTGGCCATGTTGTTCATCTCCATCTTGACAAAATCAACTTTGTCATAATCATCGAGTGATTTTGGTACCACTTCTCCCTTTTCGTTTTTCTTTGTTACTTCAAAGTCACCTAGTTCAATCACTCTCCTACTTGGTAGTTGAGCTTTTATAAAGATTTCCATTTGATTCTTCCAGTAAGGATAGTACTTTCCATTAAACATAGGTGGACATTGGGTTGAGTAACCTTCGTCTAGCTTTGCTCCCTTAGTATTCATATATGCCAGGAACTGCCTCCTCAGCGTTAGCTGATTTTGGAGGAACAGGCTCTAATACCAATTGTGAGTCTAGTATGAACACTAGATCAACTACAAGAGGGGGGGTGAATTGTAGTTGTGGGGATTTTAGACACTTTTTGCGGAATATAAAAACTCTTCAATAAACAAAAGAGAATAAATTGTAAAGAGTAGGAATAACGAGTAGTAGGAACAAAGGACATTACTTAACAAGAAACCCCGCATTCTCTTATTTATAATAGCGTTTACAACTCAGTACAACCTCTTATAAATTCTCACTCTGTTCCTCTAGGAACTTGTTCCCAGTCACCTTGTTCCCCCTGAACACGTGACTTTCTCACTCGACTTCACTCGAAGTCTTCTCACTTGACTTCACTCGAAGTCTTCTCTTTCTCTTTCTCTTTCTCTCTTGATTACACAAGTTTCTCTCTTAAATTTCTATCATCCAACACTCAAAAACGAATAAAATATATTTGCTATGAAGAGGAGTAAATAGAATGAAAACTTTCTAAATATATGTGAACATTAAATTCTGGAAAGTCTTAGTCTTCATTCTGTGCAGACTTCACACTATTTATAGGAGTTTAAACAACCTACTATTCTTGCTCTTCAAGGTAGTTATGGCTGCTTAATTGTAGGCCATGATCTCCATGTCTATAGCCGTTATTCCCATGAAGCTTGCCCACTAAGTCCATGTCTTAGTCAGCCACAATCTCCACTAAATCAGCATGTAGTTAGCTTGTTGACTGCTGAATACTTGGTGGTTAGTTACACATCCTAGATTCCAGGAACTAAATGATCAGTCAGTTTCTGCTGTTCCTCGAAACCATGAACTGCTAACAGAATTAGTTTGTTGCTGAGTAAGCCTTGATTGTTACACGCTCCCACTACAAGGAAAACACTTTAGGGCAACAAAATTAGTCGTTGCCCAAAACCAAATTTTTGTTGCCCAAAGCTTTGTGCAACGACCTTTTGTCCGTTGTGGGTTCGTTGCCATATGGTCGTTGCACATGCTTTTGGGCAACAAGTTTTTCCGTTGCGTTGCCTAAAATCTGTGCTTTTGTGCCACCACGAGAAAGGTTCTTGTGCAACACATATGGTTGTTGCCCATGAACATTGCCTCGTGCAACAAACATCATTGTTGCCCAAAACTCTTGAGAAGTGCAACGACTTTGTTGTTGCCTATGTACCTTTCTACAATTGAAAGTAGATATGGACAATGAAGTTTGCGTGCACATATTTTTTGGGCAACAGATTATAAATAAAAAGTTGATTCAGACACCAAAGTAAAGAAATCTGAACTCGTTGCAATGAAAAATAGAAATCCATATAAATTTAACAAAGCAAAAGTACGAACAATACCATCTTAACTAGTAAAGAAAAACACACTATGCATCCAACAAAACTAAAAGAACTCTAAAAACATATCCACTAGACTAATCTTGATTGAAAATCAAATAGCTAAGCCCGTCATCATATATACGCCTTCAAAGTAGGGTGTCGTAAGCTTGCGTCTACCATTAACGACTCAACCTGTCAAAATAAGTAAATAAATAGATAAATAATTTGTGCAAGTACAACTGAGGGCAGCACAAACATTAGAAATGAGAACCAAACTACCCTAATTAATCAACTTTTCAACCATCTAAATGTTTTAGCATGGACCAAGGCCCATTACTTCTCTCGCCCAAACACAACAAAAACCTCCCTCTCCTTCACCTTCGTTTTCAGCAAACCCACCGACGGCCCACCCATATCCAGCCATTATGCTAAAAATTAGCTACACTGGGAGAAAAGAAATGGGCGAAATTGGAGGAAAGAAACCCAGAAAATCGAGACATCTAAAGCGGAAAGGAAGAAGAAGTTATAAGTAAAATTATATATTGTTACCTGAACTCTGCATACATCTTTGCTATATCATCTCTCACTTTTTTTTCTCGTATAATAGCTTCTTTTTCCATACGAACCAGTGATGCTTTAAACTCCTCATTTGAAGACATTAGCAATTCATTCGATGACTTGAGCTCTTCATTGGATTTTTGATACTGTCAAGTTGACCCATAAGTGACATCTTCTTCTCTGCAGCGGCTTCTTTTAATTGTTGAATTTCAGCAAGTAAATCAGCTCTAAGTTCAGTTGTAACTCCCTCACTTGTAGCTTGCCTTGATATCTTAGGCGGACGAGCACTGGGACCAAGTCCTCTCACATATCCTGACTTGGGTTTCAAAACCTCAATGAAGGCTTCTTTGACACTAAGTGTATCCTCACCAAACTTCTCAATCTGAGTTTCATGAAGTTTCTTGAGATCTTGATAATTTTTTTCAGCATTCGGGTCAAAAAATTCTCTACCGTCTTTCTTGTGCCTGATTCACGAAAGAAGTCACAATTTATCCCAATGAAAGTTGTGCTTTGTATGTGCCTTAGCTTTAAAGAATATAAGTCAAAATTTACCTTTTAAGCTTATCATGTAATCTAACATATAAGGGATCTTGTTCAGTGTCAGCATGTTTAGCTGATCCATCCGCATTTTCATCGAGATTTGGTGGTGGCTCATTAAGCTGAAAGTAGAGTAAAGAAAAATAAAAATGATCAGTCACATGAACATCCACCCTCACATTGCAATTAGGATAATAAAAAAAACACCGACCATGTCATAATAAATTCTTGTTGTAGATCTCCCACCATTGGCTGGTTTGACAGTTCTCTTTGCCTGATTAGCTGCGTTCACTTTGCTAATGTGCCACAAGTTGAAATAAAATCATTGTAACTGGATGTGAATTTGAATGCACAAAGCCACTAATGTAATATATAAGAATTTTTGAATGTATCACCTGTTGTTTCTCGTCATTCCAATAGTCAACTAGCCACTTCCATTCATCAGAGGCTACATCATTAGGATTTGAGGCTAGAGCCTGTTCCATTGTTTTTCCTTTGTAGTGCGCTTCCTTCAGTCTAAATCTGTAATACATATATAAAGATTTGCACTGAAAGCTCAAAGCTTCGATCACATCAACATCAGCACCAATGATTAGTTCTTCGGTGCCATCATAAGGGTTGTGAAGAGAAAGGTTGTGGAGATCATTGGTGTCGTGGTGCGAGGCACCACTGTCAAGGAGCGAAGATGGGGAGTCATGTGCGGTGGAAGGGAGGTAAGCCGCGTGTGCTTGTGGACGTGCTGCAGATGAGTGAGAAGAGGAGTGATTGCGGAAGTTGGTGGGAGGGGGTGGGGAAGCATTTGGGTATTGTTGTTTGAAGGTGGGACAGTGAGCAATGACGTGACCTTGGATACGACACCACTGGCACTTGCCTGGAAAGGGGTGAGGTTGGCGAGACGAAGGGGGGGTGGGAAGGATGCTAGAGGAGGGAGTGGTGTATGTGCGTGGGGCACGAGTGGGGTAGCGGGACTGAGCAGCGAGGGCAGTAGCGGGAAAGAGAGGGTCGGAGGAGGAGTTGTCGACTTCAACCTCCTTATTGATGAGCTTCTCGTGAAGCTCCTCAAAGAAGATGGAGGTGTCACGGCGTTGCCGAGTAGTTTTGTCAAGGCCCGAGAGAATGTGGTCTATGAGGTCCTCGTGCTCAATGGGTTTGCCAAGGGAGGCGAGTTGATCGGCACAGGCTTTTGCAGCGTTTAAATATTCGGTAATAGTTTTAGGGCCTTGCGTAATTTTTTTAAATTGAACCTTAAGTTGTTTAATGTGGCCGCGGCTAGGTTTGGCGTAGGTTTGAGTTAATATGTCCCAAAAACCTTAGAGGTGGTGGCTTGAGAGACGAGTGGTGTAAGATAAGGGGGGAGTGTACCTATGAGGGCTCCTAGGAGTAGCTTGTCTTGGCGAACCCACGAGGAGTAGACGGGGTTGGGTACGGTTGTTTCATTGGCGGTGATAGTGGAAGGTGGGGGAGGATTGGTGCCGTCGACGAATGAGTATAGGTCGTGGCCGATTAGGAGCGCTTCGAGTTGAATCTTCTCCATGAAAGATAGTTGGTTGGAGTGAGTTTGATGGAGTTGGAGATTAAGTGTTAGTGGTTTGGATGGTTCAAGAATGTTGGGAACACTACTAAAAAAATGGTCTTTAGTATCGGAAATTTTCCGATACTAAAGGCCTTTTTTCCGATACTAAAGGTCTTTAGTATCGGAAATAATTTCCGATACTCAACTGATACTAGTACTCCCATGGCTAAAGGGTCGGTATCGGTTATTTAATCCGATACTAAAGGGGGGTAGCTTTAGTATCGGAAAACTCATTAGTATCGGAAAATTGTATCGGAACAAGTGATACAAAAAATAAAAGTTATTAGCATCGGATGTAAATTCTGATACTAAAGATAACATTAGTATCGAATATTTCCGATACTAAAGTGTTAAAATAATAATAATAATAATAATAATAATAATAACGATATTATTATTATTATCACTTAGTTAACGTTCAAAAAAACTAAAAAAAATTAATAATTGATAATACAATAAAATAAAATATATATTGATAAATTTTTAATTATTTACACAATTTCATATCAGTTACAATACATGAAACAAATTAAAAAAAGAAATTGAAAATAAAATTTCCACACTAATTACATGATTAACTTTACATAAATATAATCATTAAACCAATATTAACTGAACCCCACACCACCAACCACCACCGTAACCACCACCCCCTCACCTTAGGCGCAATCTTCAAAACAAGCGGCACCACCTGACCACCACCAGCAGCGAACCAACGCTGCCACTGTCGCAACTGCATAACCACCACAAAAATCATTAAAAAAATCACAAAAATTAGAACAATGACAAGAACAAAATAATCAGGAAAATTACAACAAAATTCAAAAAAAAATCAGATTTTGCACAAATTATAATTCGAAAAAAATAATAATCAGAAAGAAAATTGAAACCCAATTTTCGAATTACGAATCGGAACTTCGAAATTAAAACCCCAATTTCCGAATTATAAATCAAGACAAAACTTCGAAATTGAAACCCAATTTCCGAAACTTCGAAATTCAAACCCCAATTTCCGAATTACATCCCAGAAATTCAACCACATTCAACCCCAAATTGGAATCTCGACGAACCCAGATCTAAAAATAATAATAAGAAAATTCGTAAACTCAATAAAAGCCACCATAAAATCTGCAAATCGAACCCTTAAATTCCCAAAATATTAACCCGAAATACCCCAAAACCACCGGAAAACCCACCCAAATTTTGAAACCCAGAAAATGAAAAACACAGATTTTACCATAAATTGAACCAAAATCATCCAAAAAACGAACCCAAAATAATCCCCAAAAATTCATCCCAAAAAAAACCCTCAAATATTCAGAACAAAAACGCCCAAAAATTTAAAAAGAAAACATTTAACCGAAAACAAGAAATGAAAAACAAAAAATAGAAACGTTACCTGATATGTTGAATGAAGGGTGGTGAGAGAGTGATGAGAAAATGGAGAGATCAGGTTGGCTGGTTGGAGAGTGAAGAGAAAATAGAGAGGAGAGAGAACTCTAGGAGAGAGAAAGAGTGAGAAACTGAGACAAAAAAAAAGAAAAACTGATTAGAGAGAACAAGTGGCAGAGATTTAGGGTTGAGGCAGAGGGCGCGGTTTTGAAATTGTTTGGGAAATAAAGAGGCGCGATTGGGGGGGGGGAACGAATTTATTAAGAAAATTTTTAGTATCGGAAAGTTCCGTGACTAATGAAATATTTTAGTATCGGTAAAAAATTCTGATACTATAATACTCTTTGGTATCGGATACCATTATATCATTAGTATCGGATTGAAAATTTTCCGATACTAAAGTGATGTCATATGATGATTTTTAATAAATACTAAATAAAATAGTGTCGAAAATTAATATCTGTGCTTTTAGTATCGGTTATGTTTTCGATACTAAATTTTCTGATACTAAAAACCCTTTTTTTAGTAGTGGAATAAGAGCATTGGAGGTGGCAGCCATGGCTTAGGCGTGGAATTGAAGGAGAAAAAAATTACAGGCTTGATACCATATAGATGAAGTGAGTGTTAATGCTTAACTTTTCATTAATCAACAGGAGATTAAATAGGAATACAAAATAGGGTTTAAAAGATATTAGGGATTACAATATTATCTTTAACTAAAAGATAATAACTAACTTAGGAGATAAGATTGGCTAACAAAATAATTTACATGATATTAAAATAATATACAAGATAACTATAGAAGATTAGATCAAGATTCTGTTGAGCTTAATCTAATCTTATCACCTAGTTCCTAATTCCTATCGATATATCCGAAAATTAAAAGGAGTCTACAACTCTACATTACTCATCATAATTCATAATCCAAACAATTTTTGGGGTTCCTTTAGTTTATTAGGTTGATACTCCTACTCGGAATCGAAAATAAGAAGTATCTATATCTATAAAAATACTCTTCCTCTCAACGGTTCTTTCTCACTTCACCATCTTTCGTCTACTTTCTGTGAGTTTCCCCTCTGCTATCTCTTCATCATCCTTAACTTAATTGTGAAGCTTATACATTTGTTCTATTCATGATTTTACCTCTTTCATGTCTGCTCTGATTTCTCATGTGTTTTTCTTTCTTTGCATGTACGTTAATTTTAGATTTGCAATTTTTACTTGAAAGTTCAACTTTTTTGTATTTTAGATTTTCCAACTGCGATTTCATGACTTGGGTTAAGCTTTATTTTTGATGAAATCGATGCATGATTGAAATATTGTATGAATTTAGGGATTTCGTTTTTATATTTTCAATTCGTCTATTTTGTTTAATTTGTAATTACAATGATACGATATGGATGTTTAAGTGTTTGCTAGTATTAAAACGTTTCTGGATTTTTTGGCAAAATATAAGTAATAATGGTTGATTATAATGTTTTGATTACATATACAGATTATGGTGACTTATACATGTAGTTGGTTTTTGACATTGTATCCTATGCTGTTTTGGTTGCCATAATTTTTGTTTTTGATGGTAATAAAACGTTTTCCGAATTCTTGTGGTGTGGAAAATATTAGGACTAATGTCAGTTTTGATTACATAAAAAGGTTATGGTTGTCAGTTTTGATTACATAAAAAGGTTATGGTGACTTATATGTGTAATGGGGTATTGACAGGTTATATATAAGAATGTAATCTAGTTGAGTAATTCAGAATGGGAGGAGGATTTAGAGTGTTGCATTTGGCGAGACCGTTTTTGGCGTTCCTTCCTGATGTACAAACTGCAGACAGGAAGGTACCTTTCAGAGAGAAGGTCATCTACACTGTTATCTCGTTGTTCATATTTCTGCTTTACAGTCAGCTTCCACTTTTTGGAATTCACTCTACTACGGGTGCTGATCCGTTCTATTGGATGCGTGTTATTCTTGCTTCCAACCGTGGAACTGTCATGGAGCTTGGTATCACCCCCATTGTCACATCTGGGTTGGTGATGCAATTGTTGGCTGGGTCCAAGATTATTGAAGTCGACAACAATGTCCGTGAGGACCGTGCACTTTTGTAAGTTTCGTAATCTAATCTGGTTTTTGTTGTGTATTTGGTTTCATTTTTAAAAAGCTGAAGTTTCGTTGTAAGAAGAACTTGAAGGTGTTAATCAAGAAATACTTAGTTGGCTTAACTTGGAGACTGCTAATGTTTTGTATGATCAAGAATTAAGAGATTTGCACATGCATTTAACTTTCTACATGATCTTTCTTTACTTTGGTTGCAGATTGCATGAGCAATGCATCTTGGCTGAAAGTTTATGCCTTTTTCTTTGAGTTGTACTTGATATTGACTTTTATCTTTCTATTTATCCAATTATTCTTAGGAATGGTGCACAGAAGTTGTTGGGTATTCTAATTGCTGTTGGTGAGGCTGTAGCATATGTTCTTTCTGGGATGTATGGCAGTGTTGGTCAGCTTGGTGTTGGCAATGCAATTCTGATCATTCTTCAACTATGTTTTGCTGGGATTATTGTGATCTGTCTCGATGAAGTTCTTCAGAAGGGATATGGTCTAGGTTCTGGAATTTCACTGTTCATTGCCACCAACATCTGGTGAGCCACTAGCCTTTATTGTGTTGTGTTATCTGACGTGTAGTTTATCCCATGAAGGTGTAGTGTATTTTTGCTAACAATTTTCACTGTCTTGGTTTGCAGTGAGAACATCATCTGGAAAGCATTCAGCCCAACCACTATTAATGCTGGCCGTGGATCTGAGTTTGAGGGTGCTGTTATTGCCTTGTTCCACCTCCTGATTACTAGGACTGACAAAGCTCGTGCCCTTCGAGAGGCATTTTATCGGCAGAACCTTCCAAATGTCACCAACTTGCTTGCAACTGTCTTAATCTTTTTGATTGTTATCTATTTCCAAGGATTCCGTGTTGTATTGCCTGTACGGTCAAAGAATGCACGTGGCCAACAGGGTTCATATCCCATCAAGTTGTTTTACACCTCCAACATGCCCATCATTCTTCAATCTGCCCTTGTGTCCAACCTGTACTTCATCTCACAGGTACTCAAGTTGGCCATTGTTTGCTTGTTACTTTTTAGCATATGATTTAGCTGTAGGATTGCTAATTTATGGGGGTTTATGCAGTTGCTATACAGGAAATATAGCGGAAACTTCTTTGTGAATTTGTTGGGAATGTGGAAGGAGTCTGAATATGGCAGTCAATCAATTCCAGTTGGTGGTCTTGCTTACTTTGTCACGGCTCCAGCAAGGTAAAGTACTAGCTTCTAGTTTTTCTTGTGCTTGATTAAAGTTGCTAATTACCTCCTTTTGTTCTTTTTGGAAATGCAGCTTGGCGGACATGGCAGCACATCCCTTCCATGCTCTGTTTTATATAATTTTCATGCTTTCAGCTTGTGCTCTATTTTCGAAGACATGGATTGAGGTTTCCGGATCATCTGCTAGGGATGTGGCTAAGCAGCTCAAGGTATTTTAATAAATAACTTGTGGACTTTTCTTAATACATTTGAGTAGTCACTGTTACCATAGAATTGTTGATTAGGTTATTGGGGGCATAAAATTTCCAGCATTAAACCACCTGTATCTTCTGTCTCTCTAGAATTTTATCTACTGTCTCTTTGGTATTTCGTGAGATTACTCTGGTCTGTTATGGTACAAGGGCATAGATAGGGAATAGTGAGGAGTCTTTTTATTGTTTGTTGGGTGGCGTAATTATGACATACTTTTTTACTTAGACACGGACTAAATGTCTACTAGGATATGGGTATAGAAGCGTGGGACTCACCATTTTGTATAGATATATCAAGTTTTTAGTTAAATCGCAATTTTTGAAGGAACTTAGGGTGTCAATGTAACATAGGTGACATACAAATGTGGTTCTATATCCTGCATGGCTGCATCCTTTGTAAACAACTTATTTCCCTTTTCTCTTCCCTCCACAAATTTTTCAACAGATATCTTTTATGGATAAATAAGGAGATGTGCTATAATCTCTACTAAAATGAAGCCCTTTTTCAAAATTCTTGTAAATGGAAACTTCCAAGTTGATATACTCTTTTGCCTTACCTGTTGTCATGATCTTGACTGTTTTTTGGAAATCTGAATATGGAAATCTTGACTGGCGTTTTAGGAGTTTCGTAGTTTTGATTTACTCTCATTTTATTCGCTTTCTTCTACGCTCATGTGAATTATTTTTCAAGTAATATGTTATGACTTATGAGTAGACTGTTAAAAGTAGTGGTTGGATACAAGATCCCATGTTTGTTAATCATTGCTAGCTATGTAAGTGTAAAAATTAAAGATGAATGTTCTTTAATTGAGTTATATGACTTTCCAGGAGCAAGGAATGGTTATGCCTGGACACCGTGATTCAAATTTGCAGAAAGAACTCAACCGTTATATTCCCACTGCCGCTGCCTTCGGAGGAATCTGCATTGGTGCACTAACAGTTTTGGCAGATTTCATGGGTGCTATTGGATCAGGAACCGGTATCTTGCTTGCTGTAACCATCATCTACCAATATTTCGAGACATTTGAGAAGGAGCGAGCAAGTGAACTTGGATTCCTTGGGCTTTGAGCGCCTTCGTACAGTTTTTGGTTAAGTTGAGGGCATGGTTCGAAAATACGGGAACGGGAACGGATACGGGAACGGTTCGGGTTTCGGTGTAACGGAACGGATACGTTTGTCGCGGACCGCAATACGGTTGTCGCGGCAGGAAATGAGTTTTAATGCCTTTTTTGGTCTTTTTAATGATATTTTCCCATAAATTCATATGAAAATATGATAAATTGAAATTTTGCAATACTTAATATACACTTTAGTACTTCAATGTAATATTAACTAGTCATATATGTTAAATTAATCTAATACTACTTTCCTGTTTTGTTAAAATAACACAGCAGAGAAGCCAGAGAGAGGGAAGAATAGAAGAGACAAATGAAGAGAAGACAGCAAAAAAAATTCTTTTCAAAAAATGCATTATATATACTAACATGTATTAACTAGACTAGAGTATCATAGAAAATTAATGTAGCTTGTGTCTATGATTTTTTTTCGTATTTTGAAATGATATATATTAAAATTTCTAAAAGTAGCAATTTGTTAACATGATAGTTAAACATTGGACCCATTACATTAAACATTTATTAATACACTCTAACAATCTAACATAGTCAACAAATTTACCAAACTTTCAAACAAATATTATAATTAATGCTCTATAACATATATTAATGCTCTATAACATAGTAACATAATTTTAAAAAAAATTAATTACAAAACTTAAAAACATAAAACATAAATTAAAACATATACTACAACTCTAACTCCACGTCACTGATCCAAATCCAACTACAACTCTAACTCTAACTCACTGATCCATAACCTTCATCTCCCTCACCCTCACACATCCTGCTTCTCTCTCTCTCTCTCTTTCCTTTCATCTTCCCCATTTCTTTTCTCTTTCTCTTCGATCTTCCCCATTTCTTTTCTCTTTCTCTTCGATCTTCCCCATTTCTTTTCTCTTTCTCTTCGATCTTCCCCATTTTTTCTCTGCAAAATTTTTAATTATACAAATAAGAAATCATAATTACCTGATTATGGAGCAAGAGAAAAGCAGCAGCAAGAACAAAGTCTCGATTTTTGTTGTTTGAAGATCGAACCCTAATCTGGAAAATGCGCAAGCTTCGAGATATGCCGAAGCTCTTCTCCCACTTCAATATTCCACCCTAATTCTCATAATTGGTATGTGTTTTTAATTTTGTTTTCAGTTTTGTTTGATTTAATTACATTTAGGTTCATTGATTTATATAGACTTGCTGTGGTGTTCTCTTCTTCCCCTTCTTTTCTCGTTTTTCATTATTGGAGTGTAGAGTGGTAGACCCAGTAAAGATAAGATTCCTCTGCAAAATCTGGAAAAGGTTTGCAAGGCCACGTTTTGATACGGAAAATGCGGGCGGTCCGTGACAACACGGGTGAATACGGCCTATACGGGAAAAAATACGGGGTTTTTTTTTTCAGCGTTCTGAACCGGTGAAATACGGTTCGGTAATCTTCAAAACCGTTCTGGACTGGGCGAAACGTTCTGGAACGGCCGTTTTTTGAAACCATGGTTGAGGGTATAGAAAGGAATAGGTGATCCATTGTTAAATTCCCACCTGTAGAGTTTTCCTCTTTCTCAAGTTTTCGTACGTTTAGCACAATTTTCTTTCCTTTTCTCGACATACTTTCATTTTGTATAGAATATATTCCATGCTAATTTTAAGTACTTCAAGTTACTTGCTAGGTCTTTTCGGGCTACAAACTTACAATCAATCAAGTTATTGTGTAATTCGTAGCTCTTTTTGTGCTACATGTTACTTAAAGGTGCGGTTACGGTTTCAAAATTTAAAAACTCTTCTGTACCTATTCTGCCTTGACAGTCAGTCACAGATTCAGTTGATATTGGCAACTCTTTATTAAGGAAGATACTTCTACGAGCGTAGCTACGATTATCTTTCAAATCTGTGTCATGAAAAGCACTGACATAAATTTACATAAATTTCCTCTTAAAATTGTATATCATGCCCGAGTAGATGTAGGACGATGGAGTACTGGAGGAGTTCTTCAAGGCACTGTTGGAGTTGTGGTCTTGTCGAGCAATAGGCTGGAGAAAGCGGGGCATGTGCACTGGGCGAATTGAGCTTCCCATTTGCACTTTCTCTTCTCAAATGGGGTTGCTCATGAGTGGGAGAGTCTCCCCTTCTTTACATGGGAGGGTTATCAAATCAAAAAGGAGAGGAAAGAGAAGGTATTTGGGAGAAAAAGTAGGAGAGAGGAAAGATAGTAGAGTATGAGAAAGTAAGAAAGAGTAGGTAAATGGGAAACCTCATGAGTGGAGGTATAAAATTGTAAAAAAGGAATGGTAGATGGAAAAAATAGTAGGAAATGATGTGGATGAATGGGGGTGAGGAGAGAGAAATTATGAGAGCCCCATGGATGCAAATCTTCATAAAACAATATATTTAATTTTACTGCAGATTGTAAATTTTGGAAAAATTTGCAAAAAAACCACATTTTAAAACCACGATTTTGCGAGAAATCACGTCTTAGAATAATTTATGCGAAAAAAACCCAAAACTCAATTTTGTTTGTCAAAAGAAACCTCAGACATTAAAATACCCTTTTTTAGAGGTATAGTTTGAAACATAAACTGAGGTAGAAAATAATTAGAGTGTGCTAATATCAATTTTTTAGTTGGTTGACATGAAAAATACTTAATGCATGAGTGATCAACGAATTTTTGCCTCAAGGTTTGTTTTCACACACATTTTAAGCAAAAAACTAGTGTGTGGCCCTCGTCGATACCCGAGGTTTATTTTTTTATTGAGTTAGAATATTTCTCATATATATTTTTTTAATATTAAATTTTGATGGTATATTTAAGAATCAAATAAACAAATTAAAAGGAATATGAAAAATTGTGATGGGTCTCTTTACTTTTTGCATAAGCTCAATCAAGGTAAAAGGCATTATAAATTACAAGATGACACACAAAAAGGGATGTGGCTTGGTGGTAGAAACTCAATCAAGTAGAGCCTATGAAATTACAACTAATAGGTCGCGTGTTCGAAACTCATTACCTGCCTTTTGAGTATTGCAAATTATCACGTAAATGGTGATACTGACATGGAATAACACGTGGCAAAGCTACAACCCTTGCTTACGCGTTTTAATATATATATACTAGATTTCTATGCACGCGATGCGTGCGACAATAATTTTATTATGGAATTTTATTATCTACAGTTAGATAATTTTATGGATAGTCGCATCTTAGCACTCAAACTTTTCATGTTTTTAGAAACACCCACCTTAATGATTTTTTAAAAAAATTCCACCTACCATTTACAATTTTATTAAAAACTTCCACCACTTAACGGTTTTTGTCAAATTTCATTAACAAAAAACCGTTAAGTGGGTCCGACATATATATTTTGTTAACAAAATGAAACTTGAAATAGGTGCTTCTTTCCAAATAGTTGTAATTCGTTCCAAATTTGCTCTAAATTTGTTGAGAATTTGCCCTTAAATTGATGATATTGACTTCAATTTCAGCGTAAACTAATAATACAATGCATATATGGGCCCACTTCACGGTTTTGTTAACGGAATTTGACAAAAATCATTACGTGGTGGGAGTTTCTAATAAAATTGGGAATGATGGGTGGAAATTTAAAAGAAAAATTCATTAAGGTGGGAGTTTCTAAAAACGTGAAAATTTTAGGTGGTTTTGAACAAAAAAATCCTAATTTTATTTGCATACGATGTGTGTTTTGGCTATTGTAACATGATAAAGTATGAAGGTACACAACATATTTTATTTTCAAGCTAAATTCATTTTGGCTCATTTTTCTTTGAAAACATCCTTTACTCACACGATCAACTACAACTTTTGTTATATAGTACCCGGTAAGATAATTTTTGCTCATTGTCCAAATGAGAAAAAATTCAAAAGTACTTGAAAATACTTTATCATATTTCTCACTCATGCTAAAATACTTTATCAAGATCAATTTGATCAAATGTGCCTTCACTCATGAACAATCAATTACTCATGTATTTCAAAATAAAAAATTTCAAAAGTATATAAAAGTGTAGCAAAGTGGGTGTCTATCTATAGATCTCAAGAAAATATAATCGTTGATATTTTTTTATTGTTTTTACTTTGTAGGTTTTTAGATATTTTAGTCAGAAATTTTGAAAATCTTTTTTTTATATAAAAATTTGATAGATAAATTTGGAAATAAAACTTAATTACTTAATAAACTCATTGATTTATTTTATTTATTTTTCCTTTTTTCCTTTTTGGTGTCCACCCCCACTTCTTCACTTATATAATAGAGATATGCATGCGATGCGTGCGAAATCATGTAAAATTTTGTATAAAAATCTAACAATTAGTTTGTTATGGTTTGTAAATATAATATAATATTTAGTTTATTTCGGATGTTTGATATTCCTTTATTCAAAATTTAAAATTATGAATACAGTTAGTTATAGAGAGTTGTTTCATTTAATTAGGAATTTTAAAAAAAGATAAATATGGATTTTTGGTGTCCCCCTCCTCTTCATTTATAGAATAGAGATAGAGGTAGAAAGCTGCAACCCTTGCTTACGGGTTTTATTGAGTCATTACCACCAAAGTTCCAAGTTCCAAGTTCCAAGTTCCATTACCATATGAGTTCATTGTTCCATTAGTGTTTAATACTATTCTGTTATTCTGTATTTCGAGTTGAGAGGAACTCTTGTAGTTTGAGTTTGGGTAAGGAGTTTGAGTGAACTCTTGTAAAGTGTGAGGCTTTGAGTAAAGCAAGAGAAAGAGAAAGGAACTTCGATTGAAGTTCGAGAGGAACAACAGTTAGAGAGAACTATTGTTAGGACTTGAGTTTGTAGAGAAACTCAAGTGGTCCCTTGTGGTCGAGGTCGTTTCTTCCTGTTGGGCCCATGAAGTTTTTCCTCATAAAATCTCGTGTTTTTCTCTTGTTCCTTTCATTATTTTTTTAATTCCGCAAAAAGTACGTTTATTCCCAGACATACAATTCACCCCCTCTTGTATAGTGTTCCTAAAGAGATAACAACAACAAAGATTTTTCAAAAAAACACTTTTATTTTTCTTTAATTATTTTCAAAAAAACCCAAAACTGATTGTTTTTTACTAAAACTTTTTTTGTTTTCTTTTTCGAAAAATAATTATTAACAGTACCAAATCCCCTTTAAATGTGAATTTAACATGACTCGTTATTTCTTAACACATGAGAGAATTATTCGTCACCTTAAATTCACTTACGTTAATAACACATCCTAAGCATCTTCCTTCCGTTACTTGCGCTTCCATGAAGTCCATGCTATCGTTTGTGTAGAACTCTGTTACACATATCAAAACGTTATAATACAACGTGTTTATCATCATCAAAATAGTACGGACTTAGAATCCCACCACAAACAACTCACCCACTTTCCAATCATAGGAACTTTTATTTCTCATGCTTTCTCATGTAATTGAAGCAACCACTTTTTAACAAATTGATTTATGAAATATAAAAAGGGACAATTGTTAGATTTCTTTGTTAGAAATGATATCAGTTTGTGTATGGAAAAGGCAAAAAATAGGAATTTCATATGATCGAGAACTAGTGAAAAATAATAGAAAATAAGGGGAAATAATACATATTTGTGGAAAAACGATACGAATTGATGAAAAAATGATACAAACGTATTGAAAATGATACAAAAATTTAATAAAAAATGATAGATAGTAGTTGAAAAATAATAAAAAAATTATTAAAAAAGAATGCAAAAACGGCTTGAAATATTATAAAATATTATTGAAAAAGAATGCAAAAATTAGTTGAAAGAGCTTGTTTATAATAACGGTAGAAGTGTTATATTTTATGATAGAGCTTGTTTTTCTGCTAACACAAATATTTAGGTGTTGTTTGGTTGGAGTTTATTTTCCCTTAGAAATACAAATTCCAAGTTTAAAGTAAAATGGGTTTGTTTTGGTTGGAGAAAATTAAAAAAAGCATGGGAATAGAAATTCCAAGGAAATCCAAATTCCCACAAGACATGGGAATTAACTCACCAAGGCGCCTTTGGTGAATTGAATTTCTTAGGAAATGGAAATTCTTGTAGTATAAATCAAACAACTTAGCTCAATTTCTAAGATATTGAGAAAGAAAAAGAGTTTCCGTGAAATATGAATTCTCGTGGGAAGTTATTTCCCAAGTAAAACAAACAAGGCCGCATCTTAATAACCTATAGTATTTTGTGTTGTATACTCTATGTCTTTTGATATACACTTTTAAACTTCGTTCTACCTTGATTATATATGCTTTCACGTTATCTGTATTTTTGAAATGTTTTGTTGATATTTTACTCAAAATTACCTTCTTTTTGTCTCACCTCCTCTTATGTAGTTATGTTTCTCGTTTAAGAACTATGTCACCAATTATTTTTCATTACTTTATCAACATAACACTATATCTGTCCACTTTTTCTTTCTTTAGCCCCCATGCAATACTATCTCTTGTCATTAATATGCATATCTAACGTGAGTGTCACCATGAGAAAGGACCGAGGTACTTTGCGCAAGATCAATGAATCTAGAAAAAATTAAGAGAGAATAATTTGAATCGGCACATGTTAATCAAAAGAATTTGACTTCTTAGCTGACTTCCATGAAAATTAAATACTACATCATTTCTTGAACTAAAAGGCCACATACATAATTATGTAAGTCCAACTCTTTGCTACTCCATATATCTCCAACTTCTTTCACTTACCTATCTTCCTTTAGATTATTTGCGGAGGAAGTATGGATTTAACATGCCTCGTTAATTCTTAACACATAAGAGAATAATTTGTCACCTTAAATTCACTTACGTTAATAACCTATTCTCTTGATCAATGGGACTTCCATAATATTATCGATTTTTTCTTATGGAAGATATAGAAAGCTAGCTTCTTCATCATCCTATGGACTTTGTGGCGGGAGAGGAATGCAAGATGTTTCGGGGATGTTGCGTGCTCGCCTCTCCAACTCGAAGAGCTAATTCTCTTGCGACTAAGTTAGTGGATTTAAGGATGGGGCGACCCATTCCCATACTCTACCAATGATATCCTCCGACACCCACCTTGCCTGAAGAGGAGCCCCCCCAAAACAACCTAACGCTCCAATTCAATCCTTAGGCAGATTTTGCTTCCACCTTCCCAAGGTACTCTCAAGTGGAATGTAGATGCATCATTAAAAGTTTACGAAACCAAAGCGACAATGGGCGGATTCCTAAGAAACCAAGCCAGGAACTTCCTTTGCCTCTTCTCAAGCCCATTACCATTCATGGAGATTAACCATGCGGAAGTTTTCGCAATCCATAGAGCTCTAAAAATCTCTAATACAGTAGAGATTGCCAAGAAATGCAAAGTGATAGTAGAATCGGACTCGGCGAATGCGGTTAAATGATGCAATGGTAGCATTGAAGGCCCGTGAAACCTAAATTTCATCCTAAATTTCATCAAGTGTACAATGGTGATGGAAAACGGGATGGAAATAGTCTACAAGGGCCGTGAATCCAACGTTGTGGCGGATGCTTTGCCGTCGCAAGGGCTTAGTAGACATGATGAGTTCATTGCTTGATTGTAGTCCCACCCCATGGTTTTCATATTTGCTACTGTAAGCCTTAAAAGAAAGGTTGTAATGCTTGTTTCTGGAAGGTACTAGTACCTAACTCCAAAGTGATAAAAGTAAGCAAATTATCAAAAAATAAATAAAAAATAATTTAACACAGTTACAATTACTTAATTACAACATATGAAATATATAACTAATTCTAAGCATCTTCCTTGTGTTACTAGACCTTATTCCAAGGAAATAGTAAAATGGGTTTGTTTTGGTTGGAGAAAATTAAAAAAAGCTAGGAATTAGAAATTCCAAAGAAATGCAAATTACCACAAGACATGGGAAATAACTCACCAAGACCCCTTGGTGAATTGAAATTTCTTAGGAAATGCAAATTCCTACAATATCAATCAAACAACTTAGCTCAATTTCTAGAAAATTGAGAAAGGAAAAGAGTTCCCCGTAAAATATAAAGGACAAATTGTCAGAAACCACCTTATAAAGTCATTTGTTTTTGAGAAAACCACCTAATAAACGTTTTATTATATTAAATCACCTATTAAGACACTTTTTTAAAAAAAACACCACCATTTACGTTTTGACACTAACTCCGTTAACTATTCATCCAAGTGGGTCCCCTTTATGATTTTTCCTCCTCTTTCAATCCCAAATTTCCCACCAAAATTTCCCCTTTTTATAGCACCTCATCTCTCACATTTTCAATTCATTCAAATTCTTGGGTTTCTTATTCAATCCTTCAATTAGGGTTCATAGTTCTGAAATTAGGGTTTGACATATGCGATTTGTGCATCCAATTGCAAGTAATTGCTCCTCGTTTGTTTTATTTTTCCACTAGTAAAATTAGGGTTTATGTACTTTTTGGATTAATCTACATATTTGCATCTACATATTTTGATGCCCACCTACAAATCAGGAAAGCAAATAAAAACCTAGTTATTCAACTACTAAACACTCATAGTTAAAGCAAATCAGGAAACAATTTTCAATTTTCAAGCTAGGGTTGTAGTTTTATACAGTTAAAGCATGAAGAAAAAGAAAGTACATAATGAAAAAATGCAAATTTAATACTTGTTGACTTACCCATCATCCTTTGTCGTATTTTGAGAATCTTTCAGCTCATCAACAACAACGTTCCCCTTCTCTTCCACCATGATTTTCCAAAATGACACTCCATTTCTTCACAAATCAGAGAAAAAGGTTGAAAATTTCAATTTAGGGTTTTTCTAGGTTTAATGCAAAGAAGTAATTAAAGCTTGGTTGGTGTGGTGATTCTTTCTTGGCATGGTGAATTATCCTCTCTCAAAACTTGGAAGCTTCGAAGATGAAGGTGTAAAGGGGTAAATGATGAGTCTGTTGCTTTTCAAACCCAAAAGGGCAATTTCGTCTTTTCACATTACAAGCAAAATTGGAGGGAAGTCTAATTAGAGTTAACGGAGTTACAGATCGACCGTTAAGTGGTGGTGTTTTAAAAAAAAAGTGTCTTAATAGGTGGTTTAATATAATAAAACGTTTATTAGGTGATTTTCTCAAAAAAAGTAACTTTATAAGGTGATTTCTGACAATGTTTCGAAATATAAAATCCTGTGGGAAGTTATTTCCCATTTGAACCATTAACTAGACCTTAGCTTATTTTTATAACCTAATAGTATTTTCCCTAGTTTACTCACTCTATGCCTTTGGATATACACTTTTAATTCGTTCTACCTTGATTATATATGCTTTCACGTTATCTATATTTTGGAAATGTTTTGTTGATATTTTACTCAAACCTACCTTCTTTTTGTCTCACCTTCTCTTTATGTTTCTCGTTTAAGAACTATGTCACCAATTATTTTTCAATTACTTTATCAACATAACACTATCTATCTCTCCACTTTTTCTTTCTTTAGCCCGCATGCAATGCTATCTCTTGTCATTAATATTCATATCTAACATGAGTGTCACCATGAGAAAGGACTAAGGTAGTATATTTGATAAATCTACAGTGAACTCGTAAATACAGATTGTATTGAAAAAGACTCTAATCATACATAAGTCTATAGGTTTAAACCATTGATTTGAAATGAGTTTGATCCAAGGATTTCATATGCTTTAAATTGTTAATTTTAGGTATTGACCTATACAACCATCAAACAAAAATTTAAAATTTTGGATATTATATGAAGTTCAACTTTAATGTCCAAAATCACACATCAATCATCACTTTAAAACGTTACCTAAACTACTTCCCTTATTAGTTCTAACACAGCTCGTATATCATCGTTTTCCTTCAATCTATCAAAATCATCATGCAATTCGAGAAAACCTTGGATGTAATAGTTTGCGCAAGTTCAGTGAATCTAGAAAGAATTACGAGAGAATAATTTGAATCGCCACATGTTAATCAAAAGAATTTGACTTCCAAGCTGACTTCCATGAAAATTAAAATACTAATACATTATTTCCTGAACTAAAAGGCCACATATATAATTATATAAATCCAACTCTTTGCTACTCCATCTTCTTTCACTTACTTATCTTCCTTTAGATTTTCTGCTGTTGGAACTTCCCATATCACATATGGAGTTTCCAAAGAAGACAGTGGCAGGAGAATGGCCTGTAATAGGAATCGATCTCGGAACCACTTACTCTTGAGTAGCAGTTTGGAGGCATAATCGTGTGGAGATCATCGTCAATGATCAAGGTAACAGAACCACACCGTCTTTGGTTGCCTTTAATGACTCTGAACGCTTCATTGGTGAAGCTGCACTTAATCAAGCCACCAGGAACCCCGACAACACTATCTTCGGTTTGTTTTCCTTTCGACTCATATTTGTTGCTATGTTTTGATACAATAATGAACATCCAAGTTTTTTTTTTCTGTATTATTTGCAAGATATAAAATATCTATTTGTTGCATCATTTTTGTTATGGATGAAGTATTTGACTAAAGCACAAAAATTGTACGAAACTTTTTGTCATTCTTTGGAAATTTCCTTCTCCGTTCTATTTATCTTCTCAAGTCTCACCTTATGTACTAAAAATTTAGTTTAAGGTTGTCAAATGGCCCAAAAAATTTAAAAGGTTGTTTCTAGCAAAAAAATAATAATTTAAAAGACTGTTTTTCGCAAATTTTCCTTAATTTTAACATCTATAAAAGGGAAGTGTAATGAATATCCATTGATAAAGAACGGAGGACATATATGACAAATTTTATTAAAAAGTTTGAAAAAGTTGATTAGCACATTTATCATGAAGGTAATCCCTAAGTCAAGCTTTAGTCTAAACCGTGAGCTAGTTCAATCTTCCATAAACTTTGCTACGCTTTCTATTCCTCAGACTATTCAGAATTTGGTTGAAATGGATGAGTCCAACTTTTTTTATCTCGATTTTTGTAACAAAAATGATAAGAATAATGTGAAATGAAGGGATCGGAGTTTATATAAAGAGCTATATGTAACAAAATCCTTAGGTCCTATATAACTTTACATGCGTTCATGTTTTTTATACTTCCATTGTGATACTGTCCTACTTAGCGGTTGAATATTAACTTTTATACTGTATGTGTGACGACAGAGGCGAAGCGACTTATAGGTAGAATGTTTAGTGATGAAACTGTTCAAGAAGACATGAAGTTCTGGCCTTTTAAGGTCATTGCAGAAACTGATTCTTGCAGAGAAGATAAACCTGTGATTGAGGTCAGTTATAACGGCGAACAAAAGAAATTTACTCCTGAGGAGATATCTTCGATGATATTGATGAAAATGAAGGATATTGCGGAGGCTTACCTTGGCACGTCAGTGAAGAATGCGGTTGTCACAGTTCCTGCCTATTTCAATGCTTCCTAGCGTCAGGCTACTAAAGATGCTGGCACCATTGCAGGGCTTAATATTGTTCGTATCATCAACGAGCCAACAGCTGCTGCCATGGCATATGGTATTGATACAAACAGTACAAGCTGCAATTTTGCCAAAAAGAATGTCCTAGTATTTGACCTTGGTGGTGGAACGTTCGATGTCTCCCTGCTAGCTATTGAAAAGGGTGAATTTAAAGTCAAAGCAGTGAGTGGGGACACCCATCTTGGTGGAGGTGATTTTGACAACAAATTGGTAAGTCATTTTGTGGGCGAGTTCAAGAAAAAGCACAAAAAGGACATCTGTAAGAACCCAAGAGCTCTTGGCAAATTAAGGGCTGCTTCAGAGAGAGCCAAAAGGGTACTTTCCTCAAATTACCAAACTACTGTGGAGATCGATTCTCTATTTGACAACATTGATTTTACATCGACCATTACTCGTGCACGTTTTGAGAAGTTGAATATGGATTTCTTTAGGAAATGTGTGGATACTGTTGAAATATGCTTAAATGATGCAGGCATGGAGAAGCATGGTGTTGATGATGTTGTCCTTGTTGGCGGATCAACCCGAATTCCCAAGGTTCAGCAGTTGCTGCAGGACTTCTTTGATGCAAAGGAGCTATGCAAAAGCATTAACCCTGATGAGGCTGTAGCCTATGGTGCTGCTGTGCATGCTGCTGTTTTAAGTTGTGTTGGTAATAGCATTAAAGATGTTGTCCTTGTAGACATCACTCCTTTATCCCTTGGCATAGCCCGACTTGGTCATTATATGTCGGTTGTGATTCCTAAGAATACAATTATCCCAGTAAAAAAGAACCGTATCTACACAACTGCATCAGATAATGAGACCACTGTAAGGACCTCTGTGTATGAAGGTGAGAGGTTCCTCACAAACGATAATAATTTACTAGGCGAGTTTGAGCTTTCCGGCTTTCCTCCTGCACCCGCAGGCACCATTATGTTCGATGTCTGCTTTGATATCGATGTTGATGGCATCCTAACCGTTTCAGCTAAAGAGTTAAGCACTGGAGAAAAAAATCAGATCACAATCATCAATAACCACGGGAGGCTCTCAGAGGAGGAGATAACTAGGATGTTAGAAGAAGCTGAGATATACAAAGCTCAAGATGAGAAGCAAAGGAAGATGGTGCAAGCTAAGAATGCACTGGAGAACTACGCCAATAATATGCGGGACATATTGCAGAATAATGGGAAGATTATGATTGGAGCAAAGGAGAGAAAGATGAAGAAAGCGATCAACCAGACATTTCAATGGCTGGCAGATAATGCTGATGTTGCTGAGGTTTCAGAGTTTGAGGAAAAGTTGGTGGACTTGGAAAGCATTTGCCGAAACATTGCTTCTAAGCTATCTCTTTAGTGATTGGAGTGAAAAATTCATAATTCATTTATGAGTTGAAGTCTACCCAGATGGCCAGATTGTATGATGCTTGAATCAAGTTCCGAACTGTTTTTTTTTTCTTCTTTTCTATTTTCATTATTTGAGTTCTTGAATTGCTAAACCTAGTAGTAAAACATGACATTGGAAGTTTGACAAGGCTTGAAGATTATTGTCTGAACTTATTTGAAAAGAGGACCCCAACCTAATGTTTCGTTCCTCTCTGGTACAAAGGAACTTTTGCTGTAAACTGCCTATTATATATAGTTATCGAGAAGAAAAATCAATAGAGTATTCGGGTATACCATGCGAGTAGTACACCTAACACTATGTCTTTTTTGTAGGAAAGGGGGTCATGAGGAGGTTTTTAACCCCTGCACTCGTCCGTTCAATTTTCGAAAGGAAATTACATAAGGGGTGTTCATATTAGCTCATTGTTTATTTAGATATGTTTCAATTGAACAAAAATTATAAGAAAAGTTGTAAAACCTGTGTGATAAAAGCTATAAAAATCTGTGGCACTAATTCCCAACATCCATCCCATAGGAAATTTATATATTTTTTTAACTAATTTTGATTATTTTATTAGATATGCTTAATCAAATTATTTTAATTTCAATTTGTTTTGCGAAAAAGTTAATCAAGTAGCAAAATAAATTGCTTACTCAGAAAACCCCTTCACACTTTAGAGATAACATCTATGCAGCATGTGGGCAAACTCTAGAGGTATGTTGGTACATCTACTTAGTGGGCACTTGACATGTAGCTTAGTACTAATAATACATTAAAAAAATGTTAAAAGTGAGTTGGATTCCACTATCACTACTTAGGGCATGCTTGGGATGGGATAATGTATTAAAGGGTAATAAAAGTCAAACATAGGAAAACAAATGCATCTAGAAGTGATATAAATGGGATAGAGTGGTGGTGGAGAGAACTAGGTCGTGGTGTTATGAAGGAAATGGAAGAAAGAGGGGAACTATTACTCTTCAAATGAGGGTAATAGTTACCTAGAGGTGGTGGTGGGTAATTACTACCCCCATAATGAGGGTAATAGTTCCCCTTCTTCCTTCTGTTTCCTTCATACCAACACCATCTTAACCTCTCCACCACCATTCTATCCCCTTTATCATCACATCTAAATGTCTTACTTTTCATATGTTTAAATTTTATTACCCCTTAATATATTACTCTCATCCCAAGCATGCCCTCACTATCACATTTTTAGAGGTGGGTAGCTTATCAGATAGACAGACTGTTGGGACACTTTGTCCATGTGTATTTTGATGATGACAAACACATGTATTTTATTAACATGTTTTGGGTATGTGTCAGTGAAATAATTATGATCGAGCAACAAAGTCATTCGAGTTTTTGACAGTTGGATATTTAAACAAAGTATGAAAATAATTTTAGCATAATTACTTATTCTCTTAGAGTTAAGAAATGAAGTAATCATGTTAATATTATTTTTCATAAAAATATGTTTCTTGAAATAAAGATTTTGTATATAAATAAAGATAGTTTTCTAAAACTGATTATGTGATTAGTTTTGGAATATATTTTTTTTTTTATGTCAAAGATAAAATGATTTATTCTAAAAAGATTTTATCCTCTAGCAAAATCTCCAATATGAAGATCAGCTTTGGAAAAGATATAAGACGAGTTTGGAAAAGATAGAAGATCAAAGATTATGGCCCGGATTTTTCGGAAGAGATATTAGTCTTCAGTGGAACTGAGCAAGGCACTGAGCACGGCACTAAGCTGTCATATAGCTGGAAACAGTTTTGATTAGATCGTGACTTTCCTCATTAGCTTATCAAGAAGCACGATTTTAGAGGACTAAAATATTTCTGTAATTTTCTTATTATAGAGAGTGTTGGGTTGGTTTGAGTATAAATCTAATTCAATTAGCAACACTTAGGGTTAAGTGTTGGGGGGGTTTATTCGTAACCCACATAATTGTTTTAGCTAGGAAAGGAAAATAAGTTACAAGAATTTGAGTTACTTCTAGGATTAGTAGTGAGGGAATCAAGTTGTATCAATAGTTTGGTATTTTGTGATTCAATTAATAAAAGAAAAGGTAGGGTGGACGTAGATCTAAGAGGTGAGATTGAACCACGGTAAAATTGCTTGTCTCGTCTCTTTATTACTGCCTTTCTATTTACTATTTTAGAAATTTTTATCGAATTAACAATATTCATATACGCAACTCAAAAGCTCAGAGAAGGTCTCTGAGATTTCGAGAAAGTTCGATAAAATTTAGAAAATACCACACTCAATTCAACCCCCCCTTCTTGAGTGTCTCCTTGTGATCCAACACAGACATTGTATTTTCCACATTAAAGGTGATGCTCTTTTTTATATAAAATTGATATGTTGTTGTTCGAGTATGAAAATTAGTGAACCTAAAATTGAGTTTGCATGGATTGAAGGCTTGCAGTATGCCACTTTCTCAATTGATGCGGTAGAAGCAGAAGGAAGAGCCATTCTCCTAACTCTGGAATGTATCAAAAGAAAAAAATTGGGTTAAGTCCACCATTTCCAAGGATTGTCAAGTGGTGTCTAAAATCTGCATATAATTATATTACCATTACCGTCATTACAACCTGCTGACCCGGGTGTTACAAAAAGAATATTTTGAGCTTTTTTCGTGTTTTAATGAGAAAATAAACGGGCCGAAAATGGGCCACACTGTATAATCCGACATATATCCATTGTGTTAGAATCCAACCTTCCTTTACTTGTATTTTCCTTTCTTTATGCTTTCTAGTACTTTACTTTATGTTCTAGTACTCTTGTATAGGTTTAAAGTTTCATTATTGAGTTAATGCAAAACCAGTGTTCACTGGAAATATGTATTATCTCAAATTTAATGAGGGGGAGATGATGAATGAAATGTTTGTTCACCACTAAAGCCTCCTATGAGTTGTATGCTTGCTTTCTACATTGTTGTTCTTTAGGCCGCCTTAATTTTGTGCCGCCTCGATGTTGTAAAGCGTCCCTCCCGATTTCGTGATATAAGAAATCACGTCGTCGGCCCCGCTCGTGCCCGCCTTGCGCACACGAGCACCCAGTTCGACCCTCTTCTCTTCGCTCTTGTCGCCAATAGGCAAGAGTGCCCTTCAAACACCCTGTTACTCGTGCTTCCACGAGCCACGTTGTCCCATTCCGCAAAAGGCTTACGCCCTTGCCCCCAGATAGGCAAGAGCGTGCCGCACGTCCCGAGCGTCCAAACTCTCGGACCTTGACAATTGGTATCAGAGCCATGCTCTAGAAGCGAGCACCATGGCAGATGAAACATTGTACACCATGGAGGAGAGACTCCTTTGGTTGAAAGAAACGGTCGCTGACCTGTTGCATGAAAAAGAAACGATGCTAATTGATAAACAAGCGTTTCGTGAGGAGCTCAGTGCCCTCCACAACCTGCATAAGGCCACGACAGAGAAGCTCGAAACATTGTTCCGAGCCGTTGGTCGAGAACAGGAAAATGTTGGTGCGGCAAGGATTAAGCCGTCCAAACCCAGAAACTATGGTGGGGCTAGAGATTCGAAGGAGATAGACAACTTCACTTTTGACATGGAGCAGTACTTCCGAATCTGTCAACTGGATGACAACCTCCAAGTAAACACTACAGCCATGTACTTAGTCGAAGATGCTAAGTTGTGGTGGTGCACCAAGTACACTGAGATTCAGGCCAACACGGCCAAGATAGACACATGGGAGGAGTTCAAGAAAGAACTTGTGGCCCAGTTCTACCCAGAGAACACTGAGTTCCTAGCCAGGAAGAAATTGACTAGCCTCAAGCATAGAGGCTCCATCCGTGACTATGTGAAAGAGTATTCCGCATGCATGCTTGACATAAAAGACATGACAGAGAAGGATCGTCTATTCAACTTCGTCAATGGGTTGAAAGATTGGGCACAACGAGAGATTTGGCGACATAAGGTTCATACCCTATCGTCGGCCATCTCTGCAGCCGAGAAATTGATGGACTACTCTACGAATGAGAAGGCATCCGTTCCAAAGAAAGGAGCTAGTGCATCAACAACGAGTACTCCAAAGAACAACGCTGGGGGCTCACAAGCAAGCTCAAACAGTGTCGGGAATAGGTTTCAGAATGGGAGTGATGACTCGCGCAAAAGTGGAGCCTCATCCTTCTCCAACAACAAAACCTATCAGGCTGGGTCTTCAACTGGAAGTAGACCCCTCTCCTGCATACTATGCCGGGGGCCGCACAAGTGGTTCGAATGCCGCCACAAAGGCGAAATTGATAGCCTACAAAAGAAATTGTCTACCATGTGTGCAAAGTCGGGACACAATGATGAAGTAGATGATTCTGAACTCAGCGAAGATGAGCCAGCAAAGTTGGGTGCCGTTCACATGTTGTACGCAATGGGAAAAGAAGCGACTGAGGCCAAACCCAAAGCAACAGATCTGATGTATGTGGATGTTAGCATCAACGGCAAGAAAGCCCAGGCTATGGTGGATACTGGAGCAACACATAACTTCGTTACTGAACACGAAGTAAGAAGACTGGGATTGAAACTCTCTCGAGATGGGGGAAGTAGGAAAGCAGTGAACTCGGCTGCCAAACCGATCAAGGGTGTTGCTAAGAGCGTCGGCACGCAAGTCGGAGACTGGAAGGGTCGACTGGATTTCACAGTAGCTCCGATGGATGACTTCAACCTTGTCCTTGGAATGGACTTTTTGAGAGCAAGCAAGGCAGTCCCAATGCCACATTTGGGTTCCTTATTAGTAGCGGGTGAGCAATAGTGTCTATTGAGAACCTCCCCAACCTCGGGGAAAGAGAAGCATAAGGGTCCTTTACTTTCAGCAATGGAGTTAAAGAAGGGCCTCAAGCGCAACGAACCAACATTCATTGCGACATTGACAGTGAAAGAGGATGAAGTTACTGAAAGCTTACCCCTCGAAGTGATGAATCTACTGACACAGTTCAAGGATGTCATGCCGAATGAACTCCCAAGAGTGTTACCGCCAAGGCGAACTGTGGACCATCAAATTGAGTTGTTGCCTAGGGCAAAAACTCCTGCTCGAGCTCCGTATCGGATGGCACCACCTGAGCTTTCGGAATTAAGAAAGCAGTTAGAGGACTTGCTAGAAGGTGGGTTCATTCGCCCTTCAAAAGCACCTTATGGCGCTCCTGTCCTCTTCCAAAAGAAACAAGATGGAAGCTTGCGGTTGTTTATAGACTATCGGGCTTTGAACAAAGCGACAATCCGGAATCACTACCCCATCCCGCTAGTTGCGGACTTGTTTGATCAGTTGGGCGACGCTGTGTACTTCACCGAGCTGGATCTGAGATCGGGTTACCACCAAGTTCGTATTGCAGAAGGGGATGAGCCAAAAACATCATGTGTGACTACATATGGGGCATTTGAATGGTTGGTCATGCCGTTTGGGTTAACGAATGTACCAGCAACCTTCTGCACGTTAATGAATCAAGTCTTCCGGGAATACCTTGACAAGTTCGTGGTGGTCTATCTAGATGACATTGTTGTGTATAGCAAAACATTGGCTGATCACTTGGTGCATTTAGAGCAAGTGTTCGAGAAGCTAAAGCCAAACCATTTGTTTGTGAAGCGGGAAAAATGCTGCTTCGCACAAAAGGAAATTAGCTTTCTTGGGCACCTAGTCGGGAGAGGAACAGTGAAGATGGATACCAAGAAAGTGCGGGCCATTCAAGATTGGGTAGCGCCCAAGAACATTTTAGAACTTGGTTCATTTTTGGGGCTTGCCAACTACTACCGACGCTTCATCAAAGGTTACTCGGCGATGACATGCCCGCTTACCGAATTACTGAAGAAGGAACAGAATTGGGTTTGGGGAGCTACCGAGCGACAAGCCTTCCAGAAATTCAAAGATGATGTGATGCAGGAGCCAGTGCTGGCGCTCCCGGACATCACCAAGACATTTGAAGTGGAAACAGACGCTTCAGACTTTGCGCTAGGTGGGGTACTTCTCCAAGGAGGCCACCCAGTAGCGTATGAAAGCAGAAAGTTGAATGCTACCGAGAGAAGGTACCCAACACAGGATAAAGAACTTCTTGCCATCGTTCATTGTCTAAGAGGATGGCGACACTACCTACTGGGCTCCAAGTTTGTTGTCCGCACAGATAACACTGCTGCAAGCCACTTCCTGACCCAACCCAAGCTCACAGGGAAACAAGCTAGGTGACAGGAGTCCTTCGCAGAGTTTGATGTGGAATTCACATATAGAGCAGGTGACAAGAACCAAGTAGCCGACGCACTGAGCCGTCGAGCCGACCTTGCAGCTTTCCAGAGACTAGCTCCAATGACAGCGAGCAGCGTGACAACCTCAATAAGAGATCGAGTGAAGAGTAACTTGCACGAAGACTCGATGACAAGCATGATTCGTAAACTGATCGAAGAGGGGAAGACAAGGAAGTTCTGGGTGGAGGACGACCTTATCTTCACTAAGGTCAATAGATTGTTCATCCCAAAAGCCGAAGGATTCCTCAAGATTCTCTTGAAGGAGTGCCATGATACATTGTGGGCTGGACATCCTGGTTGGCAGCGAACCCTCAGTCTGCTCTCGCAGGGTTACTATTAGCCCGCAATGAAGGAAGATGTGATGACTTACACCAGAACCTATTTGATATGCCAGCAAGACAAAGTGGAGAAACAGAAGCCTGGGGGATTACTAGAGCCACTTCTTGTGCCTACTCGGCCATGGGAGAGTGTCTCGATGGACTTCATCAGCGCCTTCCCAAAAGTTGATCAGTTCTCAGCAGCTATGGTTGTAGTGGATCGGTTTTCCAAATATGCCACTTTCATCCCCATTCAGAAGACATGCGGTGCCGAAGAAACTGCCTACTTGTTCTTCAAGCATATAGTGAAGTATTGGGGTTTGCCAAAAAGCATTGTGAGTGATCGAGATGCAAGGTTCACTAGTATCTTCTAGCAGGAGTTGTTTCACATGATGGGCTCGAGTTTAAACATGTCTTCAAGTCATCATCCTCAATCAGATGGACAAACTGAGAGATTCAATGGCCTCCTGGAGGAATATCTACGCCACTTTGTGAGCACCAACCAGAAAGATTGGGTCAGATTGCTTGATGTTGCACAACTTTGCTTCAATTTAAAGAAAAGTTCTTCTTCCAACATGAGTCCCTTTGAAGTGTGTACAGGTAAACAACCCCTCTTACCTCACACGATTGAGGAAGTGGAGAATGGAAGAAGCCGACAAGCTCTTGAGTTTATAAAAGAGTGGGAGCAGAACACAGAAATTGCTCGCGCCTACCTGGAAAAGGCGGCGAAGCGCATGAAGAAGTGGGCGGACCAGAAAAGGCGACCACTAGAGTTTGAAGTTGGAGATATGATGATGGTCAAGCTTCTTCCCGAGCAACTGAAATTCTTGAGGGGTAGAGACAGGAGACTCATCAGAAGATATGAAGGCCCCATTTGCGTCACCAAGCGAATTGGGAAGACCGCATACAAGTTAGAACCACTACCATGGATGAAGATTCACCCGGTCTTTCACGTCAGCCGCCTCAAGCCTTATCACCCAGACACTGAAGTTTCAACGCGCAACATCAGTCACCGCGCCAACATCAGAATCAGACTACCAACGACGACATCAACGGAAGAGTAAAGTCAAGATTCTTGATGTACTTTTGTTTTTTGTAAGTCGACGAGGTCGTCGACAGCTTTAGTGGGGGAGGATGTTAGAATCCAACCTTCCTTTACTGGTATTTCCGTTCTTTATGCTTTGTAGTGCTTAACTTTATGTTCTAGTACTCTTGTATAGGTTTAAAGTTTCATTATTGAGTTACTGCAAAACCAGTGTTCACTAGAAATATGTACTATCTCAAATTTAAGCCTCTTTAGGGGGAGATGATGAATGAAATGTTTGTTCACCACTAAAGCCTCCTATGAGTTGTATGCTTGCTTTCTACATTGTTCTTGTTTAGGCCGCCTCAGTTTTGAGCAGCCTCGATGTTGTAAAGCGTCCCTCCCGATTTCGTGATATAAGAATTCTCGTCGTCGGCCCCGCTCGTGCCCGCCTTGCGCACATGAGCGCCCCATTCGACCCTCTTCTCTTCGCTCTTGTCGCCAATAGGCAAGATTGCCCTTCAAACACCCTGTTACTCGTGCTTCCATGAGCCACATTGTCCCATTTCGCAGAAGGCTTACGCCCTTGCCCCCAGATAGGCAAGAGCGTACCACACGTCCCGAGCGTCCAAACTCTCGGACCGTGACACATTGACCCGCTTGCCTTTAAAAAAATGTATTTTCTTTCTTTTTAATTGAGCACTTGTTGTTTGAGCAATGAATGTATGAGTCTACCGTGAATGTCGAATACCGCTAACCATTATAATTTAACATCCCTGTACGAAAGACGAAAGTCGTTGATTAATAGGAAAGGAGTGTCCCTCTATTGAGAACCTGAGTCTTGACATAAGAGAATAGTCTTCTAGTTTTTATGAATATGCAAAATACTACTCCCTCCGTCCCATATTAGTTGCAACAATTTCTATATATGGTTGTCCCATATTAGTTGCAACACTTATATTTTAGGCATGGATCCACCAATATTTTATTATATATCACCCAACTAATATACCCCACTCATTCATTGATTTATGTGAAAAATATTAAAATACTACTCCCATACTCTATCAACTTCTTATAAGTACCACATCACTTTCTATCACATCAACTTTTACAATAAATTAATATAACATATACCCTACTCTATTAACTTCCTAAAACTATGTGCACAAGCTATTGTTGCAATTAATATGGGACGGAGGTAGTAGTTAACAAGAGAACATGACCTAATGTTGTTAGAGAGATGTTAGAGAGAGAAAGTGAGAGAGATTTTGTAGAATCCCACCTGTTCCACCTCCCCCGACCCTGGTTTCCACCATCATCCGTCACCACTGCAAGTTGCTAACTCTCTTCTGTCACCAACAACTACCACCACCATCCCCAACACCCCAGCCACACCCACAAACTAGCCATCCTATAAGTCGGCCGTAGAAACAAACCCAAACTCTCTCGCCAGCAAACACCGAATACCAAAACCACCCCACAACTTTTCCTTACACCTTTCAACCTACCTTTTGCTTCTTCCCCCGGCCGAGGCAGACCTACAAGATGCTATTTTCATTCCCCTCGAAGAACCCCTGTGCAAAGCGATTTGTTCCAAATGGAGATATGCCCTTATTGCTAAAGTCATTGGAAAGAGTTTCTCGGTCCAATTCCTGAAGGAAAAACTTAACTTGGCCCTTGCTAATGTAGGAAAATGGGATTTCCATCTTCTAGGAAAAGGTTTTTTCATCCTAAATTTTGAAAATGAGGAAAACAGAGTAAAGGTCTTTACTAGAGGTCCATGGTTTGTTGCGGGCTTCCCTCTCTACCTTATGCTCTGGGAACCGGGCTTCAAACCTTCCTCGGCCGACATCGACACGACGGTTGTTTGGATAACTCTACCAGAACTACCAATTGAACTCTATGAAAAAAGTGTGCTTGAAAAGATAGGCATTGTCATTGGCAAGTTAGTCAAATTCGATGTTCAAACCTCGAATGCTGAACGGGTTCGGTTTGCTAGACTCTGTGTCCAAATCGAAACCAACAAAGATATTCCCAAGTTTGTATGGATTGGCAAAATCAAACAGGAAATTATTGCACCAAACATCACAGTTTTTTTGCAAATGGTGTAAAAATTATGGACATAGCATAGGTGAATGCAAGAAAGGCAAAAACTTGGCAAACAAAAGCAAAGTTGCAAAACACAGATCCATGGAGGTTGGCGTTTGGGTTCCGGTGAAACCGAACCGGAAAGGGCCAAACAAAGGAGAGGAAAATGACAGAAAAGAGTCTGCCCAAATGGAGTATGAAAGTACAAAGTCAACAAGTCAAAAGCAAGGGATTTTGGAATTTTCTGAGGAAGATAATGGAAAAATCCTAGCGGCTGATTGTGATCCCATTACGACGGTTGAGATTCAGCCACTCATTAATTCTACAACTATGGAGATACAGAATTGTACTGCACTAACGGATACTAGCAAAAATATTAACCAAATTCTTGCCCCTCTCACTACTACCAACAAATTTGCTTTACTCTCCACCGAAAATGACAACGTCCTCATCGGACATGTCACCGCCGAGGAACTGGCGGTTCACCCCTTCTCCACCAGCGTTCCCTCCCTCCCCAATGACCCCAGTCACCCAAATAAACACTCCCCTACCACCCGATTCGCCTCAAACACCCCCAACAATCTTCTTCACCAAAAAAATCTCCTGACCATCTCAGATCACCCAAAACCAACCCTAAACGAAATGAATTTCAATCGAGTGGATTATCTCAAGACTTTCGAGAATTGGGAGGAAATAACATCAACTCCGCCTTCTATCATCAGGAAAGTGTTCCTCCGCCACTCCGAAGTGCCGGAAACCTGAATGTTAACCAAAATGGGCGATCTAGTGCTAGCACATGTTCCACAAATAACGGACTTACCCTTCCTCCCTCCGGTGGCCCGGAAATTACTGATTTGGGGCATGGAAAAACTAGACTTGGAACAAGCTCGGGAAGTAATTCTGGTAGAAATGGCGAAAATCATCGACCAACCTCCATATCTCCCACCAAACAGGGAGATAATTCTGCTGGATTTCATGGGTTTGAAGATGGATGTAAGAGGCTGGACGGATGCAGTAAAAATGATCCAAACGACTCGCTGGGAGGAACAATTTTCTCTCAACATTATGTGGAGCAACGAAAGGGAACCAGAGAGCGGAAATGCAATTTATCTCTCCTTGGTCCCGATTTCATTGTGCTTTCTAAGCAAAGAGGAAGAAACCAAGCACCTAACAAGAACGGTGAAACAAGGGGCGGGTAACCCTCCTCCCCCATTGAAACCTAAATCTATGATTCTTATTAAGTACTAGGCTTTACAATAGATGGGCTAGTCTACAAGGCCCATAGTTAGCTAAGACTAGTAGTATGTCCAACAAGAACAGTTTGTTAAAGTAAAGTGAAATGAGAAATACAATATATATTTTAGGAAAAATTGACTGGAATAATCCCAACCATGTCCGTTCCGCTCAAAATAATCTCAACTATGAGTTATTCTAGAATAATCCAAACTATTAGGGGTACCTTCCCAAAAAAATCCAAAATTTATTTTTTTTGCCTTCAATGATCCATTTTGGGACTATTCTACATAGTAAAATTAAGAGTTTTGATTATTTTGAAAAGGTACCCCCAATAGTTTGGATTATTCTGGAATAACCCATAGTTGAGATTATTTTGAGCGGAATGGTCATAGTTGGGTTTATTCCAGTAAAATTTTCCTATATTTTATCTGATATACCATCATTAATTGTGGCTATATTTGCATCAAAAGCTTTTTTGTCAATTGTATTTTGACTAGCAGCAACAGGTTCTTTGTGTGAACATTGGGCTCGTATACCTCTAAAACAAACAAAATCACAACAACCCTAAATAAATGAAAATCAAACCTACATCAGCTAATCAACAATATAAACCCTCATAAATCAAATGAGAAAAACCAATCCCAAATGTAGACTCATACGAAGCTACTTCCACCAAATTACAAAGCCAAACAGGCAGATAAATACATTTACAACAATCAATTGAAAATTTCGCAATCGGAAGAAATTAATCAAACCTTTGAAGGCTCGACTTTCTAGAAGTTCATGACGAAAGATAACACGATCAATGACCTCAGTTTTGTCGAGGAAGGAAGCTTTGATCTCGTTGTAGAAGTTGCGGCGAGAGAAGTGAGAAATAAAGGAAGAGGAAATCGAAAATGGAGAGTTAGAGTTTTGGGAGAGAGGCCTTACTGGAATTCTCATCACTTCATAATTTCACTACGAGTCGCCTCCGTTGTTGAGGAATGAATGTGATGAAGAAATGGAGGGGAATGAGCGCGAGCGTCACTTCCGGTGAGAGAGCAGCGGTGGAGTCGGCGTTTATGGATTCGTTAGTTTTTGTTTTAGAGCGGCGGTGGAAGACTACAGAGGAAATTGAGTGGAGCGTTTCAGGGATTTGTTAGATTTTTTTTAGTGACTAAGTCTCAATTCAGTTTTTTCTTTTCTTTTTTCTTGGCAGTTTTTTTTGCTATCGCGTCGCCCGCAGCTTATATTAGACACCTATGGCTATTGTGTCGCCTTATATAAAGTAAGTGACACGATAGATATAATCTAACGCGTCCCTTGGAAGAAAATATTAGACGCAAAAACCTATTGCGTCGCCTACTAATTAAAAGGCGATGTGAAAGCTCTTCTAGTCAATTTTTCACCTTTCGCCAAGGATCAAATGCGTCGCCTGCTTAGTAGCAGACAAGTCTAAAAGCTAATATCTCGGACTTTATAAACAAGCGACTCTAAAGAGCCGGCTCCATAAGGTCTTTTTGTAGTAGTGCAATTTCAATATTTTGCAAGCTTAAAACCTTTGAACAATTAAGCACCACCCATTTCCATCTTATTTGTGAACCATCTTGCGAAATTTAAATAATTACGGACTTGATCATTGACCTTAGCACCCATTTTAATTCTCAACTCATATCCTCTTTATACCCAAATCGTGAAACAATTTCCTTAAGTGTTCCACCATCCGAATTCCATTGTTTATACTTGCTTTTCTAGTAAGAAGATGGTATCTGTAAATTCTTTTGTTTGTCCTATTTGGCTTTCGTAGTAAGAGATTCCATATTCATCTATATAGTCCATCACAACTTAAGTCTTATAGTTTCATCATACTGCTCCGCTACTCCTTTGATCCCGTCCACATTCTGTAAGCCATTATATCATCAACATAAATCTCATACATAATAATTTCCTTCTCAGTACTTACGGGTCTTGTTATTCACTATTTAGCACCACTTTACCTAGCATGCTTAGAGCTCTCATAAAGTCTCGTAATGAGTTATATCGATCTATTATGTTAAAACTTTAATTACATCCTGAACCACTTAACTTTTTTCACGAGTTAGCTTATATTCGTAAAGGAAAATCCTCAAACAACACATTTCATTTATCCCACAATTATTTAAACATAGATTCTCAATTTTTCTTTAAATCCATTCCCTCCAAAGATTCTTTAATGATCTTGAAAAAGGTATAACATTATAATTTAACGGCAAACCACTAAAATACAACCTGATGTACCATACTACCTTTAATAATCTTATCCTCTAATGTTCGGAATTGCATTCCGAAATTCCTATAAAATCCTTACTTCAGAGGTTGTCTAACAAAATAGAACTATCGAAATCTTAATAATTATGAGTAACCAGTACCATTACTTCCACATAATATCTTAAGATATAGGCAATATAGTAGTTTACAATATTCGATTGTAGGAACGAGAATCATTTATATAAGACAAATCATACAATATCCGGCGGGAAGGCGTTGCTGGCGACACCACCACCCATCGAGAGTGGTGCGGTTAACCGCAAACCGAAGAGGAAGCATTAGGGTTACTGTTCTTCTTGTCCTCACGACCTAGGGTTGCTACCCTGCGCGGGTCGCCATGGGCAGGACACGAAGCTTGAGAAACTCTCAGAAGGAAGACCAGATTGGCAAAGAGTAAGTTGCTGAGTCACCGAAGCCAAATGAACAGAAGGGAAGGCGGAAGTGACGAGGCTTGCATCACCCTCGCAAGCCAAGAAAATGAAACCCATGGATGAAGTTTTGGGTGTTGCGTTGTTGGAAATTTGTGAGGATTTGATTGAAAATGGGTGGGAAATTCTGTCACCGCATTATTTCGATTGTAGGATTATATAAACAATATGTTGAGAAAAACTAGTTCCGTGTCCTGTGACTTGCTAAATGTGCTTAACAGCAATTCCAAATCACCGCATAGAGCTTCATGGAATCATGGTGTGCCAAAATTGAGACCAATGATGCACAAAGTCAGAAACTCGGTGAGTCTTCTCATAATATCACTTCCATTCGAATTAAATGGGAGGATATTTAGGAGGAGATCTCTTACTGGGAATCATAGAAGTATTCATCAATCGCATCTGGAACAAGGTTGGAGTCGGTAAAGTCATTCTAACAATGGAGAATCATGATAATAATATTCTTTCTGATGGCTTCCAATTCTTTGATGAAAAACCATTAATGGTGCAAGCTTGGGATCCTGATGCGGATAGGTCAAAGAAGGATGTGAAATCCCTGTTGATCTGGATTGAATTACATGACTTAGATCTTAAATATTGGGGTGTGGGGAGTTAGGAGAAGATTGTGAAGGGAATTGAGAAATTTTTAAGGGTCGATCAAGCTCAAGCGAGAATAACTAGGTTGCAATTTGCAAAAGTTCTAATTGAGGTTAAAGTGTTGATGTGTTATTTCCTAATTGTATACTGTTATTAATTCAAAGTCGTGCAATTTTTATAGGAAGCAATAAGAAGCCTGGAAAGCCTAAATCCCGCTCCCACGTTAATCCCACCAAAAGTCATTAGAAAATAAATTATAATTAAAAAGAAAAACAAAATTGAAACAAAATCCGCAACCACCTACAAAAACTGGAAAACAGAAGAAAATAAAAAAAAAAACTAACACCTAGAAATGCGAAAAGATAATCGCTATTAAAAAACAAAAGGAAAATAAATAGCATAAAACAAAACAAAAAACATCGACACTACAAAATAGTAACTAACTGAAAACTATAAGAATACAAAAGAAAAAAAAATAGCACCTAAAAATTAAAATAGATAATTGCTTTAAAAAAATTAGAAAATAAACAACAAAGGACAAAACAAAAAAAACAAACCAAAAAAAAAATACCAAACCTAAGAAAAATAGTAACGGCATAGATAAATGTTATCTTCCAATTTTTCTTATTTGAAACAAATAAATACTACTCAACATTTGCGTTTGGTTATCTTTATTCTTACTCTTCCAAATACCAACGTCATTATTCTTCTGGTTATTGATCGTTTTTTTTTTAAATTTTGTATCCCTTTATTAAGCAATCCAATCTCTTTCGCTGATGTCAAGGAAAGATTTAATCACTCGCAAGTAACGTATGTGTTGGAACAAATTAATTATTTTGCATTTAAAAAAAGTTTCCGAAATAATTATGAAAATTTTGATTTTCACTCTTAATATTTAATTTTTAGATCCATGTCGCTTGATTTTCATTCTTAATTTTGTAATTTTCTATCCATTATTTTCATATAGATTGTCAATAGTAATCAGTTTCAAATTACTTTTACATTATCAAACGATCAATTTCTCTTACAACTTTAATGTATTTGAAATTTTGGTGTCTTTTAAAAAAATGATTTTTCGGATTGATTACGAAAAAATAATTTTTTTTCTTAAATTTATAATATTTCGGGTAATTGGGTTTGAAATGTTCAATAACTAAGTACGATTTTTTATAATTCTCTAAATAGTTGATTATGAAAAAAAATTACCCCCTTCGTCCCATATTACTTGATACGATTTGAGCGGTACAAAGTTTTAGGAGTGTTATTTGACTGGTTTATTTTATTGTGAGTAATTAGTTGTTGGTATCATTTAAATCCATAAAACACAATGTAGAACAAATGTGGGTCATGGGTGTATTGCAAAAATTAAAATAAAAAGCTAAAAGAGAGAGAATGCAAAAGCTATTATATTTTTAATGTAGTACCATGCCATTTTTAGAAGTTTATCAAATAATATGGGACGGACGAATATGGGAAGTGTATCAATTAATATGGGACGGAGGGAGTATCCTTTTTATCCTCCCCCCTTAAATGTAGATTAACAACAATTAAAGTTTTTTATACAGATTATGGCTTATGTATCATAAAAATATCATACTTAGAGCGATTAAAAATAGCGAAATCATAATATTGGAGCATTTAAAAACTTTATTCGGAGAGAAAATTGATTGAAAAAAGATCAATATTGAAGTAATAGCGTACCCATTTTAGGAGTTTGAAACTGACAAAGTTATGACCTTCCACTACAAGAAAACGCCTTAATACCGACCGTCAAAAATAGTCAGGCCAAAATAACAGCCGGTCAAACTTTTTATTACGGTCGTTAAAACGGTGCACTTAAGTTTGGTAACTGAATACTTTTGGTAGAAATCAGGTTAACAGTCAGATGGGGAGTACATGTGTTTGGTAGTTCTACCGCACTTCAGTAGGTGTATTTTTTTTATTACGATCGGTATTTTCAATCCATTTTTATACCTCTGACCACTCCAATTCACTACCGAAAAGCAGTAGTTTAGTTATAAAAAATGGTAGAATTATTTAAATTTGCATTTCACTGACCGAATATTATTCAGTAGGATACAACGGTAAGTATTTAAGCGTTTCTTGTAGTGTTCAATGGCCCCCCAAGTGATTCTTCTCCTATGCATTAATAAAATTTGATATTTAACTGATTTGGTTTTCGGAACGTAACACATTATTTTGTAATGATGTTCATTTTTATTTCATGCAGTAATTAATAACTAACATATATTGACTAACCAAGGGCAAAGACTATTGTTCATTATGTTTGATAGTCAATCCATTGTAACCACCTCACAATCCCTCCATTATTTACAAACCTCTATAACTTTAATTGAGGAAATAATTAAACACTCTAAACATACAGGCTGTTACACAAAGTGTCGGCAGGAAGGTTGAGTATGTAAGCAATGCACTTCTACTCCATCTTCAGGGGTCGCTACCATTGGTATATTATGAGAACGTAGAATGATAGTTTTGCCCAATTTTCAAATTTAAAACGGATTCAACTGCCTCATTAATTTATCAAATTATTCTAATGTTATAGTTCATGTTTGTCTAACTTTATGGGACTAATTAAGTCATGATATAATTCTTAATCAATCAAATAAATATCTTTCTAATTTTGACATATGAGATTTTAATATAATCAAATTTCATCGGACATTCATTTTTCCATAGAAAAATAACATAAGGGCTTCACACTTTCTTGTCCCATAAAAGATAATTTTATGTAACCAAACATTATAAATCAAACTAAGGATATGAACTAGTAGTATTATAACATTGAGCGACTAAGGGATAATTGGGCTGGTTAGAGAATTGCTCCTAATTCCAAAAGGTCGTGGGAGTGATTTTCATCTTCCTTTTATAACTCCTTATACATCAGAAAACTAATATATCATGATATTATATAAATCAAAATATTAGTAAGTAGATAATTTTGGAAAATAAAAAATTATATTGATATTAGATATTTTCAAAAACAATGATGGTAATGAATAGTGATGCACCTGAAAAGAATGAGCAGAAATAAAAAGTTTTATGAAATAAAAGTAAAATAAAAAACTAAAAACTAAAAGAAGCTATTGGGGGATACAAATCCCAATGCCTGCAAAGTAAATGAATGATGCACCTGAAAAATGATACGAAGAAATAAGAAGGTTTGTGATAAATAGAAAACGAGAAAAAAAAAAGCTTGATAATTTTAAAAAGGTTAGTGATAAAATATATCTTAAAGAAACAAAAATTAAAACTAAGGGTCTTTTCATTATCTATTTTGTTTTCAGTTTTTTTTTAAAAACTAAAAACTAAAAATACGAAATGAGAAAAGTGATTTTACTTTTTAGTTGTCAGTTTTCAAAATCATCATATTTTCAATAAATTTGACTAATAATTTACTCATTATAGGACATATATCATATGACTTTGAAAATTTAAAAACCAAAAAATAGAAAACTACAATAACACCGAACTGGCATTAAAATAATGTTGTGAGATTCGAACTAAAATAGTTCCCGCAAGCTTTGGAGATATTTAAGTGCCTTCCCAAGCTAGTGAGCCTAGTGAGCCATGATGCAACATTTAAGTGCCTTCAGATTCAAGCTTGAAGGAGCTGAAATCAAGCTCAATAAATGAGTTTACTTCCTTTGCACTTTTTTTCCACTATTCACAAGTATTGAAGTAAATTAAATTTGCTAAATAATTTTTAATAGAAAAGAATAAAATTACTCATTTGGAATTTCATTTGATTTGTTCTAGTGATAAAATTAATAATATTAAGTAAGAAGATTATAAACGAGATCTTCACGCATGAACGACGAGTCAAACTCATAGTTGCTCGAACTCGGCTTATTTACTAAACAAGTTTTTAGAATTTTGTTCAAATTTATTTTGTTTAATTTTTATACAAATTTAATCGACTTTTAACCAACCTTATTTACGAGTTATTTGCAAACACATTAGCTCATTTGCAACTCTACGCTACACACAACTACCTCGCTAACTTCTCACAATCTCACTATTTTTTTTTCCCAATTTATAGACCCCACTTTTATCCCAAAATAAAAATTTATTTTTTAAAACTTCTTCCTAATTCCTAATTCCTAACTCCTAATTCCTATCGATGTATCCGAAAATTAAAAGGAGTCTACAACTCTCCACTACTCATCATAATTCATAATCCAAACAATTTTTGGGGTTCCTTTAGGCCCCGTTTGGTTCACAAGGTGGTATGAGTTTGGAATCAGGAATCAAACCAGGGTGGTATGGGGTTAGAACTTGATTCCTAATACCATGTGTTTAGTTCAGTGTTGGAATGAAAATGATACCCTTACTAGTTATTTGGTTTAAAACATTTTGAAATCAAGAATCAAATAAAATATCACGAATAGTTATTTGGTTTAAAACATATCCACCTCCCCCAACGGTTTCTAAACCCCATACCTCATGGGTTTGAGGTATGAGTTTTAAAATCATAAAATCTCCAACCAAACACATGGTATGAGTTTATCTCATTCTAAACCCATACCTAATACTTCCTCCGTTTTTTTACTTGCATCATTTCCCACTTTTGGAAGTAGCAAATTACTTGCATCATTTCCTTTTATGGTAATATTTTCTCTCTACCTCTCTCCAGTCACATGGGTCACCCTTTTCCACTCTGTCTATCTCTCTCCTCTCCTTAATTCTTGTGCCTAACCTCAATAATGCGAGTATAAAAAAACGGACTAAGTATATATGAACCAAATGCCCCCTTCGTTTATTAGAGTTTGATACTACTCCTACTCGGAATCGAAAATAAGAAGTATCTACCTATAAAAATACTCTTCCTCTCAACGTTTCTTTCTCACTTCACCATCTTTCGTCTACTTTCTGTGAGTTTCCCCTCTGCTATCTCTTCATCATCCTTAACTTAATTCTGAAGCTTATACATTTATACTATTCTTGATTTTACCTCTTTCATGTCTGCTCTTATTTCTTATGTGTTTGTCTTTCTTTGCATGTACCTTCAATTTTAGATTTGCAATTTTTACTTCAAAGTTCAACCTTTTTTGTATTTTAGATTTCCCAACTGCGATTTCATGACTTGGGTTAAACTTCAATTTTGATGAAAACGATGCATGATTGAAATATTGTATGATTTTAGGGATTTCGTTTTTATTTTTTCAATACGTCGATTTTGTTTAATTTGTAAATTACAATGATACGATATGGCTGTTTAAGTGTTTGATAGTAATAAAACGTTTTCTGGATTTTTGTGTCAAAATTTAGTAATAATGGTTAATTACAATGTTTTGATTACATAAAAAGGTTATGGTAACTTATATATGTAATGGGGTTTGACATTGCCTCCGTTGCTGTTTTGATTTGCATAGTTTTTTTATTTTGATGTTAATAAAACGTATTCCGAATTCTTGTGATGTAGAAACTGTTAGTACTAATGTCAGTTTTGATTACATAAAAAGGTTATGGTGACTTATATGTTTAAGGCCCTGTTTGGTTCACAAGGTGGTATGGGTTTGGAATCAGGAATCAAACCAGGGTGGTATGGGGTTGGAACTTGATTCCTAATACCATGTGTTTGGTTCAGTTTTAGAATGAAAAATGATACCCTTACTAGTTATTTGGTTTAAAACATTTTTATATCAAGATTCAAATAAAAATGACAGTCAGTCACAGATTCAGTTGATATTGGCAACTCTTTATTAAGGAAGATACTTCTACGAGCGTAGCTACGATTATCTTTCAAATCTGTGTCATGAAAAATATCATGAAAAGCACTGACATAAATTTCCTCTTAAAATTGTATATCATGCCCGAGTAGATGTAGGACGATGGAGTACTGGAGGAGTTCTTCAAGGCACTGTTGGAGTTGTGGTCTTGTCGAGCAATAGGCTGGAGAAAGTGGAGCATGTGCACTGGGAGAATTGAGCTTCCCATTTTCACTTTCTCTTCTCAAATGGGGTTGCTCATGAGTGGGAGAGTCTCCCCTTCTTTACATGGGAGGGTTATCAAATCAAAAAGGAGAGGAAAGAGAAGGTATTTGGGAGGAAAAGTAGGAGAGAGAAAAGATAGTAGAGTATGAGAAAGTAAGAAAGAGTAAGTAAATGGGAAACCTCATGAGTGGAGGTATAAAATTGTAAAAAGGGAATGGTAGATGGAAAAAATAGTAGGAAGTGATGTGGATGAATGGGGTGAGGAGAGAGAAATTATGAGAGCCCCATGGATGCAAATGCTCATAAAACAATATATTTAATTTTACTGCAGATTGTAAATTTTGGAAAAATTTGCAAAAAAACCACATTTTAAAACCACGATTTTGCGAGAAATCACGTCTTAGAATAATTTATGCGAAAAAAACCCAAAACTCAATTTTGTTTGTCAAAAGAAACCTCAGACATTAAAATACCCTTTTTTAGAGGTATAGTTTGAAACATAAACTGAGGTAGAAAATAATTAGAGTGTGCTAATATCAAATTTTTAGTTGGTTGACATGAAAAATACTTGGTTAATGCATGAGTGATCAACGAATTTTTGCCTCAAGGTTTGTTTTAACACACATTTTTAGCAAAAAACTAGTGTGTGGCCCTCGTCGATACCCGAGGTTTATTTTTTTTATTGAGTTAGAATATTTCTCATATATATTTTTTTAATATTAAATTTTGATGGTATAATTAAGAATCAAATAAACAAATTAAAAGGAACATGAAAAATTGTGATGAATTAGGTCTCTTTACTTTTTGCATAAGCTCAATCAAGGTAAAAGGCATTATAAATTACAAGATGACAACAAAAAGGGATGTGGTTTGGTGATAGAAACTCAATCAAGTAGAGCCTATGAAATTACAACTAATAGGTCGCGTGTTCGAAACTCATTACTTGCATTTTGAGTACTGCAAATTATCACGTAAATTGTGATACTGACATGGAATAACAGGTGGCAAAGCTACAACCCTTGCTTACGCGTTTTATTGAGTCATTACCACCAAAGTTCCAAGTTCCATTACCATATAAGTTCATTGTTTCATTAGTGTTTAATACTATTCTGTTATTCTGTATTTCGAGTTGAGAGGAACTCTTGTAGTTTGAGTTTGGGTAAAGAGTTTGAGTGAACTCTTGTCAAGTGTGAGGCTTTGAGTAAAGCAAGAGATAGAGAAAGGAACTTCGATTGAAGTTCGAGAGGAACAACAGTTAGAGAGAACTGTTGTTAGGACTTGAGTTTTGTGGTCGATGTCGTTTCTTCCTGTTGGGCCCATGAAGTTTTTCCTCATAAAATCTCTTGTGTTTTTCTCTTGTTCCTTTCATTCTTTTTTAATTCCGCAAAAAGTACGTTCATTTCCCAGACATACAATTCACCCCCTCTTGTATAGTGTTCCTAAAGAAATAACAACAACAAAGATTATACAAAAAAACACTTTTATTTTTCTTTAATTATTTTCAAAAAAACCCAAAACTGATTTTTTTTACTAAAACCTTTTTTGCTTCCTTTTTCGAAAAATAATTATTAATAGTACCAAATCCCCTTTAAATGTGAATTTAACATGACTCATTATTTCTTAACACATGAGAGAATAATTCGTCACCTTAAATTCATTTACGTTGATAACACATCCTAAGCATCTTCCTTCCGTTACTTGCGCTTTCATGAAGTCCATGCTATCGTTTGCGTAGAACTCTGTTACACATATCAAAACGTTATAATACAACATGTTTATCATCATCAAAATAGTACGGACTTAGAATCCCACCACAAACAACTCACCCACTTTCCAATCATAGGAACTTTTATTTCTCGTGTTTTCTCATGTAATTGAAGCAACCACTTTTTAACAAATTGATTTATGAAATATAAAAAGGGACAATTGTTAGATTTTTTGTTAGAAATGATATCAGTTTGTGTATGGAAAAGGCAAAAAATAGGAATTTCATATGATAGAGAACTAGTGAAAAATAATAGAAAATAGGGGGAAATAATTCATATTTGTGGAAAAAGATACGAATTGATGAAAAAATGATACAAACGTATTGAAAATGATACAAAAATTGATGAAAAAATGATAGATAGTAGTTGAAAAATAATAAAATATTATTAAAAAAGAATGGAAAAACTACTTGAAAAATTATGAAATATTATTGAAAAATAATGCAAAAATTAGTTGAAAGAGCTTGTTTATAATAACGGTAGAAGTGTTATATTTTATGATAGAGCTTGTTTTTCTGCTAAAACAAATATTTAGGTGTTGTTTGGTTGGAGTTTATTTTCCCTTAGAAATACAAATTCCAAGGAAAAAGTAAAATGGGTTTGTTTTGGTTGGAGAAAATTAAAAAAAGCATGGGAATATAAATTCCAAGGAAAAAGTAAAATGGGTTTGTTTTGGTTGGAGAAAATTAAAAAAAGCATGGGAATATAAATTCCAAGGAAATGCAAATTCCCACAAGACATGGGAATTAACTCACCAACGCGCCCTTGGTGAATTGAATTTCTTAGGAAATGGAAATTCCTGTAGTATCAATCAAACAACTTAGCTCAATTTCTAAGATATTGAGAAAGGAAAAGAGTTTCCGTGAAATATGAATTTTCGTGGAAAGTTATTTTCTAAGTAAAACAAACAAGGCCTCATTTTAATAACCTATAGTATTTTGTGTTGTATACTCTATGTCTTTTGATATACACTTTTAAACTTCGTTCTACCTTGATTATATATATATGCTTTCACGTTATCTATATTTTTAAAATGTTTTGTTGATATTTTACTCAAAATTACCTTCTTTTTGTGTCACCTCCTCTTATGTAGTTATGTTTCTCATTTAAGAACTATGTCACCAATTATTTTTCATTACTTTATCAACATAACATTATCTATCTCTCCTCTTTTTCTTTCTTTAGCCCCCATGCAATACTATCTCTTGTCATTAATATGCATATCAGCATATCTAACGTGAGTGTCACCATGAGAAAGGACTGAGGTAGTTTGCGCAAGATGTTGAACATATCACTTAAAGCTATCTTGTGCTAAGATTACATCCTTGATAAGTAGCTTAGCTTATATCTAGTATGCTTTGTCAGCAAATTCTGTTACAAAGTTGTTAGCTAGTTTTTTAGTTAGTTTCTCCTCTTATTCCTAGATAGCTCAACTCTCACCTATTTATATATACCTCTCCTCTTCATGTATTCATTACAACATACAATAATGAAATTTTCTCTTCTCTCAATCTATATTTTCTCTCTAAACTACTCTTAGCTTAAAGCAATTATCACATTCATGAAAGTTTTCATGGTATCAAAGCCTACTGCTCATTATAATCCGCAATGATTTTTACATTCTAAACCAGGTAATATTGATTCATACTTAAGTTTTCCTGATCTTCGTTTCTTCATTTTTTGCTGCTGAGATTCATGATTTTATGTGAATCTGCTAAAGATCATATGATATCATCATTTCTTGTTGTTTGGTTCAATTCAAAACTGAAACTCTTTCTCTGATTATTGTTTGATAATCTGATCACTTTTATCTGAGTTCAATTCATGACCCAGTGATTCTTCTAAACAAACATCATCATTTTCTTTGTTTAATTTCTCTGAAATCTTACTTCAAACACCTTATCTACCTTTTCCTTTGATTCTTTTTCACTGAAACATTGTTGATTCATCATTCAAATATCTCCAAACTTCAAATCTTCTCTGAAATCTCATTGAATAGTTATGGCATCTAGTGAAAACAGCACTCCTGTTTCACATCAAACTCCAACACTTGAACCTACACAAAATCCTACACCAGTCTATTACTTACATCCTTCTGAGAGTGTTTCACAACAGTTTGTTACACCTGTTTTTGATGGCAATGGTTATAGTGCCTGGAAGAGGTTAATGATGATTAGTTTATCCTCTAAGAACAAAGTCAGTTTTATTGATGGAACTCTACCAAAACCTAGCACTGAAATTGAAGCTAGAGCATGGGATAGAGCAAATAACATGGTCTGTGGATGGATTTTAAGATCCTTAGGATCTACAGTTGTGAAAAGTGTTTTACATTTACCTAAAGCAAGAGAAATTTGGAAAGACCTAGAGGAGAGATTTGGTCATTCATCAGTTGCTCAGTTGTATTCTCTACAATAAGAGTTGTGCAATATGAATCAAGATAATGATGATGTCTCCACATTCTTTACTAAGATGAAGGTACTATGGGATCAATTAGATGAAGTTGGTCCTATACCTTGTTGCAAATTAAATGCAATAATTGTTCTTGTGGTCTTACAAAACAATTTGTCAAAATACAACAAGATCAAAGGCTTGTCCATTTTCTAGTGAAGCTTAAAGAAGCTTATCAACAAGTTAGATCAAGCATACTTATGATGGAGAGTTTACCACCACTTACTCAAGCTTATAGGCTGTTATTACAAGAGCAAAAACACAAGGAGCTCATTTCTGTGAATAATCAAGGAGCAGATTTAATGGCTTTTGCTGCAAACAAAAGGCCTTACTATCCTAATAGAAACAACAATAAATCACATATGAGCACTGGAGAGAAACCTAACAACTCTATAGCAAAAAGAGGAGCACACTATTATTTACACACTGCAAGATACCTGGACACAGTTATGAGAGGTGTTTCAAGATTCATGGATATCCCACAGATTGGAAACCTCAATCACAGAAAAAGTTTGCTGGAACTGCTCAAACTGACACAGTTACAACATCAGCTCATTAACCTGCTCAAGAAGCTTCTCCTACTTTTTCTATGAAGCAATACAAACATTATTTGATCCTCCTAGAAGATCAACAACAAAAGAACAGTAATCCACCTACAACTTTATTTGCTAACAATGGTAAACACAGCTTCTTCTTCTATGTCTTCAGATTGGATTATAGATAGTGGAGCTTCAGATCATATCTGTTTTGATCTTGGATTATTCACTGACTATACAAGAGTTCTTGGCACAAGTCACTCTATCACTATACCAAATGGAACTAAAGTGCCTATAACTCACATTGGTACAATAATTTTGAATGATTCCATTACACTACAAGATGTGCTTTATGTACCAGGTTTTTAGTTCAATCTGATCTAAGTTGTGTACTACTCTGAGTTGCACTATGGTCTTCTCTACTAATTCTTGTATACTGCAGGGCCCCTCCCTGACAACACCAATTCCTCTTGGTAAGCTGAAGAATGGTCTATACTACACTACTTCATCATAGTTTCCAAGGTCATCAGTTCCTATTCTCAGAGATTTGTCTATAAATAATGTGTCTGCTCATGCTAGTGTTTCTGATAACACCAAATTATGGCATTTGAGAATGGGACATCTACCTTTCAAACAGTTACAGCTTCTATTTCCTGATTTAGGTCTCAACCATGATATTGATTGTATTTGTCAAATTTGCCCCAAAGCTAGACAATGTAGACTTCCATTTCCTATTAGTACTAGCACAACTACTAGAGTTTTTCAGCTTTTACACATAGACATTTGGGGTGCTTATAAGATTTCTACTCTAAATGGTTGTAAATTCTTTTTCACCATTGTAGATGATTTCTCTAGACATTCTCAAATACAAATCAGATTGTGTTCCTATTTTCAAATAATTTGTTGCTTATATTGAAAATCAGTTTGCTAGTCATGTCAATATTGTTAGAAGTGACAATGCAAAAGAGTATTGTGAAGGTGACATGTTACAGTTCTTTCAAGCTAAAGGTATATTTCATCAGAAGAGTTGTTCCAATACTCCTCAACAGAATGGTTTGGTGGAGAGGAAGCATATACATCTTTTGGAATGTGCAAGGGCTCTTTATTTTCAGGCTAACCTACCTATTTCTATTTGGGGAGAATTTGTTTTAACAGCAGCTCATCTCATCAACAGAATGCCATTATCTGTTCTTGGCAATATTTCACCTTATCAAAAATTACACAACACTTCTCCTGATCTTTCACACCTCAGATCTTTTGGCTGTCTGTGTTATGTATCTACTTCAAAAGTTGGGAGAAGTAAATTTGATCCAAGAGTTGAATCCTGTGTTTTTATTGGATATGCACCAGGACAAAAGGCTTACAAGGTGTATAATCTATCTACTCATAAAATTTCTGTTTCAAGAGATGTTGTTTATCATGAACAACACTTCCATTTTCACATTCCAACCTCATCTACCACCACAAAACCTTTTGAGTTTTTCCTTTCCTCCAACAATAGTAATCATTTTTTTGATGATCCTTTGTTTTAGAACCTACTCCAACATCAAATGACCCTATTCCTCAAACTGACCTAACCTCTGATATTTCCATTCCTGATTTAGATCTTCTTCCTTCCCCAAATGAACCTATTTCTTCCCCATCACCCTCTACCTCTCCTGTTTCTTCTCCTATATCATATATTCCTTCTATTTCAACCACCACACCACCAGTTCCTTCAACTCCACCTTCACATTCTCCCACACCAATTCCCAGAACCTCTTCAAGACCACACAAAGAACCTAGCTGGTTAACTGATTTTGTGCATCCACCTCCTATTTGGTCAAAGAAGGCTACCTGTAATACAATATCTCCTTCTCATTGGTGTAATATTGTCAGTTTTAACTCTTTACACTCTTCTTCTCAAGCTTTCATAGCTCATATATCTGATATTGTTGAACCTACTACCTATCAAGAAGCTTCTAATGATCCATTATGGATTGAAGCTATGAACAAAGAGCTTCAAGCTTTGGCTCACAACAATACTTGGGATGTCGTAGATTTACCTCCAGGCAAGAAACCTATTGGTTCCAAATGGGTTTATAAGATCAAACTGAGATCAAATGGAGAAATTGAGAGATACAAAGCTAGATTAGTTGCTAAAGGGTATAATCAAAAATATGGCATTGACTATTTAGAGACTTTTTCTCTTGTAGTCCAAATGCCAACTGTGAGGTGCATTTTAGCCTTGGCAGCTTGTAAAGGTTGGAAGATTTTTTAGCTTGATCTGAATAATGCCTTCTTACATGGAGATCTTCATGAAGAGGTGTATATGTTCCTACCTGATAGATATCCTCAATCACACAATAAAGTATGCAAACTTAAGAAATCTCTCTATGGTTTAAAACAAGCTTCTAGACAGTGGTTTTCTAAGCTTGTTACTGAGCTTCTTTTCCAGGGTTTCACACAGTCTAAAAATGATTATAGCTTGTTTATCAAACAAGTAGATTCTCTCATTACGTATATGTGGATGATATGATCATCACAGGCAATGATCCTCACAGCATCCAATCCCTCAAACTTCACCTTGATCAAGTTTTCAGCATTAAGGATCTAGGAGAGTTAAGTTATTTCTTGGGTTTGATGCTTTGGTTCATGTTCTTTCTTATGTTTCTCATACACTTGGGCAAGGGATTTTATTAAAAGGGTCTCCTACATTAACCCTACAGGCATTCTCTGATTCAGATTGGGCTTCTTGTCCAGATTCCAGAAGATCTTTGTTAGGCTCTCTTCTTCAGAGGCAGAGTATAGGGCTATGGCTGGAGCTGCAGCTGAAGTAACTTGGGTTGTTAGGCTCCTACAAGAGCTTCAAGTTTCCAATCTCACTCCAGTAATTTTACATTGTGATAATCAATCAGCTTTGCATATAGCTAGGAATCCAGTCTTTCATGAAAGAACTAAGCATATAGCTATTGATTGTCATTTTACAAGAGAAAAAGTGATGGAAGGGTTACTTGATCTCACTTATTTGCCTACTCAACAACAATTTTCAGATGTTTCACCAAGATGTTACCTTCCCAACAGTTTCAGTTTCTCCTTACCAAACTTGGTTTGTTTACACCACAACCAAGTTTGAGGGGGGATGTTGAACATATCACTTAAAGCTATCTTGTGCTAATCTTACATCCTTGATAAGTAGCTTAGCTTATATCTAGTATGCTTTGTCAGCAAATTCTGTTACAAAGTTGTTAGCTAGTTTGTTAGTTAGTTTCTTCTCTTATTCCTAGATAGCTCAACTTTCACCTATGTATATATACCTCTCCTCTTCATTGTATTCATTACAACATACAATAATGAAATTCTCTCTTCTCTCAATCTATATTTTCTCTCTAAACTGTTCTTAGCTTAAAGCAATTATCACATTCATGAAAGTTTTCACAAGATCAGTGAATCTAGAAAAAATTAAGAGAGAATAATTTGAATCGGCACATGTTAATCAAAAGAATTTGACTTCTTAGCTGACTTCCATGAAAATTAAATACTACATCATTTCTTGAACTAAAAGGCCACATACATAATTATATAAGTCCAACTCTTTGCTACTCCATATATCTCCATTTTCTTTCACTTACCTATCTTCCTTTAGATTTTTTGCGGAGGAAGTATGGATTTAACATGCCTCGTTAATTCTTAACATATAAGAGAATAATTCGTCACCTTAAATTCACTTATGTTAATAACGTATTCTCTTGATCAATGGGTGTTCCATAATATTATCGATTTTTTCTTACGGATGATATGGAAAGCTAGCTTCTTCATCATCCTATGGACTTTGTGGCGGGAGCGGAATGCTAGATGTTTCGGGGATGTTGCGTGCTCGCCTCTCCAACTCGAAGAGCTAATTCTCTTGCGACTAAGTTAGTGGATTTAAGGATGGGACGACCCATTCCCATACTCTACCAATGATATCCTCCGACACCCACCTTGCCTGAAGCAGAGCCCCCCCAAAACAACCTAACGCTCCAATTCAATCCCTAGGCAGATTTGGCTTCCACCTTCCCAAGGTACTCTCAAGTGGAATGTAGATGAATCATTAAAAGTTTACGAAACCAAAGCGACAATGGGCGGAGTCCTAAGAAACCAAGCCAGGAACTTCCTTTGCCTCTTCTCAAGCCCATTAACATTCATGGAGATTAACCATGCGGAAGTTTTCGCAATCCATAAAGCTCTAAAAATCTCTAATACACTAGAGATTGCCAAGAAATGCAAAGTGATAGTAGAATCAGACTCGGCGAATGCGGTTAAATGATGCAATGGCAGCATTGAAGGCCCTTGGAACCTAAATTTCATCAAGTATACAATGGTGATGGAAAACGGGATGGAAATAGTCTACAAGGGCCGTGAATCCAACGTTGTGGCGGATGCTTTGGCGTCGCAAGGGCTTAGTAGACATGATGAGTTCATTGCTTGATTGTAGTCCCACCCCATGGTTTTCATATTTGCTAATGTAAGCCTTAAAAGGGAGGTTGTAATGCTTGTTTCTGGAAGGTACTAGTACCTAACTCCAAAGTGATAAAAGTAAGCAAATTATTAAAAAAAAAAATTAATTTAGCACAGTTACAATTACTTAATTACAACATATGAAATATATAACTAATTCTAAGCATCTTCCTTGTGTTACTAGACCTTATTCCAAGGAAATAGTAAAATGGGTTTGTTTTGGTTGGAGAAAATTGAAAAAAGCTAGGAATTAGAAATTTCAAAAAAATGCAAATTACCACAAGACATGGGAAATAATTCACCAAGACCCCTTGGTGAATTGAAATTTCTTAGGAAATGCAAATTCCTACAATATCAATCAAACAACTTAGCTCAATTTCTAGAAAATTGAGAAAGGAAAAGAGTTCCCCGTAAAATATAAATTCCTGCGGGAAGTTATTTCCCATTTGAACCATAAACTAGACCTTATTTTTATAACTAATAGTATTTTCCTTAGTTTACTCACTCTATGCCTTTGGATATACACTTTTAATTCGTTCTACCTTGATTATATATGCTTTCACGTTATCTATGTTTTGGAAATGTTTTGTTGATATTTTACTCAAACCTACCTTCTTTTTGTCTCACCTTCTCTTTATGTTTCTCGTTTAAGAACTATGTCACCAATTATTTTTCAATTACTTTATCTACATAACACTATCTATCTCTCCACTTTTTCTTTCTTTAGCCCCCATGCAATACTATCTCTTGTCATTAATATGCATATCTAACATGAGTGTCACCATGAGAAAGGACTGAGGTAGTATATTTGTTAAATCTACAGTGGACTCGCAAATACAGATTGTATTGAAAAAGACTCTAATCATACATAAGTCTATAGGTTTTAACCATTGATTTGAAATGAGTTTGATCCAAGGATTTAATATGCTTTAAATTGTTAATTTTAAGTATTGACCTATACAACCATTGAACAAAAAAATAAAATTTTGGATATTATATGAAGTTCAACTTTAATGTCCAAAATCACACATCAATCATCACTTTATAACGTTACCTAAATTACTTCCCTTATTAGTTCTAACACAGCTCGTATATCATCGTTTTCCTTCAATCTATCAAAATCATCATGCAATTCGAGAAAACCTTGGATGTAATAGTTTGCGCAAGTTCAGTGAATCTAGAAAGAATTACGAGAGAATAATTTGAATCGCCACATGTTAATCAAAAGAATTTGACTTCTAAGCTGACTTCCATAAAAATTAAAATACTAATACATCATTTCCTGAACTAAAAGGCCACATATATAATTATATAAATCCAACTCTTTGCTACTCCATCTTCTTTCACTTACTTATCTTCCTTTAGATTTTCTGCTGTTGGAACTTACCATATCACATATGGAGTTTCCAAAGAAGACAGTGGCAGGAGAATGGCCTGTAATAGGAATCGATCTCGGAACCACTTACTCTTGTGTAGCAGTTTGGAGGCATAATCGTGTGGAGATCATCGTCAATGATCAAGGTAACAAAACCACACCGTCTTTGGTTGCCTTTAATGACTCTGAACGCTTCATTGGTGAAGCTGCACTTAATCAAGCCACCAGGAACCCCGACAACACTATCTTCGGTTTGTTTTCCTTTCGACTCATTTTTGTTGCTATGTTTTGATACAATAATGAACATCCAAGTTTTTTTTTCCGGTATTATTTGCGAGATATAAAATATTTATTTGTTGCATCATTTTTGTTATGGATGAAGTATTTGACTAAACCACAAAAATTGTACTCCCTCCGTAACATAATAGTTGCAACAATTGAACTAGGGCGAATTCCTAGGTAGAATATGTTAAGTATAGATAAAGGAGGTTGATTAATAAAAGTAAGAGAGAGAAATCACATGGGTTAAAGAAAGAAAAGGAGTAAAAGAAAGAAAAAAAAAAGTACAAAAGTGGGTGGGGACTAAAAAACACATCATCATTTCATGTGATAAATTTCCCAAAGTAAGAAAGATGGAAAATTGTTGCAAGTAATATGTTACACCCATTTTAGGAAATTTTTGCAAGTATTATGATACGGATCAGAGGGAGTACGAAACTTTTTGTAATTCTTTCGAAATTTCGTTCTCCGCTCTATTTATCCTCTCAAGTCTCACCTATGAATTTAAAATTTTAGTTTAAGGTTGTTAAATGCTAGTCGCTTTTTGGTGCTCCCAGGAGCACGGAGCACTATGCTTCGGGATGACGTCGCCATCTCCGGCCTGACTTTATCCCTAGTACAGCAGCAACGAAGACCCAAAGCTTCAAACCCTAACAGCACTACAAAGAGCATGTAGTAAACTTTGAAAGAACAAAAAATGAAAAGAAAATTTACTTAAAACGAAAAGAACATAAATCAAAAGAACAACAATACTTTTTTTGAAAGAACAAAATACAAAATACAAAACTTCAAAGAACAAAAAACTTTTATGTGAAAAACAAAATAGGAAATTTCAAATAACATACACAAAAATACATTATACAGTTTTAAAAGAACATTTATTTAAAACAAAAAGAACAAACTACGAAATTTCAAAAAACAAAATTATTTTTTTACAAAGAACAAAATACAAAATTTCAAAAAACATATATTTACTAAAATAAGTTTAAAATTATTATTTTTAAAAGAACATTTCCTTGAAACATAAAGAATAAAATACGAAAATTCAAAGAAAAAAATGATTTTTTACATAGAAAATAACCAAAAGAATATAGAAGAATAACCAAAAGAGCATAGCAAGTATTTTAAAAGAACAAAACGAATGACCTGGAAGAGCAATAAAACCAGATCTGACAGAACATCATTCAAAAGTTCGAAGAGCATTTGGTTCAAGTTGTTCATCGACGTTGCCGGCGTTAATGGAGGTCCCCTGAAGTTTTAGGGAAGGAGGAGAAGGTGGAGTTTGTGGTGGAGTGCCGGAACTTTCGTCGATTGGGTGTTGTTGCCGGAAGTTTTGTTGAAGGCGGAAAGGAGAGAGAGAGAGGTTGACGGCCGGAGGGAGGCTTGGTGTGGCCGGCAACCGTCGATTTACCCTAGCCACGTCACCTCCGTTGCACGGAGCACTGTGCTCTGGGGAGTACAGAAAAATTTTCAGTTAAATGCCGAAAAAAATTAAAAGGTTGTTGCTCGCGAAATTTTTTTTAAAAAAAGTTGTTTCTTGCAAATTCTCCTTAATTTTGACATCCATAAACGGGAAGTGTAACGAAAACCCATTGATGAAGAACGGAGGACATATATGACAAATTCTATTAAAAAGTTTGAAAAAGTTGATTAGTACATTTATCATGAAGGTAATGCCTAAGTCAAGCTTTAGTCTAAACCGTGAGCTAGTTCAATCTTCCATAAACTTTGCTACGCTTTCTATTCCTCAGACGATTCAGAATTTGGTTGAAATCGATGAGTCCAACTTTTTTTTATCTCGATTTTTGTAACAAAAATAATAAGAATAATGTGAAATGAAGAGATCGGAGTTTATATAAAGAGCTAGAACAATTTGTAAGAGTAAGATTAAGCCTAATATAGTTACGTTTTTGTGAAGTGCAACGATAAAGGGGAGATGGTGGTCAGTTAAGAGAAAGAATAGGTGAGCAGGAGGGAGAGAGAAAGAAATTAAATAACCTAAGTAAAGTGGGAAAAAAAAAGAAGGAAATAAAAATACGTTTTTTGAGGAAAAAAATTATTTTGGCCGGATTTCATTCAATTGGCCTAACTTTACAAGCCGGAATTTCATAAGTGGCTTATTTTGACAAGAAATTTAAAAGGCGGCTGCACTTCACAAAAACACAACTATATTAGGCTTAATTTGACAAATTGTTCAAAGAGCTATATGTAACAAAATCCTTAGGTCCTATATAACTTTACATGAGTTCATGTTTTTAATACTTTCAGTGTGATACTGTCCTCCTTAGCGGTTGAATATTAACTTAATACTGTATGTGTGACGACAGAGGTGAAGCGACTTATAGGTAGAAAATTTAGTGATGAAACTGTTCAAGAAGACATGAAGTTCTGGCCTTTTAAGGTCATTGCTGAAAATGATTCTTGCAGAGAAGATAAACCTGTGATTGAGGTCAGTTATAACGGCGAAGAAAAGAAATTTACTCCTGAGGAGATATCTTCAATGATCTTAATGAAAATGAAGGATATTGCGGAGGCTTCCTTGGCACGTCAGTGAAGAATGCGGTTGTCACAGTTCCTGCCTATTTCAATGATTCCCAGCGTCAGGCTACTAAAGATGCTGGCACCATTGCAGGGCTTAATATTGTTCGTATCATCAACGAGCCAACAGCTACTGCCATGGCATATGGTATTGATACAAACAGTACAAGCTGCAATTTTGCCAAAAAGAATGTCCTAGTATTTGACCTTGGTGGTGGAACGTTCGATGTCTCCCAGCTAGCTATTGAAAAGGGTGAATTTAAAGTCAAAGCAGTGAGTGGGGACACCCATCTTGGTGGAGGGTGAGTCATTTTGACAACAAATTGGTAAGTCATTTTGTGGGTGAATTCAAGAAAAAGCACAAAAAGGACATCAGTAAGAACCCAAGAGCTCTTGGAAAATTAAGGGCTGCTTCAGAGAGAGCCAAAAGGGTCCTTTCCTCGAATTTCCAAACTACTGTGGAGATCGATTCTCTATTTGACAACATTGATTTTACATCAACCATTACTCATGCACGTTTTGAGAAGTTGAACATGGATTTCTATAGGAATTGTGTGGATACTGTTGAAATATGCTTAGAAGATGCAGGAATGGAGAAGCATTGTGTTGATGATGTTGTCCTTGTTGGCGGATCAACCCGAATTCCCAAGGTTCAGCAGTTGCTGCAGGATTTCTTTGATGGAAAGGAGCTCTGTAAAAGGATTAACCCTGATGAAGCTGTTGCTTATGGTGCTGCTGTCTTAGCTGGTGTAGGTAATAGCACTAAAGATATAGTCATGGTAGACATCACCCCTTTATCTCTTGGCATAGAGGAAGATGGTCGTTATATGTCGATTGTGATTCCTAAAAATACTATTATCCCAACAAAGAAGAACAAGTCCTACAGCACTACTGGTATTGATATCAAACATCTGCGCGGTTCTGTGTATGAACGTGAGAGACCCTTAACACAGGACAACAATTTCCTAGGTGAATTTGTGCTTTCCGGCTTTCCACCAGCTCCCAAATTCCTAACCAAGTTCGATGTCTGCTTTGAAATTGATGTCGATGGAATCCTAAACGTGTCAGCTCAAGAGTTAAGCACTGGAGAGAAAAATAATATCACAATCATCAATAACCATGGGAGGCTCTCAGAAAAGGAGATAACTAGGATGTTAGAAGAAGCTGAAATATACAAAGCTCAAGACAAGCACAGGAAGATGGTGCAAGCTAAGAATGCACTGGAGAACTACGCCAATAATATGTGGGACATATTGCAAAATAATGGGAAGATTAAGATTGGAGCAAAGGAGAGAAAGATGAAGAAATCGATCAACCAGACATTTCAATGGCTGGCAGCCAATGCTGATGTTGCTGAGGTTTTAGAGTTCGAGGAAAAATTGGTGGACTTGGAAAGCATTTGCGGACATTTTTCTTCTAAGATTTCCCTTTAGTTGCTGGAGTTTTTATTCATAATTCAATTATGACTTGAAACTGCGACGCTGAACTTTTTTCTTACCTTTCATCATTTCAGTATGTGAATTTGCTAATTCTAATAGCTAAACATAACATTGGCAGTATGCCAAGGCTTGAAGATTATCAGTACAATGTTTATATTACTTTGAAGGAAACTAGATATTTTAATGTTTCACTCCTCTCTTGTCCTTTACTTGGAGATACTTTGTTAGATATATATTAGGATACTAAAGATATGATAAATATTTTTAGGATATATTAGTAGTTAGGAATCATAAGATAATATTTCCTCTAAGATAATATTATATCCTAACTACTAATATATCCTAAAGATATAATATCTTTAGTATCCTAATATATCTCTAACATACTTGGAGCGCGGTTTTTTTTTTCTCCTCAACTTCATAATATTTCTTGAGATGTTATGCAGCTTTTGCTTTCTAAATGTCTCCATCTCCTTAAGAAATTTTTGCGAAAAACTATCTACGAAAATTCTGTACGGTTAACCTGTAGTATTGATTTTTCTACATGGTAGAAACAAAAAAAAACGATTTCCTTTAGTGTCCTCATGGCTTAGTATATGACTAAAGTGCACTCAATATGTTTTAAACAACTAAACTAACCCAAACTATTGATTTGACTAACTTACCATTAACTAATCCCTAAAAAAACCCACTTATTCTAATTCACTTCCTCTAAACCCTGGAATCAAAAACTGAAAATAACGTAGTTCATATTAAGCTTCAGTGTTCTTCACCCCTAACACTGCTCCTCCATATCTACTACTCAAAGGTAAATTTCTTAATCCTCTTATCTTTCATATTCAATCTAACTTCTTAATTTCTATTGTTTAAAAGCTCCAAAAGAAACCATCCTTATTTTCGTTGATGTATTTTTCAACAATTATAAAAACAGGCAAACACCTCATTCATTTGTAGGGCACTAATTGTGGATATTTTTGGCGAATTCTGGTGCATATGTAATTGGCTAGAAACCTAATCTAATCTGAGACAAATTGAGGTCAATTATAGTTGAAATCTTAATAGTTGTATATACTACTCTGTTTTTTCATGCTTGTTGATTTAATTGATTTTGATGAATTGGTTGTTGTAAATGTTAATGACATTAATATAAAACTGCTATATTGTTTGTTTTGTGGTTGTTGTGTTGCAGAATGGATTAGTTATTGTTAAGGTTTCAATATGTAGGTCATGAAATTGATTTGATCATTGATGATGTTGATAAGGTTATGTGGGTTGATTTGATTATAGAGTATGAGGATAACTTTAGGAAAAAAGGATATCGTATGCCAAAATTTCCTAATTTTCATTATTGTTATAAGAACAAAGATGTGCAGATTACAACTGACAGTGACCTATTATCAATGTTGGAACGGTTGAACAATCATAATTTGATACTAGATTTCTATGCACGCGATGCGTGCGACAATAATTTTAGTATGAAATTTTATAATCTACAATAGATAATTTTATGGATAGTCTCATCTTACCATAACTTTTCATATTTTTAGAAACTCCCACCTTAATAATTTTTTTTAAAAATAATTCCACCTACCATTTACGATTTTATTAAAAACTCCCACCACTTAACGGTTTTTGTCAAATTTAACAAAACCGTTAAGTGGGTCCCACATATACATTTTGTTAACAAAATGGAACTTGAAATAGTTGCAATTCTTTTCAAATAGTTGTAGTTCGTTTCAAATTTGCTCTAAATTGAGGATTTGCCCTTAGATTGATGAAATTGACTTCAATTTCAGCATAAACTAATAATAAAATGCATATGTGGGGCCCACATCGCGGTTTTGTTAACGGAATTTAACAAAAATCATTAAATGGTGGGAGTTTCTAATATGGGAATGATATGTGGAAATTTAAAAGAAAAATTCATTAAGGTGGGAGTTTCTAAAAACGTGAAAATTTTAGGTGGTTTTGAACAAAAAATCCTAATTTTATTTGCATACGATGTGTATTTTGACTACTGTAACATGATAAAAATTGAAGGTACACAACATATTTTGTTTTCAAGCTAAATTCATTTTGGCTCATTTTTCTTTGAAAACATCCCTTACTCCCCACCATCAACTATAACTTTTGTTATACAGTACCCAATAAGGTATTTTTTGCTCATTGTCCAAAAGAGAAAAAATTCAAAAGTACTTGAAAATACATTATCATATTTATCACTCATGCTAAAATACTTTATCATGATCAATTTGATCAAATGTGCCTTCACTCATGAACAATCAATTACTCATGTATTTCAAAATAAAAAATTTTAAAAATATATAAAAGTATAGCAAAGTGGGTGTCTATTATATCTATAGATCTCAAGAAAATATAATCGTTGTTTTTTTTAATTGTTTTTACTTTGTAGGTTTTTAGATATTTTAGTTAGAAGTTTTGAATATCTTTTATTAAAAATCTAATGGCTAAATTTGGAAATAAAACTTAATTACTTAATAAACTTATTGATTTATTTTATTTATTTATTTTTTTCCTTTTGGTGTCCACCCCCACCTCTTCACTTATATAATAGAGATATGTGTATGTTGGGTCAGATGATGAGCCATCTGATTGTGTAATAGCCGCTAGGACACTTAGTAAAACACTAATTCAAGAGGATAATATGCATTTTGGGAGTGGTACTTCTGTTGAAGATTATGGGCCTAAGAACCTTGCTATTGAAGAGCATTGAAATGGTACTGAAATGAATGTCGATGAGACTGAACCACCAAAAGCAAAAGCACCACAAAAAACAAAGGCTCCGCCAAAAACAAATAGATTTAAATTACCCGTGAGGAGAAATGCTCTTCACAATGAATCAAATAAGTCTTTGTCAAATGCAATTTCCTCACTAGATATTTACTCAAATGCACCCCCGTTAACCAAGAAATCGCCCAAACCCGTAATTCAAACCTTTCAAATAACTTAGCCCTAGTTTTGCACAAAGTACCTAAGAAAACTGCTGCTAGGAAAAGAATACTAGGATTTGTCCATCCAGTTTAGATAAATACCACGGAGAAATTGGATGAAGGGATTCAGCAATTGCAGAGTGATGATATTAGTGGGGAAAGAGATCATATTGAGTCTGATATGGTTGTTAGTGGGGGGAGTGGGCCGGGACAATCTGTTGAGTTTAGTGATGATGAGGCTCATATGGAAGAACAAGCTAATGATGGTGAAGAGCAAGCTGAATTTGAAGATGAGAATGATGGTGATTATATGGATATGGTCAATGATAATTATGATGATCCATAGGAAGATGATTTTTGGCAGAGAGATGTGAACAATGATGACAACTATCTGAGTAAGATTTATAAAAATGGTGAATTTGTAGGAAATGTCATGTTTGGGAGTGTTTTGTTGAAGCCTTGGGTGATATTTAGTGACAAAGAGCATTTTTTGTCAGTTTTGAGAGATTATTGTATACAATGTGGTTTTGGAATTGTTGTTGATAAGGCTAGACCCACTAGGTTGACTGCTTCTTGCATGGATTTGCATTTTGGATGGAGAATTCATTCAAGTAGACTTCCCAATGGTAAGACTTGGGCTATTAAGAGTATACAAAACTCCGAGGATAATTGAAGAAGGTTAGATGAAAGAAATTCATTAATGAATGTTAGGTGGGCGGCAGAGAAGTTAATGGAGGATATTAGGTGTGTGTTTTAACTATACGATGCTTTGCTAGACTAATATTAGTGTGTAATTTAAATATATGATGCTTTGCCAGACTAATACTAGTGTGTGTTTTTTACGGTGGCTCTTGTGTGTCTTTTCATCCTACTTGTTCATTCTGGAAGTTCTTGAGGACTGAATCATAATAAAATTGTTGGCTTTGCAAGAGCTTGTGTGTGTGTTTATATGTTATTGTAGTTGACTTCATTGGTATAATATATCCTGAGAATATTTTATCCTTGATTTTGCAGGTTATGCATTGAACTCAAAATGGATACATAGTTGGATTCAAAATGGATCTTTTTGTAGGATGAAACTTTTTTTATATATATTCTTAAACTAGTTGTTAGAAGAGAATGTACTAGGTTATTAATGTTTTAGTATACATGTAACAGCCCGGCCATTAGCAGCTCAAATAAGACATAATAATTGTCTGATTAACGTAATCCAAAGCAATGACCGGCTGTCACTAAGCGTGTTGACCCCTTTCCAAAGTAAGTCAACGTACTTAGATTGAAGCATCGAGCTAAGACTTTAAATAAAAGTTATTACAAAGTCAAAATCCAAGTAAAAACTCAAAATACGATGTAATATACAAAATCCGTCCTCGCCGTCGAATACAACAAATAAGCATCTTCAAATAGCTTCACATAACTTAGGATAGTTTCCACAATCTAATCCTGCAAAACAACTGAATCTGCCCCCACCAGGACAGGTTCAAAGAACAAAAATCAGCAACGCTGGTACACAAGTTCTAATGCGGAAGCGGAATTACTATGGTGGCTGAAAATAGTTTATTAAAGAAAGCTTACATTCAACTTAAGGTTATTTCAACCCATATACGATTATATATAGATTGTATCCTATCATGTATGAATACATATATATTATCTTAACTCATATTTGAATACGTGCGTATAACACAAAATAGTTCTTTAAATGTCTGAAGTTTCACAATCGTACCATAAACTCATGTATGGTATTGAAAACTTGTATTCACTTTTAAAAATAAGCCATTATACGTTTATATAAAGGTCTCACTGACAACACAATCTATAAAGTTTATATCAGAAATATGTTTAGGATATTCCAAGATAATGCTCAAAATAACTTTCTCAAATTCACAAATACGCCCATATGCGTCTACACAAGGGTCTCATCGACCACATGATCGTATAAATCATATATAATAAATATGCATAAGATATTCCAAGATAATACCAATATAGCTTTTTCTTCCAATTTCACAAAACTCTGGGGAGAACACACATTGTAGTAGTGTTAACCACTAACTCCCACATTGGTAGGCCGTCGCCCATCTCGTATTATTTCCGTTTGCAAGACTTTCAGGACATGTCCCTACACATTACACATACTCATTGCAAGGTGACAAGTCACCATTGCCACAATCTCCACCCTTCTTAAAAGCACAAACCAAAGTTAATAATTCCGTTACAAAAACAATAGTTCGATAACAGTACGTACTTGGTTCTCAAAAGCAAATTGGAAGTCCCAAATTCTTTCTGGACTAAAATTTAAAGGTATTTCCATAATGTATAAATCGAATTTTCTAGATTTAAATAACTTCAAAAGTATTTCAATTTTGATATTTTTTTAAGTAGCATTACTCGTATAATCGGTATACTAACGTTTAAGGAATTTACCCCCTATTTCAAAGTTATTGTTCCAAATCCATAACAAGATAAATCACCTCAGAGTAACAAAATAATAATAAGTATAGTTTTGACTTAGGCTTATGCCATTATATGTTTATCATGGTAACAAAGAATTCTTTTAGTAGCAAAACTGAGAATGGTTTGAAATTAACGTAATTAAATCTAATAACTTAATTTATTTAACACCAAAACTCATTTGAGGACACACTTAATGTCCTTAAGGTCATAAGAAAGTTGATAATTCATAAGCATGAATTTTACATTCAAAGTTCTCAAGAAACTCATTATTAATACTCAATACCCACTTCGTCAAGTCACAAGTAAATAATTTATTTACTGATAAAATTAAATTCTCAAAATATTTTAAAATCGTATTCTCATTAATACTGCCATTATAATGCTAAAAATAATTTTTATAAGATTTTATCAAAGGTGTAAATAATTTAAAAGTAATTAACATCATAAATCGTTAATTTTTCCATAAACATGGAAAATACTATAAGTGAACAAAAACATGCTTATATCCAAACTTAATACGATTTAAAATAATTAAATACTCCAATTTCAACAATATATATCATTATCACAAAGATAGCTCAAGGACAAAACTTCTCCAATCATACACAAGTTCAAAATGTGATCATTCAAAGTAAGATAGTCACACTAGTCATATCCAATCAATTTTTAAATTATTCTTACTCAATATCTCATTGCATAAAAGCAATACTAACTCTTTATACACTCCAAAATCAGATTATAACTCAAAATAACCCACATGCAAATCCTCCAATTAAAATATATGGAAACAAGTTCATAACTTTCAAGTTCTTTAAATTTCTTTCACTAAAATTGTATCTTTCTTGTGTACCTTGAATGAGTGATCAAAAGGGCTCTTAATAATCTTCTCAAAGCTGTAAATCAACTCCTTTCATGTTCCTCAACAATCCTCAAAGTTCAAACATCAAAATTTGGGTAAGATAGTAGTCTAAAACTTAGAGATAAACCTTAAATCAAAGTTTGTTCTTACTCATTACCTTGACTCATTTTTGTGGGTCAGATTAACCTCCTTTGAAGGTCTTTCTTCATGATCCAAAGCTTCCCCAATATGCATTAGGACCCAAGGAATCCAAATATAAGATTGCATGTTGGAAATAATGAGTGAAAGAATGAGAAAAATGGAGAAGAACCCACCTTGGTTTTGCTGTCTGGACAGGCGAGTGAGAGAGGGAGTTTTTGGAGTTCTGGTTTTCTTTGTTTCTCAAGAGATGAGGATGAGTTTTTGGTGAGGGTTAGCTCAGTATGTTTACTTAAGTTGTGTGGCTTTGAATATTCGTTTTTGCCCCTTTTAGTAAGAGTAATTTGGTCATCTTTATAGATGTGTCTGTTCAGCTGTTTTCAATGTACCAACTCACTTGAAAGCCTCATTTCCCCTACTTTTGGGTTTTCTATTGACCCAAATCAACCCATTTAGTGTTGGGCACATCCTAAGGATTAATTCCATACTTGTTTGGCCCAAAAATATCCAATACTCTTCAATCCATACCCAAATTAGTGAGCTACATTATTTTCTCAATTTCCTTGTACTTGTCTAAATGTGGGGAACTTATATAATGGAGTATAAGACCTTAAATCACAATTCTAAGTGAGAGAACACTTAATCACAAACATACTTTCATCAATATACTTACACACACACAATTCATATACATATGTATGTATACATATACATATTCACATATCATGCTTACTTATAACTAATTCATAACTTTATGTATCTCAATACTTAGTAACCTTTAAGATATTAATCATAATTAACTCATAACACATACTCACACACACACACATGTTTACTCATACTAATGTACGCAAATTAGTCGTATCTTATCCATAACACATTCTTACTTAGTAACTTTCATGTTACTAACACAATCCATATCATAACACATAATTTTATAACTTTCTCATCACTAATCACACACATAAACACATGGTGTACAAAATTTTAAATTAATACGCATTTTTCACTGAATATTATGGTTTAAGGTTTAATAAAAAGTCGGGCTATTACAATACATCTTTTGGTTTCAATGGTTGATATCTTTTCATTGTAATGGGTTTGGATGCTTCAAACACTTAACAACAATATTATTGTTTACCTATTAATAAAATATTCAGATTTTTATATGAATTACCATTGCATGATTACCTGCAACGTGATTATTACAAGACTTTATAGTGCAACGAGGCTAGGTCAATGCCATTGATGTGTCCTTATTGAAATGCTTTTCATAATGGAACGACACTAGGCCGACACAAATGTAGAGACGCTTTAAAAGTGTCGGAGGTGTATCGCGACGCTATGAAAGCGCCATATGAAGTCACCAAAAGCGCATCAAATTTAGCAACGCTATAATTTTCATGTTATACAAACGCTCACAAAAAACGTTGTAACAGGGTGTAGCGACACGGGCTAAGACAACGTTTATAGAAGCGTATGTAAAGCCTCTTATGACGCTTTTTAGCATTGCAATAAGCCTCATTGTAGCGTCGTAATAGCCCTTTCTCTAGTCGTTGGTTAGGTTAGTTAAAATATTGTTTCAATTTTTAAATTACAGTTGGTGCACAATAACACAAAATATACAACATCATAAGGTTATTTTAGTAAATCTAGATATTTTGTTTTTACCATGTGGAAAAAACAATTTCATAGGGTCGCTTTAGTTACATATACAAAATCATAGGACATTTTAGAAAGTCAAAATATTTTGTTTCCACCATGTAGAAAAACACAATACTACAGGTTCACCATATTGAATTTTCCAAAAATATTTTTGGTCACTCATTAATTAATAAAATAATTTAAAAAATGTTAAGCTGGTTTCTCAAAAATATATTTCGATATACACGTTACATCTTTTTTAAAAAAGAAGTATTCCTATTTGGTCAACTATCAACTAGGAGACACAAATACATACTACTCAAAAATAGTCCCCAAAAAGTAAGAGAATTTGAAGTAAACGTGTGCAACGTAATAATCTTGATGATACATACACGTAAATATCAAACCAATGCAGATTATTGTCAAACACAAACCCACAAATAATAATATAAATATATTTAAACATGCATAATAAGTTGGGAATACAGATTTATACATCTCGAAATTGGTATGTAAATCAGACCTAAAATGAAACTATACGTTATAATCTCCATGGATGAGAAACAATCATTTTTTACCTAGATGAATCATGATTTTTCTTCATAAATCTGTTCCAAATCATTCAGACACGCGTTAGTTCAGACAAGTTTTATTATACGTCCGTGTGTATTATGAGCATGGTACACCGTACACCCAAGGCTATATTTTTGCTCATTGTTCACTTGGACGTCTCAACCCATGTTGATCTGATAAGAATAATCAATCATAGTATAAATATTCTAACACAAGTTCTTCAAGTGAATTGATGAATTTATAGAAGAAATAAAAGTAAAAAAGAGTAATTATGTGAGTCTATAGCATCGAAAATATCAATAATTGTCTAGAGGAAACATATTTGTTGTGTTTTTTATTTTATTTTGAGAGTTAACTTTCCAAATTAACATTTGTTTGTTATGACAACTTTAACTTCAATTTATTTTATTTTTCACACCACCAAAGCATGTAATGACTATTTTTAGAAGGACACTACTATACCTATAAAAGAAAGTAATTTTAAGCTCAAGATAAAGAAAATTATAAACTCTTAATATGAGAATCCTTTAGACATCAAACAATTTTTACGTTAGTCAGATAAGAATTATATGTCAATAACTACTAAAATATAATATCTATCAGTTTATTAATTAGTTTATAATATTTTGTTAATATTAAAGTGTTTAACACTGAAATTTAGAAATAATGGAAATTATAACTAAATAAAACCCAATCCGGGCAACCCAGACTAATTAATTTTGTAACTTTTCAACCTAAAACCTCAACCTTTGCGTTTTTAACTTTTCAACCTAAAACCTTAACTTTTGCATAAAAATCCATAACTAATACCATATGTCCATGTGTGTGGAATGAATATTCTTTTAAACTTAATAACTTAATTTTTGAACCTAAAACATTTAACTTTTAAATGACATAAGTTATTTTGTTTAATAAATAGACTTAAAATTTAAGTTTTAAACCTTGAAAGTTAACATTTAAATCCAAACACCAACTTTGGAATATACATATATAGTACATAATAAATCTTAACTATTCGATAAAAAACCTTAACTTATAAGTAAAAAGTATTAATTGTTCTCCAAAAAACAAGAACTTTAATTAGAAATTAGAAACGGGTTATGATATTAACAAATGGGTTAAAAACCTTAACTTTTGAACCTAAAACGTCAACTTTTGAAACTGCAAGCCGCAGGTGTGACGGGGGAGGGAAGACGCGCGTTCATGGCTCCATGCTAAATGGGCCTATTGGACTGGTCTTACATTAAGCTTAATGTAAACCCGTCTTTTATAAGAATTCGCCAAAAGTTAGACTGTCTTTTAATAACTTTTGAAATAAAATTTTATAATAAAACCAACCTAGGCCTAAAACTTAACACAATCAATGCTAACGGGTTAATTATTAGTCGCTCCATTCTTTTTAGATAGGGACGTTTGCTTTTTCATATGAACCTAGAAAAATGTGCAAAAAGTAAGAGAAAAGGATGGTAAAAGTAAGAAAATAGTAGAAAAGGTATAAAGAAAAAGAGAAAAGTAGGAGAGAAGAATACTTAGGTGGACCTACCTACCATTTATGGTAAAAGGTATAAGTGTCTCAATTAAATAAAGGAAAATTTCCAATGGTGGCCCTTAGGTCTTAAGAATTCTCAGTGGTGTAAATTTCAAAAAAACTTTCCCGCTAGTAACCCTTCTTTACAAATTATTCCCAAACATAACCTTAATGAAGTTTATTTCATTAATAATAAAGCATATTATAATAGTTAATAGTTAAAGTAGTTACTCGCACGTAAAACGAGGTATTTTGGGTCGTTTTTTGCCCTTAAAGGATGATTTTAGTGGGTAAGTTTTAGCCCTTAAGAGTTGATTTTGAGGTCGAAATTGGCAAAAAACGACCCAAAATGCCTCGTTTTATTTGCGAGTGACCGCCTTAACTGTTAACTAACGGAATATGCTTTATTATTAACAGAATATTCTTCATTAAGGTTATGTTTGGGAATAATTTGTAAAGTAGGGCTACCAACGGGAAAGTTTTTTTGGAATTTCCGCCACTGGGAATTCCTTAGACCTAAGGGCCACCATTGGGAATTTCCTTTAAATAAAAATACCACTAAATGGAAAAATGACCCTATTAAAAAAACGGAGGTAGTATTGAACAAACGATAATTTGTTAAATGTTAAAATGAGCATTGGGCAAGGCACATAGGATTTCCATGTCACAAAATGTATTAACTAATTTTATAAATTTATATTCTTATATTCTTATATGTGTTCGAAAAAATAATAAGAGTTTTGGATAAATATAAAATAATTTTGTAGAAAATAATATGGATTTTGCATAAATAAAAGATAGAGTTTGAGTTTGAATAATTGGCAAGGATTATTATAATGTATAAACTAATTTTTATTTTAGTTATAAAACTCAAAAAATTAATATTTCTATACCTTTTGGACTCAGCTTGAAATATACTTTAAAATAAGATTCACTATGATATAGTTATCTTAGTATTTCGTAAGTATTTCGTAGGAATACCCATTACTGATGGATAAACTATTTGGCGGGTAGTTGAAAATAGACTCATGACTCAAGTTAATAGTAGGTTTTTTTTCGAGAGCTTTAGGGGCGCCAAAGAGAAGAAAAAACATTTTGACTAATATGATCAATGATACTTCCCTTTGCTTATTAAACAAATCAATTATGACACAACATATTTGGAAATCAATCGTGAAACTAATCGGTTTTGCTTTTGAAAAGTGAAATATGGGCATATCAACATTAAAGAGTGGATATCTTTTGAAAACAAATAACTACGACCTATTAACTATGTTTTTTAGTTAAGTTTGACCACATAATGTGAGAGTTCTATTGGTCAAACGCTGAAACTAAAAATGAAACAGATAAAGTATATACATTGGTGGCGGAAACATATTACCAAGTTGATTAAACACATGATCACAATTTCCACAAAATTTATTAATTCTCGCACGAGCAATTACAATGAGAATGTGTCTGAGTGATACTTAACTCTTAATGTTACCACTATCTAAACAAATCTGTGCATCGCACGGGTTAAAATCTAGTTTTATCTAATTATTGTAGAATAACCTAAGCAACACTTATTCCCAGCATCAATCTCTTGAGAAATTGACATAATTTTGTTCAACATTATTTGAATTTTTTATTGGATCTGGAATTCTCCCTTAATCATAATCTCTTTCCGAGTGTTTGGGAAAAGATAGTTATCGAGAATCAGATTTATTGCCTACGGGCTACTCCTAAAAAAACACTCATCAATTAGATATAAATATTTGTAGCATGTATGCACATCAAACTTAGCTATTCGATTCTTCTATTTTTTTGGAAGGAACTATAATATTAACTAGATAATAATACTATTACAATCATTGTTCGAAGAGTTAGTGCTAGAATTAGATTGTTGTTTGGCTCCTTGAGCCCTATTTACAACACCCAAAAGTAAATCCAAGTTTAACTTACAATCATTCCTTACAAAGGGGGAAGGGAATAGAGTTAGATAATAATTAGATTGTCCTCCTTGCCAGTTTGTCAGCATCCTCTCGACAGTTCCTTCCAACCTTTGCTATCTCCCATGCTCTACTCATTTCTGGGTGGTCCCTGCATTGCAGCCAAATTATAATATCAATCCTTAATCACATGTGGGTGCTCACTACAACAATTCGTATAAAAAAGGGCGAATGCATTACATCATAAAAGGCGATTAAAAAATGCCCTTACAGCTCGTGTCAAAGAGGGCGAATTTGTTATGAGGATGTTGAACATTGTGAATATTTTGATGTGAACATGAATTATTGACTTACTATGGAAAATTTTGATGGTCTCTTGATGATTAATAGATTTTGTTAGTTGTATTACGTCCAACGCATGAGGATGTTCATAACAGATGAAAAAGACTATTAAGCTAGCTATGTGATTCGATACATTTCCAACGAAATGTGGATGTTCTAACAGATGTAAGAAGTGATATTAAAGTTGTATGATTGATGGAGGCATAAAAGGGCTACTAACTATCGCCTTATTTGATGTATATATATCAAAGAGAGCGACTAGTCTTGCCCTATTTGATATCATACCAACAAGGGCAACAATCCAGTCGCCCTATTTGATGGTAACAAATGAGGCGACAAACACTCGCCCTTTTTTATGATATCAAATAGGGCGACATGTAAAGTCGCCCTTACTTAACCAAATACAGCGGAACAAATACGGCGAGTGAAGGGCGACATAAAAGTCGCCCTATTTGACCTAAAAGGGCGATTTATGGACCTATAAGGGTGAAAATTGTCGCCCTAATTGATCTGATTTCTTGTAGTGGTGAGTAATATGTTCCACTGCTATTTTAGAGTCAGTGAATATATGAACATTTGAAAGGTTTTGGTCTACTAACCAATCTAAGGCCTTATAGATGTCCTGAAATTCAACAGTTGTTGCATTTGTGGTTCTAATCTTTTGAAGAAAGCTTTTTCACATTTATTTAAGCCATTCCTCTAAATCCCTCATATTCCTGCTTGCAGAGTATTTGGACAGAAAGAAGCATCAACTTTGATCATACAATGAGTAGGGTGTATTTCCAAACTGTCTGTGGAGTTATTTCCCTTGTTTTGGGTACTATCTATATATATATATATATTAAAAAGCGTAAGCAACTATTGCAATCTGCCACGTGTCACCACCCCTCTTTGAATAACACTCAATTCATTTCATTCTCATATAATAAAAAAATGTTAACGTGAAGACTCGAACCCATGACCTTGAGTATGCAATAAGGAGTTTCAACCACCACTCCAACATGTTATTAGTGCTTCTTCTATCAAAATCAATAATGATGTATGAATAGAAACCAAGAGTTAAGTTGTAAATTTTTTAATATGCAAATATTAAATGAGATGCCTTTTTTTGATAATTTTTCACACTATATGACATCAATTATTTTAACTATTATTATATTCAATATACAAAAAATCCCGAGCATCGTCGGGACCTAAATACTAGTTAGCCTTAATAAAGTCTCTTGTTAGATGCAGAATTTGTTGGTGGGCTTGTTGTGCCTTCTTGTTTTTCTGTTCAAATACCCAATCATTCTTTTTTTTTCCAAATTTTCCAACATCCTATCCCAATGCAAATTGGATGTTCCAGGTTGCCTCAGTCCCATCATGATTGCTAAATAGATTATTAGTTAGCCAAGCTTCATTATCCATTGTGTCAAACTGATGCGGTAATTGGTCAAAGCAGTGCCAAATTTCCTGAGCTATTGGGCATTATCATAGTACATGGTACCAGGTTTCAGGTGTGTTTGGACCAAAAAAGCAGTTTTGATTGATTTATATTCCTCTTTTGGGAAGAGTATCTTTAAAAGGTAAAGTATCCCAAAGCACTGACCATAAAAAGAACTTTACTTTGGGTGGTAATTGGGTTTGGCAAAGTTTCTCCCAGCTTTTAGTGTTCCTAAGTAGATTGGTAATTGGTGAGGGTGTTGGTAGTTTGGTGGTGTTGAAAAACTGTTGCCAAAGCTCAGCATATGTTACCTTGGTGTTGAAAAAGCGCCCTTGGGCAAGGGAGCAGGTTAGCTACTCGATTCTCATGACACCATGTTTCACAAGGGTACATTAGACGACATTGTTTTTAAGATTCTGTGATGAAAAATTGAAATCAGGAAGTTGTTTATTCCGAAAGAACAGAGACGTGTTTGACTGGTAACCTTTGATTTTCTACGTCAATCGAAATAGAGTTGCCACAAATGGCAATGAAAAAACAGTATGAAGATGATGAAGCAAGAAAGCAGCATTACATTTAACACACCGTTCCTGAAATAAGAGAGAACAGTCTTCAAGTTTTGAAAAAGTTACAAAACATTAGTCCTAACGACATACATTCAATTGCAACTTCATCTTAGCAAAGTGTTGACAAATGCTTTCCAGCTCTTTCAAATTCTCCTGGCTCAAAAAACCTCAGCAAAATTAAAATCAACTTCCAGCCATAAAAATGTCATCTCAATGGAATCAATTCTCAAGTGCAAGTTTAGCTTTCACCATCTTACGATGTTCCTCATCTTGAGCCTTGTATCTTTCAGCTTCTTTTATCATCCTCTCGATCTCCTTTTTTGATAGCCTCCCTTGGTGATTTAAAATGGTGATTTGGTTCTTCTTTCCTGTGCTTGTTTCCACTGCCGACACATTGAGAATTCCATCAACGTCAATATTGAAGCAAACATCAAACTCGATGACACCTCTGGGTGCGGCAGGAAAACCTGATACTATAAACTCGCCTAGGAAATTGTTGTCTCGAGCGACAGGTCGCTCGCCCTCAAACACACTGAATATCGCAGATGTCGAATTGTCTACTGCAGTTCTTCGTACCATATCAATCTTTACTGGAATGGTAGTGTTCCTAGGAATCAAGACCGACATGTTTTTGGAATAATCTTCAACACCAAGTGATAAAGGTGTGACATCCACAACGACTATATCCTTATTACTCTTACCAACTCCACTTAAGACAGCAGCTTGGACAGCTGCACCATAAGCAACTGCTTCATCTGGATTCATGCTTTTGCTGAGCTCTTTTCCATCAAAGAAGGTCTGCAACAATTGCTGAACCTTTGGAATTCGAGTTGACCCGCCAACTAGGACCACATCATGAACATCATGCTTTCTCAACTTCGCATCAATTAAGCATTCTTCAACTGTCTCCACACATTTCATAAACAATTCAATGTTCAGTTTCTCAAAACGTGAACGACTTATAGTGGACGTAAAATCAATGCCCTCATAAAGGCAATCAATCACAATAGTTGTCTCGGTAGTTACCGAAAGTAACCTTTTGGCTCTTTCTGAAGCAGCCTTTAGCCTTCCAAGAGCCCTAGGATTACCACTAATGTCCTTTTGGTGTTTCCTCTTAAACTCCTCCACGAGATAACTCACAATTCTGTTGTCGAAGTCCCCTCCACCAAGGTGGGTGTCCCCACTTACAGCTTTGACCTTAAATTCACCCTTCTTGATGGCTACCAAAGAAACATCAAAAGTACCACCACCGAGGTCAAAAACTAGAATATTCTTTGTAGGGCCTCCACTACAAGTAGCGTTTGTGTCAAGACCATAAGCCATGGCAGCAGCTGTTGGCTCGTTGATGATGCGAACAATATTAAGCCCGGCAATAGTTCCAGCATCTTTAGTAGCCTCGCGCTGGGAACCATTGAAGTAAGCTGGAACTGTCACAACCGCATTGTTCACAGGAGAACCAAGGAAAGCCTCAGCAATATCTTTCATCTTCACCAGGACCATTGAAGATACCTCCTCGGGTAGGAATCTCTTCTCCTCACTCCTATAAGTGGCAACAATCATTGGCTTATTTTCTTTTCCTGAACTACTAACCAGATACAATCTTAAATGGCCACAACTTCATGTCATTTTGCACAGTTTCATCACTAAATCTCCTACCAATGAGCCTCTTAGCATCTGTCGTGCATCAATATGTAGACCCAGTTGTTAGAGTCTAATTAGCAAAGCTTTCTTCATACAAGAACAACAACTAATATTGAATTGAAGACAGGTTACAACCGTCATACATCAAATAAACCATGAAGCTTTTTCTATCACTTGAACTGAAGGCTGACAGAGAGTCAAAGCTCATGAACTGATAAGCTTCTCTGCCCCTTGTCTCACTTTCTCAATACAATTTCTGGGTGGTCCAAAACCTCCAGAGAATATAATGTCAGTAAACGTACTTTTCTTACTTCAATTTACATCATCTTATGAGTCTCAATATAAATTTGAATATAAAAAACATGTTCCTAGATACTTCATATATATTAGGTCAGTAGGTTGCTTAACTAGTAACCAGTAGATTTATAAGGCATGTAAACTCAGTTCAATAAATAGTGTAGCCATCAAAATTTTCAGCTAATGGTTCAAAAGGAAAATAAAAGAATAAATAATGTCTGTTGTTCAAATTCAAAATCTCAAACAAAGAATTACTCAGGAGTATGTATGCTTGTAAGTTCTAACCCCCGAAGCTACTCTTCTCAAAGTCAAAGGCCCCAAAACCTTGACTTATACTCATATTTCCTCCATGCATGTATGGCCCTCCTAATCAATCACCACCCCCTGATAAGTTAATGGTGAGGGGTTAACCTTGATGGCAGATTGGGTTGAATGTCATGTGGATGCATAATTTATCTGTGCCAAGATCTATGTAGGTTTAGCAGGGGTCAATGGGTCATTAAGGAAAATACCGAATTACCAGGTGTGGTGCAGGAGGATTTACAGAATACCTTTCGCTGTGAGACCCCTCCTTGGAAAGCTACTAACAGTGCCGTTCCTGACATTTTGGGGGCCCTAGGCGAAAAACCAAAAATGGGCCCCAAAAATATAGATTTTTTTTCTTCATATATATGAAATTAGATATTAATTTTTGAAGTTGTGTCTCAAAACTATGCAAAAACAAATAGGGCATTTTGTTATAGAAATATAGTACTATTAATATGCTTTAGTTCATTTCTTCAATAACTTCTTTTTTAGTAAAATTGTTTTAGATGATTGAAACTAATTATTGGAGTGTGATATTGTACAAATTATAGATGATAAAATTCTTTATCGCTATTCAATGGGAATATTGGACAAAAATTTGCTATTAATTGTTGAACCTTTTGGGGAAAATAATGTTTTCCATTTGAATTAAAGGTGGGATTATTTATTGGGAATATACGAAGAAGTTCATGAGATTGACAAAATATTCGAATTAGGAAGTGAAAGTTTAGGAAAAAGAAAGTAATAAAGGTCCCTAAATATTCTCTTTCTTCTTTTCTTCTTCGGTATTCTCGGAGTATCCCCGCATTGCAGCAAATTTTTTACTATATATATGACATTTTGTAATTTTGGCCCCTTGAAGAGTTGGGCCCTAGACGGTCGCACTCGAGGCCTACCCTCAGAACCGGCCCTGGCTACTAAGCCTCAAGTAGCTATTGATATAAGCAAAGGTAAGCTTTTGAACATTCTCTCTAATTACACGGACTGCAAGACAACCTAAGAATGCTAAATCATCATCATGTATCTAAAAACATGAATTTCAAAGTTATGACGGAACCCAAGAATGCTAAAGTATCTCAAAACATGAATTTCAAAAGTTCTGACTGAACCTTAAAATACTAAATCAACCTAATGTATCTCAAGACATGAATTTCAAAGTTATGACTGATTGCCAAAAGAGTGATTTTCCGGCCAAAAATCATCCATTGGTAATTCCACTACTGTTTACTGGTATTGCATATTTGCATATTTAAGGTAGTTAGAGTGAAAAACAATTACATGAGGTAGTTAAACAATAACTTATACTATTATTTATAAAAGTGCATTGTAATAGGCTTAATGCTACTACTTGTTTGTTATCTAACTTTTGTTTCCATGGAGAAAAAAGGCTAAATTTACGAGCTTGAATTGTTTTTACTACTTTGGTGGCGATAACTCAATAACTCATTAACATTGACTTAAAATTTCCAAATACTTGTACTCCCTCCCTCTGTTTATTCTGTTGTACCCTCTCACTTTTGTGGTCAAAAGTTATAATTTTAACCATTAGTTCCAACTAATACAAACAAAAAAAACTATTTTAGTAATATAGATGTTATTAGGTTCATCTTAATATATTCTCACTATATTAACTTACTCATATTTCGAAAAATGCAGGATCAGAGTCATTCAAGGTCAAAGTTAAAGACCACATAAGATAGGGATCTCTATTCTAGAAGCGAAGAAGTGGGGATACCAAAAGTCCATATTATTATTCTTTTTTAATTCTTAATTAAATGGAACAAATCTGTCTCTTTAACTAACTTTTTTATTTTAAAAAATACATCTTAAATAAGTTATCGAATTTTTGTTTCTACTTTTCATTTTATATGCTTTGGCACGCATCGCGTGCATATAATACTAGTGTCAATTAGACGAGGCATATGCGGATGATCCGTGACCGTTCCCATGGCCATCCCTGCCCCATCACTTAAAACCATAAGTACATGAAATTGTTTCAATCACCTCATATAAAATGTGATTTCTCTAGAAGCAAATTCATATTACAAATATCAGTTCTCTAATTACTCAGCTTGATAAATCATATCAGTTTGATAAACAAGCAAGGTAAGAGAGAATATACCGAAGATGGTGTTGGTAGGGTTCACGGAAGCATGGTTCACCGCAGCTTCACCAATGAAGCGCTCGGAATCAGTGAAAGCCACCCAAGAGGGAGTGGTTCTGTTACCCTGGTCATTGGTTATTATTTCAACACGATCATGACGCCAAACTGCTGCACATGAGTAGGTTGTACCAAGATCGATCCCAATCACTGGCCACTCTCCTACTTTCCCTCCCATTCTTCTAACGGACCCCTCAAAGGGCAGTTGCAGCAACAGTGATTCTACAGAAGTAAGACACAAAGAGTGAAGGGACTTGAAAAGGTTGAATCTTGGATGGCTTACTCTGAATAGGGTTATTAGTTATTACCACTTTATTTATAGCAGGTTTTTTTACATTTCAAAAAGATCTACATTCGCGTCGCCCTAAATTCCGCTACTCCTATTCTATATTTTATCTTATATACTTACTGCGTAACAAAATAAACGTAACAATTATACTTTTGACATTATTTACAATTTTAACTTTGATCGTAATTTGTTACTTTGTACATAAGAAAAAATGTAGTCATGTGTGATCTCATTGAATTCATATCAACCTATAGTTTTTTATGCTCTAATGTTTATAGTTTTTATAAATACATATTTAGAGATACTAATCTTTAAAGTTTTGTCTTGGCATACGTGCGATGTCCAAGCAAATTACTGTGTTTATTTTGTTGCGGAGGGTGTATAACCTCTAGATTATACTATTAAGATACTAGATTATTGTACGGGATGAGAATATGAGATTCCATGTAGTTGAATAAAAATCGAACCAACCCGATCCAAAATATTTGCTCGAACGCAATATAATCATTAATCAATAATCGACGAAACCGATTAGAACCCGACATATATGTTATTGATTTCACTGAGAAAATAATTTTAATCGTTTTGTTGTCTATTCGACTTGTTATTGACCTGAGTCGAGGCAATTAGAATTTTCAATTTGACCCGATAGTTATTTACCAACCCATCATAAGCTCAAATCAAAATTAAGTTCTGAGGTTGTTTATTTATGACCAATCTCTACTATTTACACTTAACTAGTTATGATCGTGCATTTTATTTAAAATGTTGAAAAAATTGAAAAAAAAAATATAAAAATTAAGTTTATACTCATTTGAAATAAGTATGTAATATTACTTTCTCTGTCCTTAAAATCTTTTCCTAATTTTGCCATTATGTACAATTTTAATACTTATTCTCATTGCCTATTTGTTTATTTTTTTGGATGGTAAGAAGAAAGATCATATCTCGACCTGAACCAGCACGATGTCTTCATATCTTGGTATAACATTTTAGGCTACGTACTTGGAAGGAGGGAGGAAAGGTAAGGGGAATCTATTCGTTTCGGATGAACATACAAGAGGGGGAGTGACTTATATTGCTTGTACAGTAGACGTTGGATCTACTCGTATTGCGGAATCAAAACATATAGCATGAATACAACCATAATGCGAGAAGTAAATAAATGGCACACGAGATTTTTCGAGGACACTTCCTAGGCTCTAATTAGAAAGAAAAACTCCGGCCACATGCGACTTTAAACACTACTTCTCACTATATTAAGGGAGTAACAACAACATAGACCTCATAGACTCTGGGCCGCCACCTCAATTTCTTCCAAACTGAAGTCACAGTCACAGTTCCCCTTCACTGTGATTGACACACCTCAACTCATTTCGGCTTCACCACTAGAAGTAGGGGTGTTCATAATATCTGGTCTGATTGATCCAATCCGAAATATAGTGTTTCGGATAATTCGGATCGGATATCCAAAACTTTTCGTATCGGATCCAGATCACCTTTAAAAAAATTGAATATTTTTCGGATATCTAGATAAATATCTTATCTAAAATCCGTTATTTTATCATTAAAGAAAGTGATTTTAAACTTTGTCCAAAAAAAAAACAGAAAATCCCGGTATCCGATCCGAGATTTCGGATATCCGAAAATTTGGGTATCCGAAATTTTCGGATCACACTTCTCTCGATCCGAGAATTTAATCCGAAATAACACCCCTAACTAGAAGTCTAGTCCTCACCACTAGAGACATAACGACCAACTATATCCGGCTTACCACTAAAGCCTATGAGCCACCAATGTGGTTTACTCAATGATCTGACCACTTCTAGGATGCAACAACCTAACTCTAAGTCCAACCAACCATTACAGTTCCAAAGTGTTTAACAAAGTAAGACATGAACCTGATTTTGACTTTACAAGGACTTGAACTTTAAAGAGACAAAATTCTAAAGCTATGACCACAAAGGTCAAGACTTTTAATTATGAGGCTACCTAAAACCCTCTAATTAAAAGACAATTCATATAAAGATATTACAATAAGCACATGAAGTATAAATTATTGTGGATCAGATGCTGATTGTGTGTTGTTGTGGGAAACTCCATTTCTTCATTAGGAACTGCTGGAGCATTGATGTTGTTAGTCTGAACTAATGCATTCCAGTTTCATTTGCTGTATGAAATAGACGTAGTCAAGAACTGGACGTAGGAACTGGGAATGGTGTCTGCACAAAAAGTGAGACATAGCTAGGTAGCAGCGAACAACTGTAGATATATGTTAGTATATAAAGAGAGATGATCAACAACCCTAGGATAAGCACAAAAGATAAAACTCTATCTTTATCTTTGACTTGGTTCGATACTTATCCTAATAACTAAATCAAATATTTCCTATACTATGAACTCTAAAAGCAATGGCAAATATACTTTGGACTATGATAATGTATAAACACATTTTAGTCAATGTTTATTCATATAAAATCATATTATCGAAGATCTTGAGTGAAAATCTCTATTTACCTTCATGTGTTATGAGATCTGGAAAGCTAGAAGTAACTTGGTCTTTAGGAATTGATAGGCTAAAGTCGTATCACCTAATCAAAGATAAATCCTAAGTCCTCTAACAATGGTAGTAAAGAGAAGTAGGGTCGAATCCATAGAGAAACAAAATTTCTAAGTTAATATCTAGCTAAACAGGTACTCCAGATAAAATCAGGGAGAAATCAACTGAACTACTAGGTAAACACTAGAAAGCAATATAAAGAGAGATTTAATCTATGAATTAAAGGTCTAGGGAATTAGTTCGGTCCACCATGCTTATACCAATCAAAGGATCAAACAACTATTAGAACCTAGATCAAGAATCGATAGATTAGAGCATGTGTCAAGCTATGGTTAAGTCTCAACGCCAATAATTCAACATATGCAGCATGTTCACTAACATAATCAGAATTACTGATGTGTACAATTGCAGCATGTTCATTAACCACGAGCAATCAATATAACTGTACATTAACATTAATTACTCAATAAGAACAAATCACACTGTAACCAATCTATCAAGCCCTAGAAACTAGCAATTCAAAAGTAATTCATGGTACAAACATGGTTTTCCTCCCTAAATCCCTAGAAACAAGACTACTTAGACATAATTGAATCAACAATAATAAAACTATTATGAAACCCTAATTTATGCATCATGAAATAAATCAATAATTAAACCAAGCAATCAAGAAGTAATTAAAGATATTAAAAGAGAAGAACAATACCGAATGATGAAAAGCAATAACTTTAATTAAAAATAATCCGAGGTTTGATCTCCTCCAAAACTAATCTAAAAGTGTTTACTCTAATGAAGCTCTTAAAACTAAACTACGAACAATGAGAAATAATAAGAATAAAAGATGATTCTAAAGAAAAATGAAGTTTAAAAACAGAAATAAAAAGGATAGAATTTTGGCTCCAAGGACTCGCAACCCGATGTGGCGATGGTTGCCCTATGCCATCGGTTGGTACAAAAATCAAATTTCACGTTTTCTTCTTTTAAAACATAGCAGCAGCAAAAATAGGGGGAGGCTGCTGGGCCCACCCGATCGGGCCATCACTACTCGATAGGGCCGCACACACAAAGTAGCCCAGCACATCTTCTTGTCAGGTTCGCAACAGCAACAGTTAGGAGAAATTGTGCCTCACCCGATCGGGCCGCGGGCACAAATGGCCCAGCTCTCTTCCTTCACGCGTTAAAGCAGCAACATCCTTGATCTTAATTTTGGGCCTGCCCGATCTGGTTGGTGCAACAGGCCAGCACGTTTTTTCTCCTTTGCACTCATGGTCTCTCACCCGATGGGGTCGGGCAAGGGCTGCCTGATCGGGCCCGAAACTCCACCACCCGATCACATAAATCTTCGCCCTATCGGGCCATATTCTGCCCGATCAAAGCACGGGTCAACTCTTTTTGCCTCTTTGACACTCAATACTTCACGTTTAGAGGTCTCGAGACCTCGTAAATCGTCCAAAATCCTCGTGATGACTTCTACGTGCCTCATAACAACTCGTAAAGTTGTGGTAGCTTCCAAATAGCTCGGAAATAAAGAGAAACTTCCCTAAAACCCGCAATTCAACACTAAAAGACAAAACCACGACTATATACGATAATTAGTATAAAATAGCTCCGAAGAGCTCCAATGACGCACGATTTAGCTCAGGAATCAAACTAACATCTCTAAGGATACAATCAGTAACAGTTATTTCCAAAGCCAGGCTGTACTATGTTGCAATTTCCAGGGAACTTAGTTCTCCCTTTTAACTAGAAACACCCCAGTATCCTAGTTAACTATCTATGTTGACCCATGTTTTTGTCATTGTTTGGTCCACATAGGGCTAAGAGTAGGAAGAGATAGTAGGGGAAATTGGCTATCGCGAAAACAAGATTTTTCCTCCTCCGCATTGATGGCTGAACTTATGTGTATAAGGGAAGGGCCCAAGATATCTATATATGGAGAGGAACCACGAGAGCATAGAGTTATTCTCATATAGCACTATGGCAACTGACCTCCTTTTGGGTTCCGCAAGCATTCAGAACTTGTTTACAAATCTGATTAATGATTACAGGGACTCTACCTCAGCTTCAAGGACTGGAAGATCACAACAACGAGGAGGACGAGTAACGTCGTTGCTGACGAACTTGCGGGTGAAGCTAGGAGAACATATTTTAGTAATTCTGTAACTAGGATGTTTTCCCACCCCCTAGTTATTGCAAAGATGATATATGGCGGAGTATACTAGACTATTTCACTCTTACTTAATCTATTTCCCTGTTAATTAAAAGACCATGTATATAATAAATATGATAATGCAATAAACCTAGTCTAACATAATATGAAATGCATACTAACACTAACTAAGATATGAACTATATAGACTAAATGCAACTAGAACACTACATGAGACTAGTAACATGTTAATATAAACTTAGCTAATGCAACTATCATAAAAACTTACATGGCATAGATAATATGACAAACATGATTAAAGGCCTGTTCTCTTCGGCATAAAGCAGCTGAAATGAAGTGAACTGGACCGAAGTGAATTGAATTGAACTGAATTAAACTGAACTGAACTGAACTGAACTGAACTAAACTAAAATGAATAGTGATATGTGAGAGTAAAAGTATTGTCCAGAGCTGAATTGAACTAAACTGAACTAAAATAAACTGATCTAAAATGAATAGTGATATGTGAGAGTAAAAGTATTGTCCAAAGCTGAGCTGAACTGAACTGAACTGATAATAAGTTGGGGATAACAGGCCCTAAGTTAATATACATTCTAAATGTTTAATCATAGAACTAAGCAATTAGTTCTGTATGGCATTTCTGGTTCCTTTGCAGCACACAGTTCCAACCATATTGTAAACTTTGTTCATTGGAAGCATAATTGAGTTCCTGCACATTAGTCTAATACTTCTCATATGAAGTCTTAACATTGATAGAACTAAGACATAAGTAATTCATGTATAACCATCATTTGCAAACCATAACTCATATTAATGGTAATCTTGATCGTGTATAATGGTGTGTAGAAACACTATCAATGGCTTGTTTGATTATAATGGTGTGTGGCAGGAGGAGGAAGAGGCCGTTGAACACATTGTGGCTGACTATTTTACGACTTTATTCAAGTCGAGTAACCCTTCAAAGTGAGGACATTACAATGGTGTTAAATGATGTGAATCCGTGTGTGACGCGTGAAATGAATGATATGTTAGCTCGCAAATGTACAAAAGACGAGGTTCATGCTGCGCTTACCCAGATGCAGCCGTGCAAGGCTTCATGTCCGGATGGCATGCATGCCATTTTCTATTAGTGCTTCTGGCATATTGTCGACGACGATGTCACCTCTCTGGTTAGTGATATCTATCATGGTACCCATCCTCCAGACATGCTTAATTCTACTAATGTAACTTTGATTCCCAAAATCCCTTACTTTAGTTTCTGAATTTCGGCTAATTAGTTTGTGCAATGTTATTTATAAAATTGTGTCAAAAGTGATGGCAAATAGACTCAAAGTACCTGCTATGATATCTGAGAATCAGAGTGCTTTTGTTCCGGGGCGTTTGATTACTGATAATGATCTTATTGCCTTAGAATTATTTCATTCTATGAAGTACAGGAAATAGGGGAGGAAAGGTTCTATTTCCATGAAGCTCGATATGTGTAAGGCCTATGACAGGGTTGAGTGGCCTTTTTTGAGTTCCCGAATGCTGAAAATGGGGTTCCCTAGTCATTGGGTTCAGTTGGTTATGGATTGTGTTTCGTCTGTCAAATATTCTTTTGTGGTGAATGGTTCAATCTGTGGCTTGTTTGTCCTTCCAGAGGCCTTTGACAGGGGGATCCTTTGTCTCTGTATCTGTTCATTATGGTAGCGGATGCTCTTTCTTCTATGTTGAGTGCAGTTAACCTTACTAAACAGATTCACGGCGTCAGGGCAAGTCGTAATGGTCCTGAAGTTTCTCATCTCCTTTTTGCTGACGACGGTCTACTCTTTGCTCGTGCTTCCCGACAGGAGTGCTTGAAAATAGTTGATATTCTCAACAAATATAAAAGCGGCATCTGGTCAGAAAATTAATATTGATAAGTCGGAAGTTTCATTTAGCAAAGGGTCGTTATCTGGTCGTTATGTTGATATTTCACCATGTTTTGACCCCCATTTCATTACTAAAACGATACATTTCATGCGTGGTTCCGCTATATTCCGCTAGATTTTACTCTTGTTTGTAGTTTTGTGTCTTTTGAGTTATTTCAGGGACATTAGAGCTATTTGGAGGTGGAATGGACCATTCTGGAGCATGTAGATGATCGTTAGAGACTCATGATCGCGTTCGAGTTCATTTGGATGCATTTAGAGAGTCATTTGGGATCCGTTTAATCGGGACCCGATCGGGTTTGACCATGGACCCGATCGGGTTGGACTTAAACCTGATCGGGTTTGTGTCGAATTTAGTCCTTTTCGGACTCCTATCTTTATTTTATTAGTAGAGTATAAATAGGTTTCGATTAGCAATTGTAACATATTCCTAATTACTCAGTTTTAGGCTCTTTTATTATCAAAAACTCTTAGTTTAGCCCTAATTACATTGCTTTGGATTAGTTTTGAAGATCAAAGACATCAGATTTGTGAAGTTTAATTGAAGTACTCATTAATTCAAGTTTGAATTCTTCTCTATTCTCTTTTGCTTTTTCTCAATTATGTTTTCAATGATGTTTATAGTTCTTATTGCCATGATTAGTGAGTAGTCTTATTTCTAAGATTGAGTTGAGCCCTAGCATGGATTGATTACTTTATTCTTTTACTTCCATGTTTTTGAATCGTATGATTAGGGTTTGACAAGTTTGTTTTCATTATCAATTTGCATCATCGTTAGACCTAGTTTTTATTATCAATGAGAGTTGGAATTGAAATTAGGGATTCTTTGTAGCATTGTTGTTATTTCATCAATTGAATTCGCCAACGAAAGTTGAGATTCAATATAGATTGGCTTGTCATTGATCGAGATTCTCACATGAAAATAGTGAGAATTGAGATTGAGAATTTCATTTGACATTGATTCTTAATGCTTCTAATTTTTTATGTTAGCCATGAAAATAGGAAACATGCATATTAGTTAGGCCTTTTGTAGTCATGAGAGTGGTCTTAAGGTAGTTCTTTTCGAAAGAATGTCATCTCTCCTAAGGTTCGATTCTTTAACTGGAATGTAAGTTGTGTCTGATCAATTCATGTTAGTGGTGATGCTCAGTCTTAGTACTTTCTTATCATCGTTATTGTTATCCTTCTTATTAGTTTAGAAATTAGTTTGATAGTTATTTTCATCGATATAGAATTGTGTAGCTATTTCATAATCTAGAATCAACTAGTGTTTAATCTTGCACCTCCCTGTGTTCGACCCGTTAGTGCTACGACACCGTTCACTTGCGGTATTAAAATAAAACCCTAACAAATTTCTGGCGCCGTTGCCGGGGAGGCTACGGATTAGAACTAGTTTGATTTTAGATTTAGTAGACTACACCTTTTCCCTTTGTTTTTCTTTTCCTTTTTTTGTTTAACTTCTCTCTTCTAGTTGTTGTTTCTGAATGCACAGACGCTCGAGATCAGTAGATAATCTATACTTCGACCCTGAAATCGAAGCCACTGCAAGAAGGCGCAACGCAGAAAGAAGAAGAAAACAGTTAGAGGACAATCAAAGAGAGACAATGGCTCGTCCTCTCAGAGACTATATTATGCCGGGTGTTACATCAACATCTAGCATTGCCAGGCCTGCTGTAGAGGCCAATAATTTTGAGATCAAGATCGGGCTGATTCAGTTTATTCAGCAAGATCAATTCAGTGGCAATCCTACAGAGAATCCAAATGACCACATCAATTCTTTTCTGGAGAAGTGTGATACAGTGAAGATAAATGGGGCCTCTGAAGAAGCAGTTCGACTTCGGTTATTTCCCTACTCATTAAGGGATAATGCGAAGGAGTGGTTGAAGAAACAAGAAGCTAATAGGTTCACCAACTGGACTGCCTTGGCCACTGCTTTCTGCCGCAAATACTTCCCACCAGGGAGAACTGCCAAGCTACGAAATGCAATCACATCATTCACTCAAATGGATGGTGAAACACTCTATGAAGCTTGGGAGAGATACAAAGATTTGCAGAGGCAGTGCCCACACCATGAGATTCCTAGTTGGCTTATCATTCAGACATTCTATAATGGTTTAGCCAATGAGGATCGTACTTCTATTGATGCTGCTTCTGGTGGTGCACTAATGGCTAAGACCGCTGAACAAGCCCTAGAGTTGATCGAAGAGATGGCCACTAACAACTATCATTGGTTCAGTGAAAGGTCATCAACGAAGAAAGGAGGCAGATATGAGGTCGATGCAATAACTTCTCTATCTAGTAAAGTTGATGCATTGACTCAGCAGATTAAACAAATGTCTGGAGGTGCTAGTGCGGAGATGAATGTTTTTCAAGGGAACAATGCTACTAGGTCCGCTGAAATGAGTATCATGGAACAAGAGCAAGTCAATGCTCTATATGGTAATGTTAGACCTATGAACGACCCATACTCAAATACCTACAATCTAGGCTAGAGGAATCATGAGAACTTTTCTTGGAGCAACAATCAAAATCAAGCACCACGACATTCCACTCCTCCAGGTTTTCAGCAAAGGCCACAAGGTCAATCCTCTCAACCACCTCCTCAAAATGTTAGTGCAATCACCTTGAGATGTGGGAAGACTTTAAAGTAACTAGAAAAGAATTCTGAGGGTTTGAATGATGTGGCTACTAAGGAAGATGTCATGAAAAAAGTTGAGAAAGAACAATCGAAGCCAACTAGAAAATATGTGGAGCCGGCACCTTTCCCTCATCGTTTGGCCAAGGCTCGTATTGAGAAGAAATATGGCAAGTTCTTGGAGTTATTGAAGGGAATGCATCTCAACATCCCTTTACTTGAGGCAATTGCTGAAATTCCTGCCTACGTTAAGTTCTTGAAGCAGCTTGTGTCGAGTAAGAAGAAGAACATTCAAGAAGCCTCTACTGTGGAGCTTTCTAAGGAGTGCAGTGCTATACTTTTGAATCAGCTCCCTCCTAAACTGGGTGATCCTGGAAGTTTTTTCATTCCTTGCTCCATAGGGGATGTGAAAATCGAAAGGGCACTCTGTGATCTTGGGGCTAGTGTTAGCATTATGCCTAATAAAATATTCCAGAAATTGAATTTGGGTACTCTAAGCCCCACTCGTGTCTCCCTATAGTTAGCTGATCGGTCTTTCAGATACCCTTTGGGTGTTGTGGAGGATGTACCTCTCCAAGTTGGTGAACTTACTATCCCTTGCGACTTCTTTGTCTTGGAGATGCCAGAGGATGCGAAGACCCCAATCATACTTGGTCGACCATGTCTTGCCACCGCAGGAGCTTTAATTGATGTGAAAAGTTGCAAAATATATCTGACTGTGGGTGAAAGCAAGGTAGAATTTCAGATCCATACTACACCGAAAGCTCCCTCTTTGGGAGATACTTGCAATGGAATTGATGTTGTGGAGAAAGCGGAAGACAAGGCCCCTGATCCATCGCCAGTGGTGCTACAGATGGATATCATGGCTAAGGGGTACTGTAAACCCCCTGATGTAAACTCTGGCCAGAAATGGTGCAAAAAGTGGCTTAAGAAATGTTCGGATAAAAAAGTAAGGAGAGGTGAATTTCATAAGGAGAGTAATCAAGAGCTTTGCCTATCTCTCCCTTTAGAAGCCGATTGATTAGAATGACAGTCGAGCTCATTGACTCTAAACGAGCGCTTCTTGGGAGGCAACCCAAGCTTTGTAGGTAGTCTTTTCTTTCTCTTATTTTTCTCTTACTTTTGTACCTTTTGGAGTGTATGTGAGAGAGTGATCTAATGTGTTGGTGTGAGAGAAATAATATGCAGGGACTTAAACATGTGAATCGACGTGTTTTGATAGCAATTTGGTTGGATTACTAAACACCCAATCAAGTTTGATGCAGCAAAAATGAAAAATAAGTCACTAGGAGTGCGAACCTGAGCAGATTTGGAGCAAAAATGAGAAAATTTAGGCAAACCCGATCGGGCCAATCTCAACCCGATCGGGTTTGGGTGCTGAAATTGCAACATGGGGAGGCAGGAACTTTTTACAGTCGAAAACCTGATCGGGGCCAACACAACCCGACCGGGTTCATATACGGAGAAAGAAGAACCTGATCGGGGCCATTGAAACCCGATCGGGTAAATGTCCAGAATTCCAGTTTTGTTATGAACGAACTAGGACCCAATCGGGTCCAGACTCAACCCGATCGGGTTTGGGCCAAAAAAAAAAAAAGTTTTTTTTATATTTTTTTTGAAATTTTTCGGAAAAAAAAAAATTTTGGGCCTGAACTTATGAAGGGGCATGTCTGGAAGAAATTGCAAGGTTGGAAAGAAAAATTGTTGTCCAAAGCAGGAAAAGAAGTTCTTTTGAAATCTTTCATTCAGGCGATCCCTTCCTATTTTATCGGGGTATATAAGATTCTTGCTGTGGTTCTACAAGATATTCATGGTGATATGGCCCGGTTCTGGTGGGGTAGTAATGGTTCAGTGAGAAAGATGCACTGGAAGAGTTGGGAGGCGCTTTGCACTCCTAAATGCCTTGGAGGTCTTGGGTTTCGTGATCTAAATGTGTTTAATGTAGCCCTCTTAGGAAAACAATCATGGCGGCTCATTTGCAAGGAAAGCTCGCTTCTCCACAAGGTTATGAAAGCTAAGTACTTCCCGTATTCCCACTATCTTGATTCCTCATTGGGCTATCTTGGAAGCTATTCATGGAGGAGTATTTGGCGTTCGAAGAGGCTTTTGAAAGAAGGAATGTTGTGGCGTGTTGGAAAAGGAGCGAACGTGAATATTTGGAGCGACCCATGGGTTTTAAATGAGGATACTCGCTTTATCACAAGTGCGAGGGCGGATGAGCTGAATGAGGTGATGGATTTAATAGATGTTGAGCGGAAGGAATGGAACGCTGAGATTATTGAACGAGTCTTCAATGAGCGGGAACGTAAGGCAATTCTTGCTATACTATCAGTGATCGACTCCCTAAAGATGTGATTACTTGGGCTTATTCGAAAGACGACAAGTATTCTGTGAAGACTATATGTTGGGGAAGGCATGTAACTTTGATGATTGACATTCATAAGGCGTGGACTGCCATTTGGAGCCTCGACTCGTCTCCGAAAGTTCGTCACTTTTTCTAGAAGATTGCAACACAAACCCTCCCCACTCGTTGTGCCCTCAAACGAAGACACTTAATTCAAAACGATATTTGTCCGCTGTGCAATGCTGAAACTGAAACCTTTGACCACGCAATTTTTTATTGTAAGATGTGTAGTGAGTTGTGGGCTGATGCGGGGTTGGGCGAGTTTCGGCCTGTGGCTGGTAGGGGCGATTTGCTGGAATGGATGACCGTATGGGAGAGTATGGAGGGGGAAAAACTGAAGCTCGCAAGCTTCTTGGCGTGGGGTATTTGGTATAGGCGAAACATGGTGGTGTTCCAAAATAAACATACACCTAATGGCGTAGTGTTAGAACAAGCAAAGAGGTATGCTGATGAGTATGGTACTTATGCTAAGAAGGTATATGGTGGATGTGTGAAGGCGTGTGGTTTTCTCAAGGCTGCCAGTCCTCGACAGTGGCAAGCTCCTCCAATTGGCGTGGTTAAGGTAAACACGGATGCATCTTTAAGCGAGGAAGGGTAGGTGGGTCTTGGGGTCGTGGCTAGGGACCATGAAGGTAGAGTATTATAGGCAGCGACGCGTAGAATGCGAGGCTTGTGGATACCCGAAATAGCTGAAGGGAAAGCACTATGCTTCGATTTGCGTATAGCAAGTGAAGAGCATCACTCTCATGTCATTGTTGAATCTGATTGCCAATCCATTGTTTCTCGTCTTAATAACGGGTCGATTTTTCTCTCTGATTTAGATGTGATTCTAGAGGATTCTGTGAGTAGAAGTTGTAATTTTCTCTCTATTGTTTGGTCTCATGTGCGTAGGGATGGGAATATGGCCGTCCATCACCTCGCGAAGTTAGTGCCTTTTGGTGTTGAGCAAAGGTGGGGATGACATTGCCCACTCGATGTCTCACCTTATGTTTTGATGGACTCCTTGATTATTAATTAATAAATGCACTAACTTTTTCCCCTAAAAAAAAAAAAAACACTGGCGTGACTCTTGTTTCATTTTGTGAGGATCTTGTAAAATTAAAGTGAATGAATCAATTCTACACTATTGCAACTATTGCTCCAAATGAAAGTCTCCAATTTGCAACCATTGCTCCAAATGAAAGTCTCCAATACAAGGTTGTTAAACTTAACAATAGGTAGGTCATATAAATATAGTTGCCTTAATAAATTTTAAAATAAACAGTGTAAATTGTTGAATACTTAACTTCAATGAAAACGTTATACTTACGATTGATTATTTTCTTGAAATCTTTTCACCTTTGAAATTATTTTTCCTCATCTTACGATTGATTATTCTACTGGTGAAGATATAAAGAAGATTATCATTTTAAATCTTATTTTAGATTAAACTATGTTTATTTGGGAGTTGGTTTACTATAAGAGGGTCTTAGGTTAAACCTTAACGTCAGACCAGCCGAATAAGCTAATTAGAAGTTCAATTACGCTAAGCAGCCCAAACAAATTGATTTTATCAACTTTTCGACCTAAAACTTTAACTTTTGCGTTTTTTAATTTTTTAACCTAAAATCTTAACTTTTGCATAAAAATCCATAACTAATATCATATATGTGCAATAGATATTAATAATAAACTTAAAAACTTAACTTTTGAACCTAAAACCTTTAACTTTTAAATATTGACATAAGTTATTTTGTTTAACTTTTAAACCTTGAAAGTTAACTTTTAAATCCAAACATGGACCTTGGAATACACATATATATTACATTATAAATCTTAACTATTCGACAAAAAAACCTTAACTTATAAGCAAAAAATATTAACTTTTCACCCTAAAACATTAACTTTAATTAGAAACGGGTTATGATATTAACAAATGGGTTAAAAACCTTAACTTTTAAACCTAAAACGTCAAATTTTGAAACTGCAAGACGCGCGTGTAATGGGGGAAGTAAGACTCACGTTCGTGATCCGTGCTAAATGGGCCTATTGGACTGGTCTTACATCAAGCTTAATGTAAGACCGTATTTTACAAGAATTTGTCTTCACTTGAGTTAGGATTATATCACAAGTATACATATAACAATTAGGAAAAATTGTCAGGAATAAGTCAACTTTTGCGTTGACCGCTTTTAACAAAACTACATTAATTTATTCCATTAACAAGTAGACATTGTACACCTTTTTCGTTTTGACAAATTTTTTTACATGTTACCCGTTACTAACTTGTTGGTTAAGATCACTTGTCCACGTGGCTTGTTTTAATTGATTTAAAATAGTTTATTATTTTATTTTTAATTATTTCTCCCTTCTCTCCCATGTTTTCTTTTTCTGTCATCTTTGTTCCCCTTCACAACCTAACCACCACCACACTCCTCAGCTTCCTTGCCACCCTCACCTAAACCGCTCACCTACTGCTTCCACCGCCATCGCCAGTGAGTTCTTTGCAGCTGAGAAAGAGAAATGGTGGCAGATTTTCACTATATCTTTCACTTTGACCTGTGACTTGGAGTTGGTTGTTTATGCTCAATCACATCCACCCCTCGATATTCAGAATCCAATTCAGGTTCAACAGTAGATAGCTTATCTAACAACAACAATACATTCTCAATCATGCCACCGGACTTGGAACGAGCAATGAGATATAAATTCTCCAAACACTGGAAAAACATCAACAGCTTCAGAAACATACAAAAATGAGTTTGAATAGTAAGATCCAGTATACCTTGTGGAGCTGATTGAAGTTGATATGATCGCTCGCGATGTTTGGACCAAAATCCAATGAAATAAGAAAGTGATCCATATGTGTTAATGGATAATGAATAATAAGACGAACTCCATTGCTTAACAATTCATCAATTCTTTGTGCACCTGCTAATCCTGGAGTCCTCCTTTTTTCCTTTTTTTCTTAATTCAAATTATTATCTACTATTCTGATGATTATTCTTCATCAATCCAATCCAGAATAAAAACCCACAAATAAAAATAAAAATCTAAATAGCTAATTTAATCGATTGCTTTACAAGGTTATTGGATCAATCAAAAGTTATAATAAGCCAACCAGATAATTCCGATTCTCCAGATAAAAATGAAAGTGAATCAATTGATTGACGATAAGAAGATAGAGAGAGAAAAGGAAGGAGAGGTGACGAACAAAGAGAAGCAGGGGGTTGAGAGAGGGAGGTCCCTAGCCTTGGTTTTTGCAATAGGTAGACCTTACACTCGATTGTATGATGAATGTTTATGCCAAATTTTACATATGTAAAATCTAGCTAGAGACCTACAACTGGCTAATGAAGATGGATGGCTAATCAAGGTGAACAAAGCAAAGAAGAACGAAAGAAAGCAAAAAAGAGAAAGGGACACCAGAGATGGTGACGCGGAAACCCGTGGAATAAGGGAAAAACCGCGGGTGGCTTTGAGTCCACTAATCCACTATAATCTCAGTTACAGCCCTAATGTTTTACGTACCAATGTAATTCGTAACCTTAAGAATAATGTTTCAATCTTAGAATGTAAGTGCTGAATGCGTAAAAGCTTGTGTGTTTCTATACAATCATTGTGCTATTTATACTGAGATGAGTATCCGTTTTAATCAGCCTTCACAACGGCTTGTAACTGCCCCTTGATTCTCGCCCACGTCCGTATTTAATGGCTTTGAATGAGTCTTCATCCGCATTTATCTCTCTGTATCTTTGACTTTAGTCTTTGCGAGATTTTAGGCCTTGGCAATAACTGATCCATAACGTTTTTAGCAAAGCTGGCCTTCTATATTCGGAGGTCCTAAGCTGGCCTTCCATAGCTGGAGAGCTCTAGCTGGAGAATCCTAGCTGCAACAATCTTTTAACCTATATCTTAGGCTATTGTTGAGTCATACGTTGACCTGTTCCAAACTGGTGACCGATAGCTGGAAGCTGGAAGCTGGTAGCTGCAACCTGCAACCTGGAAGCTGGTATCTGCAAGCTGCAAGCTGCAACCTGGAAGCTGGTAGCTGCAAGCTGCAACCTGGAAGCTGGTAGCTGCAAGCTGCAACCTGGAAGCTGGGAGCTGAAAGCTAGAAGCTTACATCTAGTAGCTAGTAGTAGCTAGTTGGAAGCTATAGCTGGAACCTATGATCGTGGAACCTGCGAACCTGCAGAACTAGCTTAGGAAAATCTGGACATAACAATGAACATGTTACTCTCGAATGTGCATTATGAACATTTCAATGTACATCAGTTCAAATTCAAAAAACAACTGTTTAAATTTAAATTTTTGTCAAAAAGGCACGAATGTACATCAAAAACATTTAAATGTACATCAATTCAAATACTGATGTACATTTGAATACTTTTGATGTACATTCCCGCGTTTTTTGCAACAATTTGAATTTTGAATGTACATGGTGATTATAAATAATTTTTGAGCGGGGATAAACTGATGTACATTTAAATGCTTTCAATGTAAATTCTCGCCTTTTGTCAAAATTTTAAATTTGAATTTTTTTGAATGAAAATAGTGAGTACAAGTGATTTTTTAGCAGGAATGTACATTGGAAGCATTTAAATGTACATCAGTTCAAATTCAAAAATCACTTCAAATTAAAAAATTGATTTTTGAACTGATGTATATTTAAATGTTTCTAATGTACATTCCCGCCTTTTGTCAAAATTTTGAATTTGAAATTTTTTGAATGATGATGATGAGTACAAGTGATTTTTGAAAAAAATAAGTTGGTTTTGTAATGTACATTTGATATCTGTAAATGAACATATTAAGTTTGTGAATGAACAATAACATCAACTAAATGAGCATCTTAAATACTGGGGACAATTGTTTTTTGAATTGAACTGATATACATTTAAATGCTCCTAATGTACATTCGAGAGTACCAGGCGTATTGTACTCTCGAGTGTAGGATCTAATTTGCGTGGTTTTTGGGGTGGGGGAGGAGGGATAGGGGTTTTTTATTTTTTATTTTTTAATTATAAATTATAAATTTTAAAATGTTTAATAAAAGAGTGACATGTATCATTTTAACCTGTTAAAAAGGTTAATAAGATGTCTTAGTCGGTAAAAACTTGTTAAAAGCAAAAGTGTGTACAAGGTCTACTTGTTAATGGAATAAATTAAGGTATACTTGTTAAAAGCAGTCAACGCAAAGATTGACTTATTCTTGACAATTTTTCCTAACAATTAATATTTATCTCCTATTTCTATCTCTCCCTCTTTTATCTCAACCTAGGTAACTTATTATGTATAAATGGGAGTATCTATCTCTAGGTACTCTCAGTGACATTTTATGTATTTATATCAAACAATAATGACATACTAACACTCATATACTTATTTAGGTATTTCAATCTCATTGGCTAAATTTTTTGGATATACGTAGGCTCTTGTGAGAATACCCTCTTTAATGAGAATACTTACTTATGTGAGAATAAATCTATGCTATTGAATATGTAAGATCCAAGGTTTGAAATTCTTTTCCAAAAAAACAGAATTTTAAACGTCATCACCGACCCTCAGGCCTCAGCCTTTACTCGCTAGTACTCGACATTATCTTTTTTCCAACTCTGCAAATTCCATGGATCTACATCACCATCAGCATCCGTCATCCTCCATTGACACCACCAACACTTACCGGTGATTGACATCATTGGCACCAACCTTCTCTCACATCGTTTCTCTCTCTTCACCGCTAACTTGCCGATAATTCCATCTCATCCGTAGTCGATGAGCCGAAGACTATCACAGAAAACCGTGATGGACAGCACAATCAGAAGGCCCGTCAATTTTGTTAGTCAATTGAAGATTTTATCTCATTTTCTCTTTCTCTCTACTCTCACTTTTATGACGAATTGACGATGAACGTTGAGTTGCTGGTGTGTTGTTCATGATGTACGAGGAAGATCAAGGTGTTAATTTTTAGAGTAGAGAGGAGAGTAAATAAAATATGGAGAAGTTTTGCGTTAAACTTGCTCAATTAATCTCAATATAATAAGTGTCTTTTATAGGCTTACAATATATAGCAACTAACCTAAAAGATAGACACATATCTAAGTAGTGGAGAACATGTCCCATACCATATCCTCCATAACTACTAGCCACTAATCACATTTTAATTATAAAATAAATTACCCATTAACTTACTTCTAGCCACTAATGCTACTTATTAGGAACTACATTTGGAGCATTATCCAACACAAGAATGGTATGAGAAGATAATGATGATAGAATGATGATGTGTGTTGTGATGTCGATGATGTACAAACTTTCCAGTAATTGAGTAAATGATTCACAAGTTAATGTTGACAGTGATCCCGTTTAGTAAATCAGTAAGGTTGACTAGTTAGAAAATAATTGAAATAATTTTGGACACAAACTTGAAAATTTTAAACATATTCAAAATAATTAGGACGTCAGTTTGAAAATTCAGACAAGAAAATATATATCTATGTTGATTGTGTTCTCATGTCCTAAAAATATGCATTTATGTTCTAAATTTTAAAGTGTTCTCATATAGATGAGTGTTCTCATATAATATGAGTATTTTCACCGGATCTTACCCCTATATATATATATATATATATATATAATGTGTACAACTTACCAACTCCTCAATCCATAGCTGTACAATATGACTTATGTAAAAAAATTCTTTTCTTTTCTATAATTTTCCCTGCTTCTAGTCTCTATTCTAATCAAGGCATTATGTTCGTAACTAACATTTTGAAGTTTTAAGGTTGTTTAGAATTCATTTTTTGTAACCACTTCTTTCTGGTAGGAATATTAATAGGTCATGAATATTACAACACATCAATCAATTATCACAGGCACTAAACTCTCCCATTATAATTTCCCTCAAGTTGGAGTGTGGGGATTCCCAACTATCAATTTGGGCATGTGTAAATATGAAACTAGCATGTTGATGCAAAATAATGAAACTGAGGAGTTGGACTCATTTATACGAGATGCTAAAAATTGGTGCAAAACCTCATTTTTTGATGCCCCAATAAAACATTAATCTTTCTACCCTGCTTTGTGATGCCCTGTAATAGCAGGAGGGTAACCTAGCAACAGAATGATACCAATTACCATGTTTTTTAATTAAACATCATACACCTATAATCAAGATTACCTTCTAACATAATTGTCACTTTGTCCTCCACCATCAGATGTGATGCAAAACGACCAAAAAAGAAACCATTACAACAAACCTTAATCAATATCAATGATATCAACATTAAAGTTCTCAGTATTCCGTGCAGTCTTGCTAGCACGAGCATCTTGACGCTGTTTCTGCATCTTTACAACAATAGGCTCGCAAATGTTCTGAAGCTCCTTCATCTTGTCTTCAAACTTAGAAGCATCTATTAATAGATTATTCCAATCTATCCATTGTGTTGTCTGATCAATTGCCATTTCCATCTTCCTAGGATCTTTCCTGCCAATTTCCCCACCATGACTTGATCTTAATAACAGCGTCATATCATCAGCATAGTTCTCTAGATCATTAATTACTTTGGCCTTCTGTATTTTTTGTTCATCCTCGTATTTGAACTTCTCAACAACTCTTATCATTTTATCAATTTCTTCCCTTGACTGCCGCCCACTTTGATAGCTAATTGAAATTCCATTTTTCTTTTTAGTGGTCAGCTCTTGTGCATAGCACTTCATGATTCCATCAGCGTCAATCTCAAAAGACACATTGATCTCAATAAATCTTTTCATCTTAGGAGCCGGAGGAATCCCCACGAGCTCAAAACTTCCCAACTTATGATTATCACTTGCTATGAATCTCTCACCTTCATATACATAGAATAACACTTCAAACTGTTTCTTTTTGGTGGTTGCGAATAACTTTTTTTTCTTGGTTGGGATTGGAGTGTTCCTTGGGATTAACACTGACATTTCTCGATGATTATTTTCAATCCCAACAGATAAAGGAGTTACATCAGTGAGCACAAAACTGCTTTTATCTGTCCCACTCAACATTGCAGCTTGGACAGCCGCCCCGTATGCAACTGCCTCATCCGGGTTAATGCTTTTATTTAGCTTTTTTCCGTTAAAAAAATCTTGCAACATTTGTTGGATCTTCGGGATCCTACTTGATCCACCAACTAAGACAACCTCGTCCACCTCATTCTTCTCCATTTTGGCATCTTTTAAGCATTTGTCAACAGGGCCTATACACTTCTCAAATAAATCCATATTCAACTTTTCAAATCAAGCACCAGACATACTTGCAGAAAAATTGATGCCATCAAAAAGACAGTCTATCTCAATATATACAAGGGAACTTGTAGAAAGGTTCCTCTTTGCTCTTTCACAAGCAACCCTTAGCCTCCCAATCGCCCTAGAGTCTCCACTAATGTCCTTACCATACTTTCTCCTGAATTCTGCCACAAAGTGATTTATCATTCTGTTATTAAAATCTTCGCCACCAAGATGAGTGTCTCCACTTACTGAATAAACTTCAAAATTATCCTTTTCAATTGTGACCAAAGAAACGTCAAAAGTACCGCCACCAAGATCAAACACCAACACATTCTTCCTGCCACTAACCTTCTTCTCAAGACCATAAGCAATAGCAGCAGCAGTCGGCTCATTAATAATGCGCATTACATTCAGACCAGCTATTACTCCGGCATCTTTAGTTGCTTGTCGTTGCAAATTATTGAAATAGGCTGGAACAGTTATAACAACGTCATTAATTTTTGTGCCAAGATAGTCCTCAGCAAATTTTGTTCATCTTGATGAGGATCATAGAAGATATCTCTTCGGCTGTGAATATCTTCTCTTCACCCTTGTAGGTAACCATAACCACAGGCTTCTTGTCTTTAAGAACAACCTTAAAGGGCCAAAGTTTGATGTTCTTTTGTAAATTTTCATCATTTAAAGTCCTTCCTATAAGCCTCTTCGCATCTGCAAGCAATTGAATTGTAAGATCTGACGTTAGGAAGGGGAATCAAAAATATTTGAGTATGGTCAAGCATGTTAATATTGTTGGATAATGCTCCAAAATAGTTCTTAATAAGTAGCATTAGTGGCTAGTAGTAAGTTAGTGAGCAATTTATTTTATAATTAAAATGTGATTAGTGGCTAGTAGTTACGGAGGATATGGTATGGGACATGTTTTCCACTACTTAGATATGTGTCTATCTTTTAGGTTAGTTGCTATATATTGTAAGCCTATAAAAGCCCCTTATTATATTGAGAATAATTGAGCAAGTTTAACGCAAAACTTCTCCATATTTTATTTACTCTGCTCTCTACTATAAAAACTAACAAATATAAGCAACAAAGTAAGCTATAAATGCATCCTTTGTTATCTTCTTAACAACAAAGATCTTTAAACATATATGAAGGGTTCAGAAAGTATTAGCACATTAAAGAGCAATTGTATTATTAAAGAGAAGTCAACTATAGAGGTTTAGCAGCAGAAGATAAACTAGTAGCAGTAGCAAGAATAAGTTATGTTGGAACCCAAAAACCTCAAAGTATGAAAAAAAAAACTTTATCCACTGCTTCACCACATGCTTTATTGCTTCTTTTATCGCAAATAAGGATAATATTATACGACTTTAGGGGGGGTGTTTGTTTAGTGGCAATGGGAATATAAATCCCGATGTTTTATATTCCTTGTTTGTTTAGGGGACTACGGGTTTTAAGAACAAACGTGAGTGGGATAAAAGGGTTTGTATTTCCATGAAAATAAGATATTATATTGGAAGAAGGACATGTCCTTTGAGTAAGATTAAAATAGAGGGTAAAAAGACTGAAAAGGAGAGAAAGATGAAGTAAAGGAGGATTAGTAATTCCAAACTTTATTCCCTCTCCAATTCCTTTTACTAGCCAATCAAGATAACAATATTTTCATGAATCTCCACACATATATTCCCAATCCCTATCCACCCCATAATTCTCAAACTCCCATTTGCGCATACTAAATGCCCTGTTAATGGAAATCACGAATTAAACTACGGTTTGTTGCATATATAAGAGGTGTTTCATTTTTTTACTTTATTTTTACACCACGAGTTAAACTACCACATTTAAAAGCATATTATGTTTAATATGACTTATTCACTTTTTACCGATGGATTCCGACAACAAAGGATCTTAATTACCACTCATTGTAAGTTTAAAACACATAAAAGACTCATGATATCATCTGGCCATAAAAACGGGTTTGAAATAATATGATGCAAAACTCTAAATCTGTCATATATAGCTGAGAATTTGTGTTGATCCCCGTAACCTTCTAACAAACAAATCGAAAAAGAAGCATTTAATTTCAGAAGAGTTTAAAACTATAGATCACCTTAAACTGAACTCGTAATCCTGTTTGGGAAGTTTGTAAAAGGTTTGCATGGAGGAGTACCAACTCCAATAGATATGAGTATACGGCAACACAAATTTTATTGTTGGAAGTAGTGTCGGTAATGCTCAATGACATATTGTTATAAATTATGCTAGTTCTCCGCTTGCCAAACGACTTGCAACAGCCTCCCTAGTCCCTTTTCTCAAATATATATATAAAAAGGGTAATGATATATACAGTCCTAAGAGTTGTATATAATCATTAAATATATTACCTAAAATAGTATTAAGTTGGGAATTTATGCCACAATCAGGCGTAAATCAGTGTTATTAATGTTTAAACGTTACTTAAATTTTCTTATTTCGGTTCTTATATACAGTCATAAGGGTGTTTTTATCATTTTCAAAAAAAAACTCGGTTCTCATGACAGGGCCCCAGAATTTAGAAACAAAATATATGGATTTCGTGATGATACCTAGTCATAACATTACATCTAGTTCAGTGGTAATGCCTTGCATATGATATGGCATCAATGCTCCAGAGGTCGCTTGTTGGTTTCCTACGCTAATTAATAATGTTTTTAGTACTTTTGCTACTATATGTTTTTATTTATTTCTATGAAAATCTTATATTCCATTACTCCTAACTTCTAAACCAAAAAACTTATATTCACTTGTAAGTTTGGCATTTTTTGACAGTCCGACTCGTTATAAACATGATCTCTATTATATAAGGAAAGAGGGAATGGCACAAAAAAAAAAAGATTCTAACTGCTTTACTATTTCGACAATCAATTGGTTTCCGAATTAAATCTATATCCGATCTCGCATGCATCTCTTGCATTTTACACTAGTATAAAATAATTGTAAAACTATAATGCTTGCATAGTTTTGAAATTTTTATATATAATCAATCAGTACTTAGACAATTAGTATTAGTTTTGAGAAGCCCAAATTATTTTCGCACAGGGCCCCCAAAATGTATGGGACGGCCCTGTTCTCATTCCTACTATGCGCGGATGGCTTACCATAGTCAAGCATAAATTTCGGCTCGCTTGTATTGAATGGTCATAATAGTAATATAATGTTGAGTAATTTGGAGATTACCAACGTAATGACAAAATATGGGAATGAAAATTTTGAGGAAAAACTCAAATGTTTCGAGTTGTGCTTTCATTTCCATGGGAATGGAAGGGGGATTCTCTCTCCAAATTTATTACTACCATTTAGCACCATTGACCAAAGGTGTCCAAAGAGTCATCCATCAAATTTAGGCAGTCCAACACACCAACACTATACTTGGTCTTAACCTCAACGAATTATGTTTAAAGAATTGAAAGAAAAATAGTATGTTGTGTTTCTACTTTAGTTCGTCTTTGTTGAAGGGCGAAATCTTATAAAAGACGGTTTTACATTAACCTTAATGTAAGACCAGTCTAATAAGCCAATTAAAAGTCAAATTACGCGTGTCACACGCTAAGAAGCTCGGACAAATTGATTTTTTAACTTTTCGACCTAAAACCTTAACTTTTGCATTTTTTTTAACTTTTCAATATAAAACCTTAACTTTTGCATAAAAATCCATAACTAATAGGGCTAATAGAGTGAAGGGAATTGCGGGGGTGGTGGGAAGAAGGATGGTTTGAAAAAATGCCTATTGGGCCTGTTGGACTAGTATTATATTAAGCTTAATGTATGACTTTTAAACAAAATAACTTAGCATATTTTAGGTTTTTAGGTTCAAAGTTAAGTTTTTAAGTTTAAAAGTTAAAAATTTTAGCATATTTGTTAATATCGATTCCACATATGATATTAGTTATGGATTTTTATGCAAAAGTTCAGGTTTTAGGGCGATAATTTAAAATACGCAAAAAGTTAAGATTTGGGTCGAAAAGTTAAAAAAAAATCAACTTGACTGAGCTGTTTAGCGTGTGGCGTGCGTCATGGGCTTCTCTAAGGCTTATTGAGCTAGTTTGAAGTTGAGGCTTAACTTAAGACTGTCTTATAGTAAACCTACTCGTGCTGAAATATGCGTCAAATAGGATCTTAAACCAAAGACAGAGCGATCAAAGTTTAAATACCAATCACTTCTTTAAACATAAGTATATTTACAATACTTTTTATATGCATCCATGGATCAACTTGGGTTTTATAAATAACAATTCCAGAAAAAGATTGTTGAGAACCCGATGCCTATACAAACATTGAATAAAAGAATGTTCTTTCCCATCAAAAAAAAAAATAGTCGGAAGTCTTAGAGTTTCCTTATTACGAGGTGTAATAAAGCTGAATGTGAATGCGTCTTTGTGTATGGATGGGTGGGCAGGGCTTGGTGTTGTGGCTCGCAATCATGAGGGGCTGGTTGTTTTATCAGCTACGAGAAGGATGAGGGCTCGCTGGCCCCCCAGTGGTGGCGGGAGGAAAGACACTCTTGATGGTTGTCCGACGTGGCTTGAAATACAAGTTGAAAGATGTGATGCTCTAAACTGACTACAAGACGCTAGTTTCAATACTCTCGAAGGATGCTTCCTTTCTCTCGGATCTCGATACCATACTTGATGACATCATTGCGTTGTGTTCTGATTTTAATTCTGTTAGTTTTTCACATGTTAAAGGGGATGGGAATTTTGTTGCTTATCACCTTGCTAAGCTCGTTCCATTTGGGTTAGAACAATGTTGGGAAAATCATTGGCCCGCGTAGATAATACCTTATGTACTCATGGACAATTTGTCCTCTTAATTAATGCATGAGCTTTCCTTTCAAAAAAATAATTTACAGCTATATCATTTTAGATTTATAACTTACTCAATAGTGAGCTATATGTAACACGTGTAGCTAGAATAGTCTAACATACCCAAAAGTTTAACCATAATTCTTTTTGCTTTGTTACACAAAGTTTAATTTTTGGTTTAAAATAAACATATTTCCTTTTTTTAATTGTGTCAAGCTAGTAGCTCGTTTTAGCTACATAGCTCACTTAAACCACAACGTCCTATAAAATTTTTATTTATTTTTTTGTGGTAAGAAGTAGTCCGGACCCCGCTCGGGTCCTAATAGGCCAGACACATTAAGAGAGAAAAAATGATAAGGGAAATCCTACTGTCAATCGATAGAGTAAAAAACGATTTTTCCGAGTTCGGATACAATCACAGGTCAAAAGGTTGTGTTCCAGATCCATTATTTTCGGGTCGGGTCGGATTTTGACAGGTCTACTGTATGTATACGTGATCTTAGTTTTTGCTTTTTGAACCTTTTTTTTTAGGTGTTGCTTTTTAAAAGTCAAATACTCTTCCAAATAATGTAATCTTAGTACTTTTAATTTCAAATTGTTTCTACCAAAAAAGAAACAATATCCTTTTTTTGTCCTTCAACCTTCAGCAATACAAAAAAACGAATATATAGCTTGTTTTCTTCTACATTTGTTAAGTTAACTATTAGTATGATTCAAAAGCACAAATATAGTATACTAAAAGAACAACTAATAATAGAAAAATAAATAGTAAACAAATCCTATTAGTGCAAATTTTCGAGTATATTAAAAGAACAATTAGTATTAGTTGAAACAATGTGTACATTATATTAAACGAACAATTAGTAGTAATTATAAGTACAAAGGCTATATAATAAGAAATCATGCAGATTATATAAAAAGAAATATGACTATCATTCAAAATAACATGTGTTATATATCAAAATAACAATTTTTTTTGGACAATTGTAGCAGCATGTACTATATAACAAAAACATATGCTTTACATCTAAAAAAAACTATTACTATTGTGCAAAAGAACATGAATTACATATTAAAATAATAATTCATTTTAAAGAAATAAGTAGTATTAATGTAATGAGCATGATGATTTTTTACACGGTAAAAACAATGTCGATAAGAAGAAGGAAATCCTAAGGAGAGAGAAAAACAAATCTTTATAATTGATTTTTTAGAAGAAAAAAATTAAGATTTGTTTTGCTACAAATATATCTCACGTGACATATGTAATTCTTTTTTTATAAAATAAATGGTCAATTAAATCATTGGTGTACCTAACAAGATACAGCCTGGTGTACCTTTTAAGGATTGACAACGTCCAATAATAAATTAGTTACTTGAATTTTTTCATAAGGCTTGTTCGGTGCAGCTTTTCTAGAAACTTTTGCATACCTTTTAGGTATCTTTTATCTTTTCAAAAATTATACTCCCTCTGTTTCTTTTGTTTGTCCTACTTTGACCAAAAAGCTCTCACAGAATTGGTTAAAGTAGGACAAACAAAAAGAAACAGAGGGAGTATTAGTGTTTGGTAACGTAGTTTTACACACCATTAGAAATGCAATGGTTAATCAATATTTACTCTTATAAAAAGAGGGAAATGCAGGGATGCAAGGAATGCAAAAATCAGGATATATATGGCGGCGAAGAATGTCGACAACTATAACTGCTATAGCTAGAGGACGCAAATTCTATTGTGCACAAGGACTCATGAAGAGGAAGCTGCGCACAGATCTCCAATGAAAATCATCCAATGAACAATGAACATCATTCAATGAACATCAGTTGGACATCACCCAATGAACATCTCCTAGTGAACATTAGTTGGACATCACCCAATGAACGTCACCCAATAAACAATCAATTCTCCAATGAACAGACTTCAAAATTGATTTGACATAAAAAGTTTCAATTTTTTAAAAATTTGAAAATGTCACCTAATGAACATCAGTTTGTGTTAAAAGAACACTAAGTTCACACACAAAGAGCAATAAGTTAAATAAAGAGAACATCAGTTCGATTCTTCAATTTGACATTTCAAATTTTCAAAAATTGTAAAAATGTTCTTTTGATTTGATTTGATGTTCTTTTAATTGAAACAAATGTTCATTTAACTGAAGTTGATGTTAATTGCTTTAAGGTTATACTTCCTCCGTTTTTTTTACTTGCATCATTTCCCATTTTTTTGGAAGTTGCAAATTACTTGCATCATTTCCTTTTATGGAAATATTTCCTCTCTACCAGTCTCCAATCACATGGGTCCCCTTTTTCCCCTCTCTCTATCTCTCTCCTTTCCTTAATTCTTGTGCACATGTTCAATGATGCAAGTATAAAAAAACGGAGGAAGTATATTTCAAAATTCAAGAGTTTGAATCATATTTAAAAATTATAAATGTTCTTTTAATTTAATTTATTTTCTTTTAACTGAAATAAATATTCTTTTAACTGAAATAAATGTTCTTTTAACTGAAGTTAATGTACATTGCTTTATGGTTATATATTTCAAAATTTCAAAAGTTTGAATCATATTTGAAAATTGTAAATGTCTTTTTATTTAATTTATTATTCATTTGAGTGAACTTAGTGTTCTTTTAACATAAACTGATGTTCATTGGTTGACGTTTTCAAATTTTCAAAAATTTGAAAATTTTCATGTCAAATAAATTTTGGAGTCTTGTTCATTGGAGAAATGATTATTGTTCTTTATGTGTGAACTTAGTATTCTTTTAACACAAACTGATATTTGTTGGGTGGCTTTCAAAATTTTCAAAAATTTGAAAATTTTCATGTCAAATCAACTTTTGAGTCAGTTCATTGGAGAACTTATTGTTCATTGGATGACGTTCATTGCGTGATGTCCAACTGATGCTCATTGGGTGATGTTCATTGGAGATCCGTGCGCATGGTCCTCATCCTAGTTTCGTGTGTAGCATCGACCAATGGTCCTATGGCTCAAGGTGCATGCTTTTATTGGTACACGTCAACAACAATTACTCTCTCCAGTTACTTAATTTTTAATTCAATAGATTATACTACGTCTATTCCTTATCTAATTATCTATTGCAATATAGAGTTTTACGCTTCCCAATACATTTTTTAATTACTAATATCTGTAATTTTATTTAAGTAAAAATTATAAAAAGTTAATATCAATTAAGCATATACCGAGACAAATCTTAAAAGATTACATGTGAGTATATTTATCCTTATGTATAAATGACAAAAATACCAAAGGGGGTGTATGAATAGTGTAAAAATCAAAGATTGCAACAGATATGGAACGGATGAATTATATACGCATTAATTATATTTTCTGATATGAAATTATGTCAAAACTATCTAAGATAATTCACGTTATTGGTTTAAATATGTTTTCTAATTTTTTCACTTTAATAACCTTATACTTGTAGGTTTTACTTCAAAAAACATCTGGTATATATCACTAGGTTTCACTACCAATGGGTGATTTTTGGCCAAGAACAACTTATTTTTTGTCGGAAAACCACTAATTTGGACGTAAAACCACCTATCTATATATACAAAAAACGTAGGCACGAATTAAAGTCTAACACGTGTGACTCTCCCTTTCTTCAACAATAATTTATCTACGTCATTCTCATCAATTAAAAGAATACAACATTGTCCCTGAAAAGGTTTGAACACACGACCTCAATAATGAAAGCTAAAGCTCTAATTACTACTCCACTAGACTACATTTGCTTCTTTAATCAACATTAATGATGATAATATGGATTTTCAATGAAACCAATAATTAAGCTACAATTTTTTTTAAATGTATATTATGAATGAAATGACTTATATATGTTATACTTTTGCCATTATTTTTGTACACTAATAATCTTAGTTGTTTAGAACCATTAAATTATAACGCAAATAAATCCGGAGCATCGTCCAGTTGTTAAAAACTAGTTGGTAGTGAAAACTAGTGATATTACATATATTAGGCAAATAGAGTGAAAAAAAATTAGAAAAGATGGTTAAATGAATATTGTCCATCATATTATGTGGTTTTTGCCAATAAATCCTTTCTAAATGATATTAAGTTGAAATTTAAACAAACATTACATGTTAGTCGTTGTTATTAATCATAGTTTATCCTAGTTCATAAATTTTCCTAGTTTTCATATTCTCTCTTCATTTATTCTTCCCTACATGCTTTTCTCTTCCTTTTTTAATATCAACCTTATACTTCCTTCGTTTTTTTAGTTGTGACACTTTAACCAAAAACTTCTCGCAGTTTTGATCAAAGTGTCACAACTAAAAAAAAATAGAAGAAATATATGCAAAAACAATTTAAAATCTAATAAAATAAGATGGCATGTGTACATGTATAGAAACATAGAAAGTGAGACTTCTTAGGAAATACAAAATGGAAAAGTTATATTTTTAAGTTAGTGGGTAAGTTGTTTGGTTGATAGCAAATTGTGAAATGAGGGTAGTAGAGCTTTAACTGACCTAGTAAAGTGAGTGGGCCTCTTTGGAAGTGGGCCAAGGTGGAACGAGGCCTTCATTAAACTCCAGCCTAGAGGTTATGTCCGGAGCGGTCTGCCTGAGGAGGTCTGCTCTGCTCCAGAGGCTCTGACGTGGAGTGGCAGGACCAGTGGTCTGCTGCCAGCTGGAGGTCTGCTGGGCAGACCCCATACAATTTGCCCCCCGGACCCAGTATTTGCAGACTGCAATATGCTGGGTACATTTGTTTTTGGTCTGGCGTTCTGCTTTTCGCAGACTGGTACGTGGTTGTCTGGGAGTTGCTCTTCACAAACTCCAGAATGCTTCCATTTTTCCCGCCCATTTGGTTGGGGTGTTGAGCAAGGGTCATTAATTCATTTTGAATTGAATTGAATTGATGTGACTCTTTGGATTCCCAAGGAATGTAATGATGATAAGTTGGTGCTGAGTGGACGGATTGTGCCTATTTAAAGGCTGAATCGACCTTTTGTGAGGCTTTTCAGTTTCTTCTTCTTCGAACTCTTTGCTTTCAAACTTTCCTGTTGTTCTTCAAGAATTTCTTTTTGTCCTAACCATTTTCAAGTGATTTCTCTCGATTATCCTGGGATTTGTTCTGCGTTTGGAGCTCGATTTCATATTTGATACTGTTGCGCTTGTGGCTTTCGTCTTCTCTTTTCTCGGCGTCTTCCGTTCTTTATCTAGGTAAACTCTTTTTCCCAGATCTACTTTTAATTTTTTCCTTCTTGGATAGTTTGGATGTGATCTTCCCTGTGTTAATGGATTTTTCCCCCTTTTTCCTTCTGTACGTACTCATTTGCCTGTGTTTTTGAGGTTAGGGTTTCTTTCCTTTGGTCTTCAGATGTGATTGTTTACTTCTCTGTTTCATGGATCTGTTGGGTGTTGTTTCATTTCCGTTCTGCTGCTCTGGATGATAGGCTCTGCTCTGCTTCTTCAGCTGAGCTCTGCTCTACTGTTATTTGTGGGGTTTTTAGGGTTTGCTTTGTTTACCCTGTTATCCTCTTTATTTGCTGGGTTGTAGGCCGGTGATGTGCCCTCATTGTTTTGTTTGCGTCATTTGCAATAAAATATCCTATTTCTTGGCTATCTCTGATCTTCACATACCATACATATCCTTGCCCCCCAGTCTGGTAGCTCAGTCTGTAGGTCTGAGGTGCCAGACTACTTTTGCATGTATCTTTTTGTAAGAAAAGCAAGAATATATCCTATTTCTTGGCTATCTCTGATCTTCACGTACCATACATATCCTTGCCCCCCAGTCTGGTAGCTCAGTCTGTAGGTCTGAGGTGCCAGACTGTCTTGTGTTGTGACTGCAAGTCTGATGTGCTGTCGTCTGTTTCTTGTAATGTGTAGAATGTCTACTTCTCAGTCTGCTGCTTCCCGTGGGAAGGGTGTGGTATCTACCTCTTCGTCCGAGCCGGATGAGCCTTACCCGATGGACACTCAGTCCCCGTTTTTAAAGTTGGATCTGCCTCGGTGTAAGGACGAGGTGGTTCCAGAGGAATGGGAGATCTTTGACCCCTGGAACGGTTTGCGTAAGGAGTTGTTGGGTCCTGAAACCAACAGATTCCCTCCCAACTACAAGTTTAAGCCTACTCTGCCCACATTCAAATGGAAGTACAGCGACCATGAGATGCAGCTTACTGCCCTTTACGACAGCAAGGGTAAGCCTTATTTGGCGAAGAAATCTGCAGATACGTTCAAACGGGCGCATGCTGCATACTGCCTTGAGATTGCTGCGGAGATCAAGCCGCTTCGCGGGTCTTGGGTAGTGCTTCCCCAAGAGGGTCAGAGCATGGCAGATGTACCAGAGGGGTACACTGCTGTTTATATGAAGCAGCTGGAGTTTGGGCTTAGATTCCCCATCCACTGGTTTTTGGAGTGGGTTCTCTGCCGGTACCGCATGGCTCTCTGCCAAGTCAATCCCCAGTCTCTGAAGAAGATTCTGGGGTTTATTTGGGTTTGTGAAGCTCTGGGCTTCCCCCTCACCATGAAACTCTTTCAGTGCCTGTTTCACTTTAAGAGGCAGGGGGGAGTACAGCTACTTCACCGGTTCGGTGCGGGCCAATCATCTGACGGTCTATCCCGTTGATCTCAGTCTGAAAGATTGGCGGGATAGTTTTGTCTTCGTTAGGGTACCGACGGAGGAGGGGCACTGTTATCAATTTAAGGCCCCTCTGCGCCCTGTGGAGCCTAACTTCCAGAAGCAGTTGGACCCTCATGTGCTGAACTGGGACGAGAGGGTAGCCTACTACTACTTCAAGTCCAGATCCAAGGTTACTGCCGGGAAGCAGTTTCTTCCCAAGTATTGGCTACCGCATCACTATGTGATGTGTCAGAATGCCTTCCTGACGATAGGCCATCTGTCCCCCGACTATACTACTGGTAAGCGCTCTGCCAGCCCTTAACACTACTTTTCATTTTCCATTCTGCTGCGCCCCATGACATTCATTCTTTGTGCTGTGCTGCAGCTCCGTGCAGACAGTTTGTTCGCCAAGTGATTAAGGGTGGGTCTTGAGCTGGCGGGCATGCTCTGCCCTTTTCCATTATTTTCCGTCTGCATTCTGACTTGCTGTAGCTAACGAATATTCTGATATTGCAGAGACTCTGGGGTCTGCCAGTCCTTGGGAGCTAGCTCTGAGTCAGTCTTCAGTGTGTCGGAGGAATCGTCCGGTACCTGACCCAGGGACCTACACCGTCCCTGATTTCATTAGGGAGATTAACACTACTTCCTTGGACCATCCTTCCCTCCGGACCAAGCGCCCGGAACTTGTGGATAGGTTTACTGGGACGTCCCGGCCGCAAGGGGGCCCTTCTGCCACTATCACCGAGATTCAATCTGATGACGAGGAGGAGGCGGCGGCTGTTTCTCTGCAGATCCATCGTTCCCGGCGTGCTTCGCATCTGCCGGAAAACGACGATGATGATGATAATGCAGAGGGGATCAGCACTCTGCAAGGGATTGTTCTGGTTGTTGAGCCCCTGCAACAGCTTCCTCCTGTGCAACCAGGTACTACTTACGATGAACCACAAGGTACTCTTCCTGCTTGTGTGCATTCTGCTAACCATTTCTCACTTTCTCTGCTTATTTTCAGAACCACCTGTGGTGGAAGATGTGCCCATGGGAGAGCCTGACCAAGCGGCGACTGAGTTTGACAGGACGGAGAAAGAACCTATTCCAGTGGATGGTTCTGCTCAGCCTGGTGAAGCTGGTCAGGAGTCCCGCCAACCGAGTTTGACAAGATGGAGGCAGAGGCTGCTCAGTCTGATGAAGCTGGTCCGGAGTCTCATCAAGCCACGACCGAGTTTGACAGGACGGGAGCGGAGGCTGCTAAGACTGTCACATCTCAGTTTGCAGAGGGCCAGAGTGAGGGCCAGATTCCGTCAGGTAGGTGTCTTCTTCAGACCCAGACTGCTCTTTCTTACAGGTTTCTTTTTACCTGCATCGGTAAGTCGAGCCGGCATCCGATCACTCTGCGGGCCTCAGGGGCTCTGGACAGAGTTAACCTTTTGGCCGACTCCCTTTCTTCATTATATAGTTTACTTTTGTGTCTGAAGAGCCTCTTCAGCCTTCAGTCTGACTCAGACCCTGTTTTCTTTTGCCAGACTGTGGTATTTTTTCTCAGTCTGCTAAGGGTCTATCTGATTCTGACATTTTGTTTTTCATAAAAAATTGATAAGAGGATGGGGGTTTAATGCGAAATGGAGAGTGGTGGATAAAGGGTGGCTCAAAGGCCTTTCATTCATGGGAGTTTTTTGATACAATCTGGGTTACACGAAGTATTTTTTCAGTATTCGGGCGTTCCAGTTGCTTTTCAGTTCGCTTCCATCCATTCTTTTCAGTCTGTAGGTTCCAGGGTATAGCTCTTCACTAACCTGGTAGGGCCCCTCCCACTTAGCCGACAGCTTTCCGTGTATTTTGTCTTTCTGCACAGCTGCTGCATTTCTGAGTACCAGATCCCCTACCTCCAGAGGCCTAGCCCTCACTTTCCGGTTATAGTATCTGCTGACTCTGGCTTTGTAGGCTTCCATTCTGAACCTAGCTTCGTTTCTATACTCATCCAGCAGATCTAGATTTGTTCTTAGGGCTTCGTCGTTCAGACCTGGCTCAAATAGGCTGATCCTCAAACTCTCGGACCCGATCTCAACAGGCATGACAGCTTCAGAACCATATACCAGGTGGAAGGGGTCTGCCCAGTTGACTCTTTGACTGTGGTTCTGATTGACCACAGAGTGTTAGGCAGCTCCTCTAGCCACTTACTTTTTGCTCTCCAACTTCTTTTGCAGACCTATCAGGATCTGCTTGTTAGCGGCTTCGGCCTGACCATTGCACTGAGGGTTAAAGACTGAAGATAGGGCATATTTGACCCCAAACTGCTCCAACCACCCTGACAGGGGCATGTTGTCAAACTGTCTCCCGTGGTCGAAGACGAAAGCTTTCGGAATCCCGTATCTGGTGATGATGCTCTGACACAAGAACTTTCTGTCGGCTGCTTCTGTGATGGTGGATAGGGCTTCTGCCTCTATCCATATAGTGAAGTAGTCTACCCCCACAATTAACCATCTCTTCTGATATTGGGCCGTTATGAAGGGTCTCAGAATGTCTAGCCCCCATTGGGCGAATCGGATAGGGTTGTAGATTGGCATGAGGTCGTTTGCGGGCAGCTTGATGTTCGGCGCAAACCTCTGGCAGCTGTCGCATTTTTTCACCAGAGCCTCAGTGTCAGCTTTCATTGTGGGCCAATAATAACCGGCTCTAAGAGCCTTATGGGCCAGAGCTCTTGGTCCGATATGGTGTCCGCAGAGTCCCTCATGAATCTCTCTCAATATGTAGTCTGCATCTCTCTGCCCTACGCATTTGAGTAGGGGCAGAGAGAAAGACTTCCTGTATAGCTCGTCCCCGATCAGGCAGTATCTGTATGCTGTCAGCTTGAGCTTTCTTGCTTTCATCTTCCCTTCTGGTAATTTGCCAGTATGCTTATACTCAGCGATCTCCTTGATCCACTCTGGCATATCTTCCAGCTCCAAAACTCGCTCTGCATCCTCGCAGATTGCACTGGTGGGTCTGACTTCCACCAGAACAGACCTATTCAGCTCCTGCAGACTGCTGCTTCCCAATTTGGACAGAGCATCTGCTTGTGCGTTCTGTGCTCTAGGCACTTGTTCAATTCTAAAAGTTTCAAAATTTGAAATCAGAGACCTCATCCTGGCTAGGTAGCTCTGCATCGTCGGCTCCTTGGCCTCATACTCCCCCTTGACTTGGTTGGTTACCAACTGAGAGTCAATTTTGAGGTGGACGTGCTTGGCTTCCAGGGTCTGGCAGAGCTGCAATCCAGCGATGGCCGCTTCGTACTCTGATTCATTATTGGTTGCCGAAAACATGAACTTCAAGACGTATTCAATGAATTTCCCTTCTGGGGTTCTAATGACCACGCCTGCCCCAGAGACGTTGATGGTTGCAGACCCATCTGTAAAGACTTCCCAGGCTCTGGGCTCTCATACTGCTTCCTGATAGGCACACTCTGCTAGGAAATCAGCTAGAGCTTGTGGTTTTATGGCGGTTCGTGGGGCGAATTTGATACCGAACCCTGTCAGCTCCAGGGCCCAGTTCATGATTCTCCCCGATTTGTCTACCTTCTCCATTGCCTTTTCTAGAGGCATATTTGTCAGCACAGTGACGGGATGTGCGTCGAAATATGGCCTCAGCTTTCTGGTGGCCAGCACTACGGCGTAGGCTGCCTTCTCTATCAATGGGTAGCGTGTTTCTGCACCCGTGAGGGTGTGGCTCACAAAATATACCGGCTGCTGCTTCTTGTTCTCTTCCTTCAGCAGGACTGCACTCACAGTTGCAGCAGTAACGGCAATGTATAGGAAGAGAGCTTCCCCTGTCTTGGGTCTGGCCAGTGTTGGCAGACTAGAGAGGTGTGACTTCAACTTCTGGAATGCCTCCTTCTGCTCTACTTCCCACCTGAACTCTTTGTTCCCCTTCAATATTTTGAAGAATGGGAGAGCTTTCTCCGCAGACTGAGCTATGAATCTGGACAGGGCTGTCAGCCTCTGGATGTCTCTGATGCTTTTAGGCTCTGGCAGATCCATAACTGCTTTCACTTTGTCGGGATTCGCGTCGTTCCCCCTTTCACTGACCAGATAGCCTAGAAATTTCCCTGACCGTACCCCGAACACGCATTTCTTAGGATTCAGTTTCATGCTGTGTTTGCGTAGGTTGGCGAAGGTCTCCTTGAGGTCTACTATATGGTCAGTCTCAGTTTTGCTCTTGGTGATGACGTCATCCACGTACACCTCCAGATTCCTTCCCCTCTGACCTGCAAAGACCTGATCCATCAGCCTTTGATAGGTGGCGCCTGCGTTCTTCAGCCCGAAGGGCATCATGACATAGCAAAATACCCCGATAGGGGTGATGAATGCCGTCTTCTCTTTGTCTGCAGGGTCCATGAAGATCTGATGGTATCCGCTGAACGCGTCCATGAAGCTGAGTAGAACGTGCCCACTGGTAGAGTCTACCAGCTGGTCGATTCTTGGCAAGGGATAGAAGTCCTTGGGGCAGGCTTTATTGAGGTCTGTGAAGTCAACACACATCCTCCAGCTCCCGTTCGCCTTCTTAACCATCACCACATTGGCCAGCCATTCTGGATACTTGCAGGGCTCTATGAACCCTGCCTCAAGCAGCTTCTGAACTTCTTCCTCGATGGCTTTATTTTTCTCCGCAGAGTAGTTCCTCCTCTACTGCTTCACAGGTCTGTATCCTGCAGCAGTGTTTAACTTGTGGTTGATGGTGGCGGGGTCCACCCCAGGCATCTCAGCTGCTGAGAAAGCGAACACATCTGCATTCTCCTTCAGCAAACTGATTAGGTTGACTCTGGTTTCAGGATCCAGGTCTTTGCCTATTCTGACTGCCCTGCCTTCTTCCGGTCCCAAGAGTACCTCTTCGGTCTCTTCCCCCGGTTCAGGCTTATTTGCTTCCTGCTCTGCTTCTGGCCGAGCATCGGCCTCACTGATAGCAGCACACTCTTCCTCTGTTTGTTTGGCCTCTTCGGCCCTTCCTTCCATTCTTTCCTTCCTGGCTTCTTCAGCCTGTTCCTTCTTGGCTTTTTCAGCCTCTTTCTTCTTTCCTTCTTTCTTTTCCTTTCTCCTCTTTCTCCTGGACCCAGAGTGGTCAGTAGGAGGAGGTCTTTTATCCTTTTTTAGAGCGGTCAGATTGCATGACCTAGATGCTCTCTGGTCTCCCTTCAGTCTGCCCACCTCTCCAGTGCTGCTTAAGAAAAGCATGGTCTGATGATGGGTTGACGGGATTCCCTGTACCGCCTCGATGAACTTCCTTCCCATCAGAGCGTTGTACGGTGACGGGAGGACTACTACCAGAAACTCTTGTACTACCGTTCTCTTCACTCCGTTCTGCCCCTCTGTGGTCACTGTCAGATGTATTTTCCCCTCTGGGATGATGGAGTTCCCCGTGAATACGACGATTGGAGTTCCTCCTTGCTTCAGCATTGAACGATCCAGCTCCATTTTATCGAAGGTGTCCTTATAAAGGATATTCACGGCGCTCCCGCCATCTACCAGTATTCTTCGCACATCTACTCTGCTAATATCCAGAGTGACCACAAGAGGGTCAGAGTGCGGGAAACTGATGCCTTTGCAGTCTTCTGCCGTTAAGGTCATGTTTGGCAGGTCTGGGCTAAGCTCTGCCTGGTTGATGGAGTAGAGGTTGGGGTGGGTGAGCTGCCTCAGATGAGCCCTCTCTCCCCCCATCGAGCTAGAACTGCCAAATATGACTTATACCGTCTTCTTTTTTCCTTCCTTGATCTCTGCTCGCTTGTCCTGCAATGTCTGCCCTTCGCTCTGTTGCTCCTTCTCCTTGATCCCCTGATTCCAGGCGAGGTACTCTTTGAAGTAGCCTCGTCTGATCAGGCTTTCCAGATCGTCTTTCAGGCTTATGCAGTCTTCTGTATTGTGGCCTGGCGCATCATGGAAAGCGCAGAACTCTGCCATATTTGAGCCTAGGCTTCTCTTCTTGGTGGGTGGTTGTCTGTGCCACCTGCTGTCATCTCTGTTGGTCAGAAAGATCTCAGCCCTTGGCGCGCTGAGGTTGCTATAGTTGTTATATTTCTCCTGGGCCTTCAGCCGGTCCACTTCTCTCTCTGCTTCTTTTTGTTTTTCTCTCCCTCTGCTCTGATGGGGCCTGGGGCCTCCAAAATTCAATCTGCCTCCCATGAACTGGTGCTCATTCTGCCTGGTATCTTGTCTAGCAGGTCTGCCTGTTTCTGCTCCGTGTGTCGATGCTTTGTTGAAGTCTTCGAAGGCTATGTATTTTTCTGCCAGGGCCAGGGCCTCGCTGAGCTCCTTCATGGTGACCCATTTAAGGTCATCCCTGAATTTACTGGTGTGGGGTAGGACATTCCTCAGAGCTTGCAGAGCGAGCTTCTGCTCCAGCTCTGGGATGTGCACCAGCTCTTTGTTGAACCTCCCTATGAAATCGCGCAAGCTTTCATTCTGAGTCTGCTTCAGCAATAGCAGCTCATGTGTGGATTTGTTCCTCCTGCTCCCGCTAACGAAATGCTCTTTGAATCTCTTCTTCAGTTCATCAAAGTTAGCAATTGTCTCCTGGGGAATAGTCCTGAACCAGGTCTGAGCTATCCCTGTCAGAGTGGCAGGGAAATGTCTGCACCATGTGGCCTCATTGTAGTTTCCTAGCTCCATGTGGGTCTCAAAGGCTGCCACATGCTCCTTTGGGTCTCCCTCCCCTTCAAACTTGATATTGGATGGGAGCTTCGCTTTCGACACTCTGGCCGCAATGATTTCAGGTGTGAAGGGGGACTTGGAAGGAGATCTAATCTCCTCTACTGGTGATGCCACAATGGGTCTGGAGTTGACTCTGTGGGTCATGAGTCCTCTGAGGTCTGTGGGGGCTCCATTATCGCCAGAGCCCTCCTCTGGTATTGTTCCTAATCTCAGGCTGACATGCCTCCAGACCGTTCCGCCACCAGGCGCAGACAGGCCTCTTCAGCTCCTGAGTTGTGCCTGGTTCTGGGTCGCGGCTGGACATTCTGGGCCACGCCCCTTGGATTTCCTCTGTGGACAGATCTCCTGCTTGAGTCTGCCGTATACCCTGTGGGTGTCAGTTCCTCGAACATGCTGGGATGATCTTGCTGCATTATTTCAGTATCCCACTCTGCTTCCTGCCAACCCCTCTTGATGTATCCGGGTCCAGAGCGGCTAGATAGGCCATACTCCGACGTCGGGGTGGGTGTGACGTTTCTCATGTTGTACCCACATAGGGGGTCTGTTGTGGTTGTCTCCTCTTCAGATGACAGCCGCAGGTGCCTTCGAACTGAATCGTGTGTTCTAGTTCTCCTTCTCTTTCGAGCAGGTTGGCTTCCAACAGTTTGCATAAACTGTTGGGCAGACTGCAGCACTTGAAAGGCTGCTTGAAGTTGCTCCGGTGTGGGCATGACCACTAAGCTGCTTGGCTGTGGGGTCTGCCTGGTTTCATGGCGGGGGGTGATAGTGTTATCCCTCCTGCCTGATCTGGTGGTAGCAGCACTACCCCTTCTTGTTGATCTCGTGTTTGTTTCTCTCAGTGGAGAGTTGCTTTCTCCTCCTGAACTGTCGGAACCGAGCGTTTCTGAGGTTGGAACCACCATTGCGAAGTTGTAGATTGGGCTTTTCTACTCTTCCCCTCCTTCTAGCGCCAAATTGTTTCTGTCCAAGACAGCAACAGTATATGTGGTGGTGGGTACTTGGCGGAATCGTGGCTCCCCAAACGTCCTTCGTGGTGGTGGTTACCTGCAAAACAAGGAGAAACCTCGGGGGTGGTTCCGAGGATCGTCTCTCCGATGCCTAAGTCAGTCCAAGTTGAGCACAAGATCTCTAGTAGAGAGAAAACGAGTATCAAGTGCAAGTATTTTGTGATTGTTTGATTGAACGTACCTTACCCATGCATGGGCATGGGTATTTATATGAGACATGGACTTGTAACTGACCTAGTAAAGTGAGTGGGCCTCTTTGGAAGTGGGTCAAGGTGGAACGAGGCCTTCATTAAACTCCAGCCTAGAGGTTATGTCCGGAGCGGTCTGCCTGAGGAGGTCTGCTCTGCTCCAGGCGCTCTGACGTAGAGTGGCAGGACAAGTGGTCTGCTGCCAGCTGGAGGTCTGCTGGGCAGACCCCATATAGTGTAAAATAAATCAAAAACCATATCGAATTCGAAACACCTTATAAAAATTTGATCATTACTTATCTAGACATGAAAACTGAAAAGGGGTGGATTATTAACACAACATCACATTCAAGAAGTATAAATCCTCATATTAAACGGTCCATTAACTAGTATTAATTTGAATAACTTATATGGAATTTAAGTTAAAGTACTAAACAATTACTTTAGAATCTGAAGATTATTTTTACACCTTACATAAGTTGAAATATTTATAAAAAAAAGTTTGAGGGAAAGAAGTACAAAACGAAGATAGTGTTGGTAGCATTGACAGCAGCTTGGTTCTTGGCAGCTTCACCAACAAGGTGTTCAGTCTGACTGCGTGGCTCTGTTACCTTGGTCGTTTGTGACGATTTCTACACCGCCGTTCTGCCAAACAGCTACACATGAGTACGTCGTGCCGAGATCTATTCCTATTGCAGCCCCTTTCTCTTGTTCTCCCATTTTTCCTCTATCCATTACTTTCAAGTTTCAGCAGACGAAGGGAGAGAGAAAGGTGAATGGCGTAAATTTAGATTGGATTTCCCACAGATTTTTCAACTAGTAGTCTTGCAATTGTCCCTTCATGTCTCTATTATCAATGTTGATGGAGTTGAACCGTTGGACGTATTATTTTCTTTTTTTCTTACTTACACCCTTAAGTCAAAACACCAGTGATAGTTTTTAGAAAAAAAGGCAATAAATACCATGTTTAACCACTTTCTTAAAATAAATACTTAGGTTTTTTTAGTATATATAAATACTACACTTGCTTTATTTTAAAAAAAAACAATACCAACTAACGGATTAACCTAAAAATTTAACGGAATTTGACTAATTTTAACAGAGATTTCATGTTCGAGGGTCCCACAACGACAACTATATATAACTACCATTAATTTCATTCATTTCTCCAACTACCATGTGCAATCTATCTATTAAAGTTGGTCAATTTCCATAAAGTTTTTGGGCTAATATGTTAGTTGGTATTGATTTCAAAAAAATTGAAAAAAGTGTGGTATTTATATATAATTAAAAAAAAACATATGTATTTATTTCAAAAAAGAGGTTAAACCTAGGTATTTATTGTCAATTTTTCCTAATTTCTATTCAATTGATCATTTATTATTTTCTTTCAACACAACGTTTTTTTTGGGTAATTAACAGAGATATTATATGACTATAAAAAAGAGACAATTTACAATCTAAACAAACCTACTAGCAAGGGCAAACCAATTAGGTTGGACTCCCCTAAACTAATAGATTCCAAGAGAAATTAACTATACAATAATAAGATCAATAGATCAAACCAAGAACTATCACTAAACTTTAAATTTTTTGGCTTAATCCCCTCAAACGAGTACACAGTACATTCCGTAACTTCTTGACCACCACCCTAGAAAGCCACACAACACCATGACACCAAGCTTCATGCCTTGCACCAGATTAAGTATACCAAATCATCAAAGCAAGCAACAACAACAAATTTCTGAAACTTACTTCGTCTTGATATGTTGATAGTAATAAGTAGCCTTTGGTAGCTACAATGAATACTCTTCACATTCACCCAGAGCAATATTTCTTTCAAAAATATTTGAGCATAAGAGCAATGAGAAAACAGATGAGAAGTAGACTCAGAACCACCAACACACAACAAACAGTCACAGTTACTCACAAAGTCACAACCCCATATTGGAGGAGCCTATATGAAGTTTTCAGTCTGTTGTGCATTGCCAACTAGCAAATCATCCTGTGTTTAGGAATTAACAGTCTATTCCTCACAAACTTATCCCAATGAATCATCTCATTCCTTCCCATAAGCAGATCATACATCTTTTTAATACTAAAGTAGGCCAACTCTGCAACTTAGCCTGAGTCGATCTTTTCATATCCTCCTTCATATTACACACTTGTTTCCAATACCAGCTGCTCTCTGAAGGGGGACAATAGTCACAATACCCCCAAACCTTACAAGTTCATGTACCCTTTCAAGAAACTAGAACCTTTTCCCTACTAAACTAATTTCAAGTTCATGCTATTTTAATATTTTATTTTCTTAGTACTACTATAAATTGGCAAAATGTCATTGTAATTTTTAATTCGTCCAGACTCAACCGATATTACCATTTGTGGTCAACGTTAATGCGTTATTAATGAAGATAACGACTGATGGAAAGATGAATGCTCATTATTTTTAACCACTAATGGTAGTAAGCTCTGGTCCTAAGAATTAGCGACGGCCAAAATCGTTTCTTACCTAACACCTTCCGAAGAATGTCTAGTTAGCAACGAATTTAGCAACTTATTTGTACACCCGTCGCTAGATTTAACAATGTATTTCATTTAGCTTTAGATGGTAAGGTGAAAATTAATGCTTTAGGACGGCTACTCATAGCAGCAGGGGGTTTTAAACCCGACCACTTCTCTCATTCGCCGTCCACTGCACGTTGTTTAAAAAATTAACTTATTTTCAGTTGCTGATATAGATGGTGTCAAGAGATTAATTTTTCAGAAGCATGCATGTAAACTTGGAATGACTTTGGGCGAGTATTATTTTGGGAAATAATTCAATAAATTAAACCAATATTGTTTGGATTCTTTCATACATGACTATATACATTTTCTCTCTTCAGCTCTAATAGTGTGAAAATCAGAATTGAGACTTATGGTATGAGCATATATGTAGTTTTACTTCTTTGCCCTTATTAAAACATTAGCTTAGTTTATTTGTTGGTAGTTTAGGCTCACATATAAAAGGCTTTCCTCTCTTATGTTGTAGATAACTGATTCATTTCCTAATAACAGAATATCTTAGCTTGTTTGCTCCATTTCTCTCTATTTTCTTCCTTTCTTCTTCTCATTATGAACTGATTTATCAGTTTCTTCATGGTATCAGAGCTGATCTCTTACTGAGATTGGTTCGAATCTACTTCAAATTGGTTAATTGAAGTAGTTTTTAGCTTCGATTGAAATTTGCGATTGCGAATCTTGCATTTTTCTTTCGTTGTTGTGATTGAGGTTTGCGGTTTCGAATCTTGCAAATTCCTCTTATTACGATTTCATATCTTGTTCCGTTTGATCTGGAGCAATTGACGATGACTGAAGAAGTTCAATCTAACTCCACTGATGGAGGTAATACTGATCCATTTTTTATCTCCAATTCTGATTCTCCTACTGCTTCTCTTGTTTCGAATCTGTTTTCTGGAACAAATTTTCTGAGATGGCGTAGAAATGTGATGCGTGCTTTAGGAGCTAAGAATAAAATAGGTTTTCTTGATGGTAGCATTGCTGAACCACCTGAAACTGATAAAACTTTTGCTAAGTGGAAGAGAGTTGATTATATGATTTTGAGCTGGTTGCTAAGTTCAATGAAAGGAGAAATAGTTGATGATTTTGCTTATGTTGAATCTGCTGCTGAATTGTGGCAAGAAATTAATGAAATATTTGGTCAATCAAATGGACCACAGATCTTTCAATTGAAATTGGAAATTGCAAATTTGAAACAGAAAAATATGTCCATTCTTACCTATTACAGTAAGATCAAGAAATTATGGGATGAGATGCAATGCTTGAAACAGCTTCCTATTTGTTCATGTGGTGCTCTATCTAAATGTGTTTGTGGTTTTCTAAAGAAATTGTCTGATTTGGATAATGAAGATAAACTGATGCAATTTCTGTTGGGTATGAATAGTGGTTATGACACTGCTATTACTAATATACTTACACAAGAGCCTTTACCTTCTGTTAATCGTGCCTATTCAATAGTTAAACAAATTAAAACGCAAAAAGAGGTTAGCAATCATAGTGAGTTTCCTGTTGAGAGCAGTGCTATGGCAGCTAATAAATTTCCTCCGAAGTATGTTAAGGGAGGTTCACAGAATAGTTATACTGATAGAAGGCATTGTCAATCTCAGAATCCTAGTGATGTTAGGAAGGATTGGAAGCTTGATAAGCTTAGTAAAGTTTGTGATCATTGCAAACTTAAGGGGAACACAATGGATCAGTGTTTCAAGTTTATAGGGTATCCTGATTGGTACAATGCTATCAAAGCTGGGAAGGGTACTATGTTACAAGGCAAAAGAATGGCTGCACATGTATCATCTGAAGAGACTCCTTTGGATCATCACTCACCAGAAGCTTCAGGCAATACAAATTCCACTATGCTAGTCTCTATGTTTCAAGAAATGTTGAAAGCTATGAAAGGTACCCAGGGTGATACAGGAAGTGTTACTAGCTCTGCTAACTGTGCAGGTGCTTATTCTTCCTTTTTATTTCAATCTGGAAATATGAAAGGTTTAAATAAAAACATATGGATAGTTGACACAGGAGTAACTGATCATATGATTTTTGATGATACTCTTTTTCTCACAAAAAGGAAGCTAGATAAAAAGATTAGGGTTGGATTACCTGGTGGAAGTTATAAATTTGTGGAATTTGTTGGTGATATTCAGTTAACAAACAAGCTGCTTATTAGAGATGTGCTTTTAGTACAAGGTTTTAAGCATAATTTGTTATCTGTGGGAAAGGTTCTTGATCAATGTGATGTGAATGTGCTGTTTGACAGAGATCATTGTATTTTTCAGAGCCTTTCATCTAGTGATGTGCTGGCTGTTGGAAGAAGGTATCAAGATCTCTATATTTTTCACTCTGCTGATCATAAAGGTACAACTTCTGTTTCTGATTTTTCTGGTCTCAAGAAGAATGCTACACATGTAGTGATTGTTGATAACAATAAGACTACCAGTGTAAATAAAGCTTATATAGATCTCCTACATGCTAGATTGGGACATATTTCTCTTTCTAAGATGAAGCATCTTGATGTATGTAGTTGTTCTGGCATAACTGAATACACATGTGATATTTGCTCATTAGCTAAATTTCACAAGCTACCTTTTCCTAGAAGTGTTAGTAAAGCTTTAGCTTGTTTTGATTTGATTCATATTGATCTGTGGGGTCCCTATAAAGTTGCTGCACTAGGAGGTGCTAGATATTTTTTGACAATTCTAGATGATTACAGTAGGTCCACTTGGACTGTTTTGTTGAACAATAAATCTCAAGCTGCAAGGGTGTTTGAAAATTTTCTTGATATGGTATCTACTCAATTTGATAAAAAGGTGAAATGTATAAGGTCTGATAATGGCACTGAGTTAATTAAAGAGAAATGTAAAGTTGTGATTGCATCCAGAGGCATTATTCATCAGAAAAGTGTGGTTGGGGTTGCTCAGCAGAATGGCAGAGTAGAAAGGAAACACAGGCATTTGTTGGAAGTGGCTAGGGATTTGAGATTACAAGCTAATTTGCCTAAGAAGTTCTGGGGGGATTGTCTTTTGACAGCTACTTACCTTATTAATTTGATGCCTTCTCTTGTTCTTATATGGAAAACTCCTTTTGAGATTTTGTATGATAAAATTCCAACCTATTCTCATTTGAAAGTATTTGGTTGCTTGTGCTATGCTTTCAATAGGGATAGGCATAGAGATAAATTTGATCCCAAAGCTACAAGATGTATTTTCATAGGATATCCTTTTGGTCAAAAAGGTTATAAGGTGTATGATTTGGCAACTCACACTACTTTTGTTTCCAGAGATGTTTCTTTTTGTGAAACCACCTTTCCTTTTCTTACAACACCATCTCACTCTTCTTCTTCTTCTTCTATTTCACCTCCTGTTCTTGTTTCTTTTGGTACTGATCATTTTGATCATTCTCCTTTACTGTCTCCTGTTTCTCCTGAAAATTCCTCTTCTTTTAATTTGTTTCATGAATCTTCTACTAATGATATAGATTCTTCTCAAAATACATCTTCTCATTCTTCTTCTCCTATTTCTCATTCTTCTCATACCATTCCTTCTCCTCCTACTCCACCTTTTACTTCTTTGCCAGTTTTATCTTCTCCTACTGAACCACCTAGAATTGTTCCTAGAACATCTACTAGAGTTGTTAAAACTTCTACCAAACTTTAGAATTTGAAGTTCCTTACCTCCCTCACAAAAATATTCCTATTAATCCTATTGATCCTCCTTCTCCTTCTTTGTCTTTTTCTGTTTCTAGCTTAAGTCCTGTTGAACCCAAATCATATACTCAGGCAAAATTACATCCTGGTTGGGTTGATGCTATGAACAAGGAGCTTCTTGCTCTTGAAAGTAACAACACTTGGATTGTTACTGATCTACCTAAGGGTAAAAAAGCAATTGGGTCTAAATGGGTTTTTAAAACAAAACTACATCCAGATGGTACTGTGGAAAGACTAAAGGCCAGATTGGTTGCTATTGGATATCAACAGATAGAGGGTGAGGATTTTACTCATACCTTCTCTCCTGTAGCTAAATTAGCCACTGTGAGAGTTGTTATATCTGTTGCTGTCTCTCATAATTGATTTTACATCAGTTAGATGTAAACAATGCTTTCTTGCATGGTTTCTTGGATGAGGATGTTTACATGAAGCCACCACCTGGTTATGATAAAGTCTCTCCTGGTCAAGTTTGTAAATTGCAAAAAAGCCTTTATGGGCTTAGACAAGCTTCTAGACAGTGGAATAAGGAGCTTAGCAGATTTCTTCTTACTTTGGGCTTCACACAATCCATTCAAGATTATTCTCTCTTTACAAGATCTCAAGATGGATAATTTTTGGTACTTTTAATATATGTGGATGATATTTTGGTTACTGGAACATGTGCTATGCAAATACAGGCTGTCAAAACTGCTCTTGACCAAGCTTTCACCATAAAAGATCTTGGTAATCTCTCTTATTTTTTGGGTATTGAGGTACATAGATCTGCTCAAGGTGTATTTTTATCTCAAAAGAAATACATTAGAGACATTATTGAAGATTCCTGCTTAGATACTTGCAGCTCAGTTGTTGCTCCTTTACCAGTTGACCTCAAATTGTCTACTAATGTTGGTGAATTGATATCTGATCCAGAGGTTTACAGAAGAATTGTTGGTAGATTGCTCTATCTTAGTATTACCAGACCTGATCTACCTTATGCTACTCAGCATCTCAGTCAGTTTCTTTCTGCTCCTAGAGTTCCTCACATGAAAGCTGTCATTCATGTTCTGAAATACCTTAAGGGCACTATAGATCAGGGTCTTTTCTATACTGCTAATTCTTTGCTAACTTTATCTGCCTATTCCGATTCAGACTGGAGTGCATGCCAGTTTAGTAGTCGTTCTCTTAGCTCTTATGCTGTTTTTCTTGGCTCACATTTGGTTTCTTGGAAAACTAAGAAACAAGCAACTGTCAGTAAATCTTCTGCTGAAGCTGAGTACAAGAGTATGTCTTTTCCTGCCAGTGAAATAGTATGGTTGGAAGGTTTGCTCCAAGATTTAAATGTGCACATTCCTCTTCATGTTACCTTATTTTGTGACAACAAATCTGCTCAACATATGGCACATAATCCAGTTTTTCATGAGAAGACCAAACACTTGAAGTGAGACATGCATTATCTTAGGGAACAAGTTGCTGCTGGTTTTCTCCGTACTTCTCATGTTGCTAGTTCTTCCCAACTAGCTGATATTCTCACCAAAGCTCTTCCTTCCTCTCAACATGTTTTGTTAGCTAGCAAGCTTGGATTGGTATCTCACAATCCAGCTTGAGGGGGGTGTATGAGCATATATGTACTTTTACTTCTTTGCCCTTATTAAAACATTAGCTTAGTTTATTTGTTGGTAGTTTAGGCTCACATATAAAAGGCTTTCCTCTCTTCTGTTGTAGATAACTGATTCATTTCCTAATAACAGAATATCTTGTTTGCTCCATTTCTCTCTATTTTCTTCCTTTCTTCTTCTCATTATGAACTGATTTATCAGTTTCTTCATACGGCCTATTCTCTTTGAGTTGTTGACAACTAAACTGAAATAAAGTGAATGAACAGAACAGAAATGAACTAAACTCAGCTAAACTGAATTGGATGGAGCTAAACTAAATGGAGCTGAACTCAATTGAACTAAAATGAACTAACTTGAACTTGTGTGTGCAAAGGTGAGAGACTGTAATAGGAAAAGTATAGTTACCAGTACAAAAAACTTTCACCCAGCAACCACAAGCCCAAACCCAAACATCCCCATAATCCAAATAAACATTCTTCTCAGCCAAAGTGCACTGCATTGAGGGCCAAACTGCATCACTAAAAAGGTTAGTATAATGTTGTTTTCAAGTTAACCAGTATGTTTAATTTGCAATAACGTACTTTTTTTTTTTTGGTAAAAAATATAACAAGAAAGTCCAAAACCATATTCATCTTGCGGTTGGTTCTATCGTTCATCTTTCAAAAATTAAGACCAAATGTATATTGCGAAATAGCAGAGCTTGAAGATACCAATTTGGGAAGTCGCCAAATAGCAGAGCTTTCCAGATCCTTCATCTTTCACCGATATAGGTGTTGTTTGGTTGGAAGCTATTTTCCTTGGAAATAGAAATTCCTAGGAAATACAATATAAGGGATTGTGCTTGGTTAGAGGAAAACGTGAGAAGCATAGGAAATACAAGTTTCAAGAGAAATATAATGTGAAGGACTTGGGTTGACCTGGTCTACACTAGAAATAGTGTAGACCCGGTTATTTTCTTCCTAGGATTTGTCGACGAAGCTCCTCCTGCTGAACCCGCAATGTGTCCATCGTCACTCACTCTTCACTTCACTGCACTTTCCCTTACCCCCAACTTTCTCTCTCCTCTCTTTCACTTCCTTTCCCCTCCATATTCGCCTGAATCCAATGACCAATGACCAGAGATTTCCACCGCCGAGATAAAAGAGATGATCAGAGAAGGAAGCAACAACAACAAACACTTCGAAGTGCCATAGACGAGCTTAAATCGAAGCTAGGGTTTACCTTTACCTTTTTATCCATCTTATTTGTTTTATATCAAACAAATTGATCTTGATTTTAGGAATTAAAATTGTTAGGTTTTCTTGAGGGTTTAGATTCAAAGGATTGGATTAAGGTGTGTGAATCACTGAATGAAACTAAGAGATTTGCTCTTCGTCACTCCATGCCTTTGCTTCCCTTATTATAAGTATTACTTTTACCCCATTATTGGCTTTACATCCACCTTTTTAATCCTTCAATGTTGTGTTCTATTAGAGAGCCAATTATGGTGGTGTTGGTGAAGGCTATCAAGAATCCAAGAAGTGCTTTGTGCAAGACATCTATTATGGTTGCTGCTGATAACTATTTTATAAAGCTAGAGATTACGGCTGAAACTACAATCTAATGTTGAATTAATTTTAGAAGTCACTAAATCTTAACGTGGCTGTACGTGTACAATGACTTAACTTTTAGCTATTTAATCCTAACTTTTAGTTATTAAACCGTAAATATTGTCCTCTGAGCCTTAACTTTTCATTAAGCTGTTTTATTTTTGATAAATAAAACCTTAACTTTTCATTGTTTACACTTAACTTTTGACACGAAATATTTAACTTTAATAATGGAACATTAAATATTCATTCCTTGTAGTTAACTATTCATTCCTCATAATCAATTTATAAGTCATATGAATTTTGATAATGGAACTTTAATTTTGGATTAATAAACTTTAACTTTTAGTTTCTAATCCTTAACTTTAAGAAAATGAAGGCAAAAATATGTAATTTGGCATAAAACTATAAATAAGGAAGAAAAAGAGATGGAACATTTGAGTTTTAATAATGAACCCTTAATTTTTGAAACAAAAAATATAACATTTGATAATAAAACCTTAACTTTTCATTCATAACACTTAACTTTTGATTACAAATCCTTAACTAACTTTATATATTAAATTTTAACTTTACAACAAAATTCAATTTGAGGAAAAGTCCAGAAGACAACATATAATGATATAACTAGTATTTAGGCCCCTGCGATACTCCGGATATATGTGCATTGAATTTAATAAGAGTCGAATCATTGATGTCATGTAGTGTGAAAAATTATATCAAAAAAATTCATCTCATTTGCATTATGCATTTTAAAAATTACTCTTGATTTCTATTTATACATCATTATTGGTTGATAGAAGAAGCACTAATAACATGTTGGCTTGGTGGTTGAAAATCTTTATTGCATACTTAAGGTCACGGGATCGAGTCTTCATGTTGACATTTTTTATTTTATGTATGAGATTGAAGTGGATAGAGTGTCATTCAAAAAGGAACGGAACACGTGATGGATTGCAATCTTTGCTTACGCTTTTTAATATATATATAGATGTCACATTGCATTTCAGCAACCCAAGCCTTGTACAACCATGAACAAGTACAAAGGTTGTTGTCCACTTGGACGACCACATATGAAACAAAGTCCACAAACCCAACTCTCACTACAAATGAAACAAAGTCCACAAACCCAACTCTCACAACAAATTACATTCACAAAACCCCTCACTACTACAAAAAAAAGGCCTACTAAACCGGTCCAAAATAGCCATGGAAACCGGACTATACAGGTTTACATCTCATAGGTCTCATTGATTAAGAAACCTGATCTTTGAACTGGTTTCTTAGTTTACCCAAGGAAACCAGTTTTGAATCAAAACACATCTCTTAGAACAAGTGAAAATTCGAAAAAACAGAAGCCTAAGAAACCGGTTTTAGAGTGCAACTGGTTTCTCAGCCTGAATCATAGATACCAGGCACCGATCTCTCAACTAATTTATTTTTAAATGGTACTGTTGACACGCTTGCTGCTATTGCTACACAAATACGCCTTAGCCTGTTGCTCAGTATAATATCTATATGAGTATATGTATATATAAATTAAATCAAAAGGTTGCCGGTATAAAAATTAATATATAAAATAATTAAGCCTCAAACTTGAGTTCGGATTCATCAAGCATAATGTCGATCAAAAGTATTTCTAGCTAAATAACAAAGTACAAATACGTAGTACTACTTCCAAAATAAAAATGCTAGAAAGTCAAAATATCTACCACAATAATTACTTAGTTATGAACACATTCACGAATCTTCTATTTCCTCATCATCTTGTGTTTGTTTGAAAAGGTATGCAATCCACATATCCCTTATTTCATCAATCATCTTTTGCGAATAATTTCCAGGAGCTCCGCGGAAACACTACAAAACAAAATAAAATTATTAATAAAGAATACTTAAAGATATGGTGAAGCTATATATATATACTAAGCACATCTAAAAAAAACTAGCTTCCAAGTCTAAGTAAATGGATTAGGCTATCAAAATTAAAGATATGGTAAAGGTATCAAACGTTTTAGGCTCGATGTGTACATTCTTCTCTCCCTTTGTTCCCAGTGTTGTAGATGGATTTATAGGAGTGTTCATATGTCTGTACGTAGGTAGGCAGGTGTATGATTGTTTGCATGCTGGCCTTTTCTTTATATGGCTCATAGTGAAATTGTTGCTAGAGATGCATATAAAGAAAAAATACGGCTTCCAACGGACTGCATCTTTTCAAGGGTGACGGAAACTAGAGATGCAAAGCTGATAATACATTAAGGATGGTGTCAAGCGTTAATCAGTGATTTCATGGCAACAATGGTTCAAGAGTTAGAGTGATGGCACCATGACAATACAGTAAGGGTGGTGTCAAGCGCTAATCAGTTTCGTAGGGTGAGGGTCTTGAGGTGGAGGTTCAGGCATTTTTAGGTTGTCTTTGGTGATGGTGGTCAATTTCCAACCTCAATTCCTGCGGTCCAACCATTCAATAAAAAATGTGGCATGTATTAATGAAGGGAGGCTAGGGTGATTCCAAAGTCCACACCATAGATTGGAGAAAGGGGGAAATTTTGGTGAACCAAATATGCACACAGTGTATCAATTTTGTGTGAAGAAAATATGCACAGAGTGTATCAATTTTGTGTGAAGCAAATATGCACAGTGTATCAAATTCGAAAAAGGAGAAAATCTTGGTGAAGCAAAACTTTACGGAGAAGCTGCTAATGAGTCAGCTCGACAACAACAGCAACAATACCAACCACCATAAGCATAACAATAACAATAAGAACAACAATTACATTACACCAACAAATATCGGCATTAGCCACAAAAACATGGAAGTTAGTGTTGTTCAGCTTCGTTAACTAAGTCCACAGAAGTATGGGCCAAATCAGTCTAAGAACAGGGAACTAAACAGACTTAGACTTGCAAGGATAGGGGTCGTTAATACTTGTAATGCACAAGAAGCAGGATTATAATTAACAAGAAATATAAGAGAGATGACAGGTAGTAAAGGACTTACTTGAGTGATGTGTAGAGGTGCTGAAACGGAAGCATCATACGTGAGGCAGCCACCAAGGCTCGGGGTTTCAACCGAGTGGGAAAATGGTTAGTTTTGTACTTAATAGAAGCATCATGCAATGTAAATTGAACAAAACCAATTGACGACAACAAAGAACGATTACACCAAACTAACATGGGATAACTCGGGGAAAATAACACTCTAAGGAAACTATACTTGTTACCGAATGCATTCTAAAGATAACAAACGAGTTAAGACGTTACCTCATCAGAAATACTCGATCGTCTACTTTCTATAGTCTCGATTATGTAGCGACACACACATAATATCCACAATCCTTCAAGCCTTTGCTTTGACGAGGACACTGTCATAATGAATTTCAAACCAATCAATTTTCACATAACCAAGTTTTTGGATGAAACACATTGTTAGGTGTAATGAATTACACATAGTCGCATACCAATACTTTGATCCACGTAATCCTTTCGATAAAGAATGCTGAATTTCTATATACCCCTACAAATCGAATTACCAAATGAATAGTGTCTAAGAAGATAATATTTGAATTGTTAGTAAACAACGATTATATCACTTACTCATCGATGATATGGCGTGCAAAATCAAGAATCTCATTTTCTACCCCTATTGGATCAAGCCAAAAAAACTAACCCATTCCAAGGACTAATGACAACTAACATCCAACGCCGATCGTGCGCAATTTATTAATATAAATAACAATGCAATCATATTCAGTAAGTTAAATACTTCCTCAGTATCAATTTAGTTGCTACACCTTTTTCCGGTTTCCAATGAATCTTTTTTATGTGATAGAGAGGAGAAAAGGGGGGCCCCTATGTGCTGGAGAGAGATAGAGAGAAGGAAAAGGCAAATAAAGAAAGTGTAGCAATTAAAAAAAAATTCTTTTTTTGGAAAGTGTAACAAATAAAAAGATACGGAGGAAGTATATTATTAAAAGATTATACAAAGTACACTTACTTTTCATTATAAGGTGCAAAGAACGGTTGATTGCGATTCTTGCCTTCAATTGCAACTATTTGAATTTTTTTGTCAACCTCAATTGCCAAGCAACAATCAAGCATACCCTAGTCCATTAATCAATAATAAGAAATACATATTTCAAATAAGTAATAATAATAATATAATAATAAAAAAAAATTAAGTAATTAATCTAAATATGAATGAATCTTGAAACTATATGCTTCTAAATTGGCTTATGTCTAAGTGTGATTGTTATGGGTTCATATCTATTTATTCTTAAGGTGGCTCATGTATGCTGCCCCTGTGCCTGTACCACCCCCGTGCACTACCTAAACTGACATTACACAGGAAAATTATAACTAGTTCATAGCTTAGTTTGAGGAAAAAAAACTTTACAGAGGACTCTAAGACTCGATGTGCTTCAATTTAAAAAAGAAGAAATGTAACTTCAACAGTCTCAAGTTGAAAAATGATGATCCTCCGTAGAAGACTACACATTACACAGGAAAATTCCTAGATGAGATTAAATTTTTTTTGAACTTCTCAAGGAGCAGACTAGCAAGGCTCTTGCTACTCTACAATCACTATACATCCCAGGACTCTGTTCTATGTTGCAAATTCTTGTATCAGACGGTATATGTCCCAAATTAAATAGCTACGAAATATGTTTGAATATGAAGCATAGAGTTAGTATGACACCAGTTGTTTATATATATACTTCTATATGTGAACTTTGCCAAGTTTGGTTTGGCCTAGTAGCTAGAGTTTGATCTCATGACTTTGAAGTCATAGGTTCAAGTCCAAGACCCTTAAGGTGCCTGGACTTAACTGAGTTGGCGGTACCCTGGCAGTCGGGCACTGGCCCAGGCCTAGTTTCCTATATTACTACTTGCTCAGAGAACTGGCACATACTACTACTGCTAATGTTCAAGTACATTCCAACAGCAAAAGATAGGAGGTTCAAAGAAGTTGAAGATCAGATAAATTCTTTACTACGAAGGATTATCGAGAAGCGGAAGCAGGAAATCAAGGCTGGAAAATCAGTAAATACTGACCTATTGGGCATACTGTTGGATTCCAATCTCAAACAGAACCAAAAATCTGTTGGCAGTATTAAGAATCAACAGCTCACAATGAGTATAAGTTCCTAGCTTTAGTAAATCCTTGCCACTTTAACTTTAGCAAAAATCAGAGCTTATGTACTTAATGAGTTGACATGCAGCATACCAATGAGTGAAAAAGATAAAATAAAAAACAAAAGATTGATAATGGGGGAAAGGTTTTACAGGAATTATTTTGGTTGAAGCATGTCATATCGGCCTTGATTCAAAAGATTGAAACAACATAGAAATCATTCAGGCTCGAAGAGAAACATAAAACACAAACAAAACATAGTGCCATAACAAAAAGAAATAAAAACAACAGAGCTTAAAAATATTAATACAAGATACTTAAATCTGTCAAAATCTATCGGAAATCAGAACAAGTTACCAAATTGTATCCTAATACTTTTAATCACAAGCTGAACAGAACCAAAGAGGAAAAGAGGCAACAACAAACAGACAACTTTCACAGAATTACTAACTTAAGCAAAATTCACAGAATTTGCAGCTTTAGAACTCAAATTCCCAGTAAAATCTTACTGAATTGAAACACTAAATCACTAACCCCCTACCCTATAACAAAAAAATAAGATTGACAAATCCCACAAACAATTAATCCAAATCTGTGCACCATATATACTATCCATATCAAAGTTCATTTTTTTGTTTAGAAGCAATAAAATAGTAACTCAAATGCATCATAAATCTCAACTTCCAATTCAAAAAGAACCAAAAAGAAACCTACTGCTAATTCGAAAAGAAAGGGAAAACATAAGCAATTCAAACCTACTGCTAATTCGAAAAGAAAGGGAAAACAAGGGTTGATACCTGTTGAATGGCTTGAGTGAAGATTCTCCGGTGGTCGCCGGTAGTGAATTGGTCTCCGATGGTGAATTGGACGCCTTTGAAGGGTCGCCGGTGGTGAATAGCTAGGGTTGATTTGGATTTGCGCGAAGGTGATGGAAGTTCTAACTGACTAACTAGTATCAGCACTTCACGAGGTGGGGTTAGTGGGTTATAAAGAGAAACACTTGGTGACAATATGGCGGAGTCCAAAAGACTCCACCAAACCAAAAAAAAAAAGGTAAATGATATTAGTTAGGTGGGGTCAAAGAAAAAGGGGGAAAAGCAAAAGGGGTTTGTACTGTCTTCAGAGAAAATTTTAGAAAGAGAAAGAAGCTCTGTTGATGGACCTTGGCGGGAAGCAACGGCAAGGAACCCATTGTTGAAGCCAAATTACAAGAATCTGCCATCCATTGAAGAAATTGAGCCCCAATTTTTTGTCTTCCATTGAAGTGATACTCCCATTGAAGAAAAGGAAGCTGCCATATTCTAAGAAATTGAAGAAATGGACTTGGATCTGCCATTTTGCATTGAAGATAGTGAGGTATGTGTCTAAAAGTTTTGATTTTTTGATACGTAAGCATTTTCGTTCAAGTGTATGGGAATGTGTTTGCATATGTGTATGGAAAATGTGGGGAATTGGATGGAAATTGAATTGTTGTATGGAAGGTGAGGGAAATGGGTAATTGAATTATGATATGGAAATGAATTGTTGTTTGGATAAGAGAAAAATGTTCATAGAGAAATTAACAAAAGAAGACATGTGAAGTAAAACCATCAAACATCTTCAATTTTATTTGATAAACTTATCTACGCCCTTTTTAGTACCAACAGTTATGTGCTTTCGTATTAGAAATAAGTTGTTTTGGTATTAGAAATAATTTGATTTATTGGGGGAAAAATGTTGTTTGTTGAATTATGATATGGAAATGAATTATTTTTTGAATAAGAGAAAAATGTTCATAGAGAAATTAACAAAAGAAGACATGTGAAGTAAAACCATCAAACATCTTTAGTTTTATTTGATAAACTTATCTACGCCCTTTTTAGTACCAACAGTTATGTGCTTTCATATTAGAAATAAGTTGTTTTGGTATTAGAAATAAGTTGATTTATTGGGGGGAAAATGTTGTTTGTTTTAGGAAAATATTAGCACCCCTATTGCGTTTAATTTTTATGAAGTAAAATTCTATTAGCATATGTATATATAAATTATTTTGATTGCATAGGTGATGCGTAATGACATTGAAGAAGTTGAATGTCAAGTAGACTTGGGTTATGATTGCGGCGTGACTAATGTTGGGGATGGGGACATGGTTCTTCCATTGAATGAATTGGATGGACGTTTATTGGAGTCTAATGTCCCACTCCAGGAAGTATCACCACCTAGCACATGTTGCGGGAGTAATAGTGTAGTTGAAACTCCAAAAGTTGGGATGGTTTTGCTTGTTGGGAAGATATTGATTCATACTACAAAAAGTATGGGAAGCAAGAAGGCTTTGGTATTGTAAAAGCTTCGGGGAATTACAATAAAAGCGGTGAGCGTAGGAATTACGTATGGAAATGTGAATGTAACGGTAAGAGAATACATAGGAGATGGGAAAATGGCAAAAAAGTTGTTGTTGGTAGTCCCGATTTGATAGAGAGAACAACGAAAACAAAGAAATGTGGATGTGAGGCTATGATATATGCTTATAGGTGTGACAATGGTGAGTGGAAACTAAAGAAAGTAGTGGTTGAGCATAAGAACCACACTCCATCACCTAATAAGTCTCGCTTCATTAGTATGTATCGTCTGGAAGAGTTAGACATCCATGTCAGACGGAAGCTTTTTGACGAAACTGCCGCGGGTGTTAAGGTTCCCCAAATCTATAATAGTTTGGCTAGGGATAAGGACGGGGTGGACAATATGTCTGTAACAAAGAGAGATTTGCACAATGTCATTGGTACTAAGAAGAGGTTGATTTTGAAGGACGGGGATGTGAAAGCAATGTTGGAGTACTTTAACAAAATGACTGCGGACAACCAAAACTTCTTCCACATTCATAGGCTAGATGACATGGGATATTTAAAAGATGTGATGTGGGTTGATGCGAGGAGTCGGGTTGCGTGGGAAGAATTTGGGGATGTGGTTTGTTTTGATGCGACATATCTCACAAATGAGTACGAGTTAGCGTTTGCCAATTTCGTTGGGGTAAACCACCATGGGCAAAGCATCCTCCTCGGGTGTGCATTATTGTCCCATGAAGATACAGAGACCTATCAATGGTTGTTCCGCACATGGCTAGCATGCATGGGAAAAACTCCGAACGCTATACTAACTGATCAAGCAGCCGCAATGCGTAAAGCTTTGTCAATTGAAATGCCTGAGGCACGTCATAGGTGGTGCTTGTGGCATATTGTAAATAAATTTCCAATAAAACTAAAGGGTTACGAGGAGAACTATGAGGATATGAAAGATGCATTGAATCATGCCATTTACGATAGTTTGACAGAAGAGGAGTTTGAGGAGAATTGGCTATCAGCAATTCGAGAGTTCGGAGGAGAAGAGGACAAATGGCTGTCAGGTATTGATTACCCACCTAAATGTCATCTAATGTAAACTATCTGTCTGCATCCTGCTTCAAATCTGCCACTAATTACACGGTACTATTATCAGTATACTTAGGTACCAAAATAAGATTACAATGATACCAAAATGGCCCTGTTTTGCTACTTCCTGTAAACTATCTGCCTGCATTCTGCCACTAATGTCAGGCTACTATTATCAGTATAGTTAGGTACCAAAATAAGTTCACAATGAAACCAAAATGGCCCTGTTTTGCTACTTCTTGTAAACTATCTGCCTGCATTTTGCTTGCATTCTGCCACTAATGTAAGGGTACCATTATCAGTATAGTTAGGTACCAAACTAAGTTTACAATGATACCAAAATGGCCCTGTTTTGCTATTTGATGGAAACTATAATCTGGTTATTCTGCCACTAAAATGATTGTACCAATTTCAGTTAGTTTAGTACCAAAATAAGTGTACAATGATACCAAAATGACCTCTCTTGATTATTATGCAAACATTTAATCTGTGATGAAATGTTATCAAAATAATTATGTGTATAACAGATATGTATGCAGAGAAAGAGATGTGGGTGCCCGCATACTTGAAAGATTTTTTTGGGCCGGCATGAAGACTACGCAACGGGTTGAAAGTATTAATAGTTTTTTTGATGGATACGTAGATAAGCACACCCGACTGTAGGAGTTTGGCCCTGCATATATGAGGGCAATGGAGTCCCGGACGAATGACGAGAAAATAGCGGATGCAAATCTTACTCGTTATTTGCGGCAGTTGGCCACAGGATTCCCTGCAGAGAAGGTTTTCCAGAATCTATATACAGATGCGAAATTTAGGGAAGTGCAAAAGGAGTGCACAAAATGTCTTTACGTGAACGGGGTTTCGAGGAAGTCGTATTCAGGAAATATCGTGGAGCATATTTTGGAGGATAGTGTATGGGTATGGTGCAAGCATACAAAGAAGGAAGTGCTAACAAAGCGGTACAGGAATTATAAGGTGTTATTGAACCTTGATACCCACAATGCCTCGTGTGATGCAAATATTTTGATTCCCATGGCATTATATGCCGCCACATCATCAAGGTATTCAACATCCACCACATAACAGAAATTCCGGAGATGTTCATTTTGAGGAGGTGGAGGAAGGACATACAAAGGAAGCATACGAGAGTAAAGGTTGCTTACCACGATGGATCGAAGTCAGACGAGGTGAAGAGATATGATCGTATAATGAGTTTGTTCAAACCTGTGTGTTTGAAAGCTTCAGCATATGAAGATTGTGTTGGGGTTATAAATGAGTTGATAGAGCTTATGTCCATTAGATGCGACGAGAAAATTGTAGCTAGAAACAAAGATATACAAAAAGAGGTTCCAACTCCAACTCCGTTGTCTAGCGTTAGTTGGGTGGAAGATAGCCCATTAAATTCAAAAATGGCCATATCAGAAATGGGGACATCAACACCTACATCACAGCCTACTACACAAGAAATGGGCATAACAACACCTAAGCCCATATCACCACCTACTGCAGTTTCGGCAATGACCACTCCAAAGGTGCTTCCAAAGGTGCTTGATCCTATAGTTCCAAGAAAGCCAGCTCATAGGCCTCGAGATGGTCGTTTCCTCTCATGTATTGAGAAACCGAAGAAGAAGAAGAAAAAGAGTAATAATAAGAAGATGAAGGATCTTTCAACGGTAGAGTACTATTTTCTCCATGCGCGTATGTACACAAAATTAAGACCTTTGTTCTTCAATAACACATTCCATTGTTTTTCAGGTGAATATCGAACCTGATGATGTTCACGGTGTTCCATATTCACACATCTCATTCAATGTCCTTCCACAGCAGCATAACGAGATTGTTTCGATACGTGAGGTAATAAAATTTGAAATTCATAATTTAAGAAATGGTGCAAAATTGTTTTGGTGAAACTGAAATTTGATACAATGTCTTACAAATTTAAGATATAGTGGAATATTGATATGGGTGCTAATATATTTTGCTGAAAGTGAAATTTCATAAAATGTCTTACAAATTTAAGAAATGGTGCAATATTGATAGGGTGCAAAAATGTTGTGGTCAAAGTGAAATTTGATAAAATGTCTTAGAAATTTACGATAAGGTGCAATATTGATATGGTGTAAAATTACCTTATCTTTTGGCTTTTGAAATGGTGTTTACCTATGTTTTGATATGGTGCAATATTGATATTGTGTAAAATTACCTTATATTTTGGCTTTTGAAATGGTGTTTACCTATGATTTGGTACTAAAAATACTATGCTTTGGTACTGAAATATAATGGCTATTGAATTCCCAAAGAAGTCAGGGGTTCCACCGGTTAAAAAGGCAACGGCTAAAAAGACCACTACAAAGAAGACAAAGACAACTACGAAAGATTCCGTAGCTAAAAAGGCAACGGCTAAGAAGCCATATACGAATCCAGAAGTTCTTGTTCCTAACTATGAGGTGAAAAATAAATGTTCTTTCTAATTTCCATAATTTTACTTATCAAATGTGCATAAGTGGACAATATTATTTTTCCATCATTTTAGGTTTGTAGCAGTAAATCAGTGGGCGGCATTCAACTCATTCCAGGAGAAGGAGAGGATTGTATCGGTTATTTTACTCGACTTCTTAGTGACCCACCGATTTCATCAGAAGAAGACTTATTGACTTTAAAGTTAGGATGATACATATATAATTTTGTTATCATGATTAATTAAAATGTAAATTGATACAATTTGGCATTACAAATTCTGTTCGTTATTATTTGTGCTTATGATAGAGGTTTTGGAGGTGGGCAATACTGGTTTTAGTACTAGTTCATTTTGGTAATCGCATTTAATGGTTTTGGAGGTGGGCAATACTGGTTTTGGTACTAGTTCATTTTGGTAATCGCATTCAATGGTTTTGGTACAGGGCAATACTGGTTTTGGTACTTGGTACTAGTTCACAATCGTAATCGCATTCAATGGTTTTGGTACAGGGCAATACTGGTTTTGGTACTAGTTCACTTTCGTAATCGCATTCAATGGTTTTGGTACAGGGCAATACTGGTTTTGGTACTAGTTCACTTTCGTAATCGCATTCAATGGTTTTGGTACAAAATATGTTTTGCTATAAAAACTTTGTACTATTATTCTTTCAGTATTCTTTGGTAGTATTACAAACTATTAAGCTTGTGACTTTTTTGCATGTGACAAAAAAAAATCAAATAATTGTCATCACTATTGTGCTTGTGACTTTTGTGATATAAGGAAGCTTGTGACTTTTTTGTGATATAGAGTTGCAAATAAACTTAAGGTATTATCACCACCTTACTCCATATTCAACGCATTACCCATGGCACCCATGACACATATTGAATTTACTGTAAAACCGACTGGAAACACAGAAGAGGGAATAACATACAACATCGGTTGCAACGACAAATTTCAAGAAAGCTTTGCAAATTATGAACTCCGTCGAGCCATTCCTGGGACAACAATATTATTCTTTCACAATGGAATTGTTGTTTACCCAAAATCAACTCCAACGGAGATGAGTATCCCAAATGGAGCCATCATACAACCGATATACCATGTAAGTTGTTTTCTTGATACATTATTTTAATATTGTTATATGCTTCCCTGCTATATGTAACACATTTTTTCCCATGTTAGGATGAATTAACCATTTTAGGAGCTCCACAAACGATCCAAACTGCGTTTTGAATTGTTGAATGCACTACCTATCCCTATGGAGAGTCGTATACATATCCTATGACGACTTCGATCAAATCTCTTTATGAAATGTGGGAGGATGAAGAGATGATATCTGAGTCTGATATTGAACTATGGTATGAAGAAAAGTTGCTTGATCGAAACAAAACTATTGGGGATTCAGGTATTGTTGACGGGGGGATACTTTATGTTCATTATCCCCCAAGAAACACTTAGATATGATTCTTGGTATTAATATTTATTATTAGTATTAATTATTAAAGTTGCATTAATTGTTGTAAACGTATTGTCCCAACAAATAATATTCTCACAATATTGTAATCTTAATCAGTCAATATTATTTGGAATTGTACTAGTTATAATTTACATGAAGTAAGTTATCCTTACTCTATTTACTTTATTAAACAATTGCTCAATATAATAAGAAATATTACAATAAATTGAGATAAACCATACACTTAAACAATTAAAACCATTAATAATGTTTTCAATCATGAGATAGTATTGCAATACCAAAGGATGGTCGCCGAAAAACAAGTTGTGGTACCAAACCCTGTCTTTCATCATACCAAAGTATGGTACTCTGGGTACCAAAACAAATCAGATCAGCTACGATTGGACCTTCAACAACCAAATACAAGGTTTCGGTGTTACGGCAACTCATTGGTACCATTAATGGCTAAACCTCCCCCTACAATAACAACCACATTCAAATAGGGCTAATAAGAGGTATAACAAAGTTGTGCTACCAAACCCTGTCTTTCATCATACCAAAGTATGGTACTCTGGGTACCAAAACAAATCAGATCAGCTACGATTGGACCTTCAACAACCAAATACAAGGTTTCGGTGTTACGGCAACTCATTGGTACCATTAATGGCTAAACCTCCCCCTACAATAACAACCACATTCAAATAGGGCTAATAAGAGGTATAACAAAGTTGTGCTACCAAACCCTGTCTTTCATCATACCAAAGTATGGTACTCTGGGTACCAAAACAAATCAGATCAGCTAGGATTGGACCTTCAACAACCAAATACAAGGTTTCGGTGTTACGGCAACTCATTGGTACCATTAATGGCTAAACCTCCCCCTACAATAACAACCACATTCAAATAGGGCTAATAAGAGGTATAACAAAGTTGTGCTACCAAACCCTGTCTTTCATCATACCAAAGTATGGTACTCTGGGTACCAAAACAAATCAGATCAGCTAGGATTTGACCTTCAACAACCAAATAGTTAAATTCAAATAAACAACCAGATTGAAACAGTTTTCAAATATCAAGACATTAGATTCATATTATTACATACGAAAAGAGTAAACTTTACTAATATCCTTACTACGCCGATAGAATAGTACTTGAAAACACCCCTGAAATCAAAACGTTTTCACCAATTCATTTATGATCACGGGTTGATGCGACGTCGTGCACGCGGCTAAGAAATAGGCTAAAAAAATACAAATATTACTAACATCAACTATAATGGTGACTTATGTATGAACTAGACCAACAACAAGCATAACAGCTTTACATACCGAAACAATTTAACGAGAATACCAACACATGCATTCTTTACTACCAAAACAACTCTGATGTACTACATGAACATGTTTTCATGAAAGTAAGAATTTTCGATACTAAAATACAATGTATGTAACACCAAAGCATGAAACACTTGGTACGAAAACATTTATATGAATACAAATATATTATTTTAAGAAATATAAGACCGTCGGGTACCAAAACACAGTATACTAACCTTGAAACAAACATTGAGCAACGCACCATTATCGAGATAGGAATCATTGTCACGGTCGACCACCAACGACATTTCGTTTCTTTCCCACAACAATACTACACCCCCGCAAGAACTATCCTCATACCAAAATTCAAAATCATAGGCGCCGGGTAACATGTTAACCAACATATGTAGGTGCGTAAATGTAATCCTTGATTCTGTAATCACAAATATCTTAGGATGAAGCATGTCAAACAACAAGCTGAAGTTGGTTCGGAATGAAGGTCTTTTCATACCCCTTGCATTCCAAACAACGACCTTTGTTCCAAAGAATTGTCGATGGCAATGCCACTAGTGTTAGGGCAAAGAACCTGCCCCATTGCTACAATCAAAAAACACACCCTAAACTCCCTCTCCTCCTCCTCTGTGGAACCCGCTTCAAGGGCGCCTAAAATGTCCAAGGACCTTTGCAACTTAATACCAGAACGAACAGCACTGTACCTGGCTGTAATGCGGTGATACTCCGAAAGCATGGGAGCATCTAAGTTGTCGACCCCTCGTGGTACAACTCTATCACCAAGTGGGATGCCCAACACGTCCTCCAAGTCCTTGTTAGTGATCGCAACATCCCTCCCATCTCCGAATCTGATGGTCATCGTAACCGGATCAAACCTCGTCATCAACCAGTAGGAAAAACGTCGAGGCATCTGAGTCATTTTGTTGCCTAAAACCATGAAAGCATATAAATGTTAAATATAACTCAACCACGAGTATAAGTGTTGTCAAATAAATGATGGTTAAACAAAAAGTTAAAATTCTCCGCACAACAGTTCATCATAATACTTGGTAATATAAACTTATATTTAAACTTAGTCATATTATAGACATCTTATATTACAATAATATTACACAATTTTGACAAAAAATTTTCTATTTTTTTTATTGGAAAATGAGATTAGCCTTGTTCTACACTTAACCTATAATAAACATCATCAGATTCTTAACCTATAATAAACATCATCAGATTCTTTTAGCTTGTTGTGAAGATAGTCACAGGTTCTTGGTTGATGTATCAAAATTTTGTGTGAATGTTTGTTTAAGCAGGGTATATCAGCGTAGAAGCTAGCGATTATCTCTAACTATATCTTTTACATACTTAATCTTCATTCTACGTTATAATTAGTAATACTGAACTCTTGGTTTGATTGCTCAAGTGCTGGTTATGTAGCCTATCTTAGTTATTTCTATCTCTTTTCCCATTTTATTGTTTTTCTGTGTTATCATGCAGGCCATGATCTTTTACGAAGCATATGTAGTGGTGTTTCTTGGTGAAATTAGGGTGACTACTTTCGCATGCAAATACAGTATATATATTTCGGAACATTAGATATGTGATTAAACTATACAGTTAAACTGAAGCTCCAAGTACACACTCCAATCTGTCAACTTAATTTAAATCCAAAGTGACCGTCAAAAACCACTAATATGAACTATAAAGTACAAGTAGAAGTAGAAAAGTTAACTACCTATAACCAAAACACATCAAGCAAACCCTAAACATACAAAGTGGCACAACAATCTTATCTTACCTAACTCTAGGAGTCCGCCAAAGCCCATCTCGCGTACAATCTCTTTCCCATGGTCGGACATACCCGATACAACCTTACCGAATGCCTCCAGCCTGCAAATGACATTCGGTTCCTGCACATTACAATACACCATTAGTAATAAATTCATTTTCAACCATTAACCACTTCCAAAAAATCAGTTCATCATATTACCTTTTTTTGCTTCATCAAAAAGGTTTCAACCACAACATTCTTCTTCTTGATTTCTTCCCCAATCATGTTTGCCTGCAAAACATTTTATACATAACAAGTACTTAATTCTCCATATATCAAACATATCTTGCGTATTGAAAATCTATAAACATATGTATATATTAACTGGGTGTAATAATGAAACCACACACTTCACCTTCTTTTTGTTCGTCTTCTTCACCGGGTCCTGCCGAGGCTGCTGCTCCTCCTCATGAGGCTCCTGCCGAGGCTGCTGCTCCTGATCCCCTTCACTTTCGGTATGAGATGGTTGATATTCAGATTCCTCTGAACTAATCTCCTTTGTTTCTTACGAGCCCTAGAAGATTGCCCTTGGACAATCTTCCTCTTCTTCCCAACGTCCCCAACTTGTACTTTCTTCCCTTTAATTTGTCTCACCATTACACCTACACAAACAAATTTTATTCAATAACAATGTCCAAGTAAATCTCAGAGAACAAAGAATAAGAAAAAATACGGGTAGTCAAGTTCATACTAATTCTAATACCAAAAACACTAATGTTGAAACTGATATTACAATGGATATAACTGATCCGAACTATAGCACATTAGTGATTTTGTGGCCTCACCAAGTAGCTCACTTCTAAACACACTAACCAAAATATAGAATAAAGCTACTAAATCTGTATATTACATTGCAGTAACAATTAAGACCTCTAAACATAGTATATATATAAACTCTGTCCTCCTAATTAGCAAGAACTTCCCAAATCAATTCTGGATCAAAAGATGGCATCTGAATATAAAGAACAATCATCAAAACAAAAATCATCTGCCATCATAGGATAGATTGTCATTGAATCAGAAGAGGGTGAAGTTCCATTACCATTGCTCCACCAAACTTTTTCAGAAATAGTTGGTGAAACTATCCCACTGTCATTAACCATTGTTGAACAAAATGATGAAGATGATGAAGAATATGAATCCTTCATAAAACTATCATTCTCATTCAAGTTGCTACCACCACTATGTGTATTATTACTAGTCCCATCACCACTTCCACCATTGTGACCACCACCACTGTCACTAGTATTTGCTTCTTTCTGTTTCTTTTTAGCTATTCTGTTAGCTCTTTCTCTCTTCAAAACAGAACAACAACAGCATCTCCTACAAGCAACCAAACCGCCACCAACCACAACCGAATTCACTGCCAATCACCACATTACAAACCCAAAAATTGCCCCTATTCGCCACCAATTCCCAGCCAAACACCAGCAATTCTAACACTTCTTGTTCAATACTCATCAACCAAATACAAAAAAATTAAAGGATTTTGTTCTCATTCTTCAACTAGTTAAATAAATGGAAAAACTAAGCTCAACACTACAACATTAACATCACACAACTCTTTACCCTATCTAAAGCCCAAAAAATCAATTAGTTAACTAAAATCAACAATTTAGGGTTCTCAATATAACCAATAAACTACTCATTCACAATATCACCAAATTTAATTACTATCTCTATGCAAATGTAGAAATTTCGAAAGTTTTATCATTACAATTAGGGTTGGGAGGTGAACGAAAAATAGGCGAAAAACATACAAAAAAACGAAAATTTTTACCTTTTAGATGACAATCGAGGTTTCTAACAATTCACAGCAAGATTTGATGCTTCAACGTGATTCCTTCAACCGCAATTTGCCCAAAAAATTCAATTTATCAGGGGTTTTTTTAGCAACAAAGAGCAGAGCAAGAGAGAGAGAGACTTCAGTTGGAATGAAGAAGAAATTTTGATGACGTCTGCGCGTTCATAGGCTTTTGGTCTGGCTTTTAAATTTTGGCATGAAATGTCTTCTTTGCCCTTCATTTTACGAAAAATTACATAAATGGCATTTGGTGGAGTCTTTTGGGACTCCACCATATAGACGCCAATAATTCCTCGTTAGTAAAAGTGAAAAAAGAATAAAAGCATAGATATACACGTTTCCTTTGGTTTAGCACCAAATTATGATTTCCCGTCCTAAACCTAAGAAATCAGTTTTGGGTGATGAATGATTTCACAAGGTAGAAAACCGGTTATGTTATCAAACACATCTCCATTTTGTGGTCCCTTTGGGCGTTTTTGTAGTACTGCCTCTTTTCCTTATTACTTCTCACTGTCTTAGAACTTCCGCCTCTCTCTCCGCTTCAAAAATCAACATCAATGACAACGATGAATCTCTCGCCACAAATGTCCATGTTAAAATCTGATATTGTTAAACCCGTGTCTGATCGTCGCTTATCTTCCACGACCAATTTCTCTGAGGTTTTCTTTAATGGAGGTACTATGTATACTCATAGAAAACATGGAAACTAACCTCCAAATCCATCCATTAATGGCGACCTCGCCGTCCATTTTCGTTTTCCGACAACAATTCTTCTTCAAATTACCACCACCAAATCTTCTTATGACGTTTACAGCACAACAACAAATAAAAAAATGTACCGCAGTGGATGAATTTAAGTACTAAAAATTCAAAACTCTCGATCACCGAAATAATTTTTCGATTAACCGGTCAAAGTTTTCCTATGAGGAAGAGATAGGGATGTGAGATAGGTGAGCAGGAGAGTGATGTAATATCAGAGAATGAAGGTAAAAGGAGAAACAGGGGGGAAAATGACAAACGGAGTGATGTGATGGTGAATTAGTGATAGCTTATGCGGTGGGACTTGAGTTTTGTATTGGTCTACAATAACTTTAGTGTAGACCAGGTCTATATTAGACTTTGTAGAAATATACTTTCCTACATAATATGGGGAATCACTCGCCAAATCCTATTAGTGAGTAATTTCCTAGAAAATTGCATTTCATAAGGTGTCAACAAAATAATTTTGCTTAATTTTTTAGAAATTAACAATATTTAAATTTTCATAAAATGTAAATTTCCATTAAATATAAATTTCCATCAAAAATAGCTTCCTATGTGAAACAAACGAGACCATAGTCGTCCTAGCCACCGAGGAAAAGACTCACGCAAAACAGCAGAGCTTATCCTAGATTTTAATGTTGAACGACCACGTGGGAAGAATTCAGTCCAAATCAGATATGGTTGCTTCTTAGAGCATACCCATTAGATGATCTTAAAACTAGATCATTAGGAGAAAAGGTATAAAAATTAATAAAATATTAAGAAAGAGAAAAACAAGAAAGAGAAAGTGAAAATCTGATCATATTCACGATCCAGATTTTCACCCAACTTTCTCTTTGCTTCTTCATGCTGCCAAGAGAATGCAGAAAGAAAAGATGGCTTGGGGCCCATGTCCTCTTATTACTTCATTTCAACCATTTGATAACCCTTCATCCAATGGCTAACAAATTTTTATCATTTGTCATGTTTTAAAAACTTGAAATATTAAAAAGTAAGTTTTAATTAGTTTTTTCAAAAAAAAAATAAATCTGTTGTGGTTATATTTTTTATTTCTCTATAAATAGACACCAATATTGATTTATTTCCATACATTTTATCTTTAAGATAATTTCTTTAACCACTTATCCACTCCCTCAACAAATATTTTCTCATAAAAAACGCCAATAATATGCAATTTATAATATGATTAATCTTTAAATTGTCGTACTAGTTAATTAAATACGATATTAACGTTAATCATACTAATGATATTAAGTTTGCTAATATTATTTAATGACAAATATAAACATTAATTAAACATAATAGTCATTAATTGTTCATAATCCATAAAAAACATTGAGTATAATATAATTGAGGAAAGAAATGTATGGTGGGGTATGGTAAAAAGTAGGAGAGAGAATATGAAGATCTAAAATTGTAGATCATCTATTGGGTAAAGAAATAATGAGATCATTAATAATAGATCTTTAGTGAGGTGGAAGAGTGAGAAGATAATAAACTAATTGATGATCTCACATCCTAGATCAACTAGTGGTCATACTCTTAGGTTGCCATTTTCTTTTACCTTCTTCATGAAGCTTCCTTTTTGGCTTCTGTGTAAAGCTTTAGTGTTTTTTCTTACTAAATTTTCTTGTTTTGTTTATTTTATTCTCTTAGTTAATTTTCTTTTGGTTTTACTTACTTTTAGGAGCCATTATTTTCAACTTATTTTTAGTTCAGATAAGATCTAATGAGATCAGATCGAATAACGTGCCGAGGGCAAACGCCTACAAAAGATTGCTTAGCTTTAATAAAGGGTGGCTTGAATTTATCCATAGTTTGTTCAGATTTTTTTCCTTATACCGAAATTCTTATTTCTTAATTCTACTTTTTTAGGTCCAACCGAAAGAGGATTTTATTGTTTATGTTTATTTAACTAATAAGATTTAATAAAGTCCAATGAGATCTAATAAGTCTAATAAGTTTTGATGATTCTAAATAAGCAAAAATAAGTTAAAAAGAACACCCCACAAAAATAAAAGAACAGCCCTTAGATCACATTTGGTTCATTCCTTAACTAAGGGATCGTGGGTGTATCCTCATATCAGTTCAACAAAAAATACAATTATTAACTCAAAAGAAGAGTAACAGGTTCTTTGCGTACTATCAAAATAAACCTGCATATCTCTCCACTAATATAATGAGGCAAGCAGGGAAAAGTCTGATTTGCGTTTTTTCGAAAAATTTGAACCAATATTTAGTAAGAAATTACACGCATATGCGCATAGCAGTACAACACCATTATAGAAGCCACCAAAATAACTCCAATTGTTTTGAAGAGCAACCTATTCGATCACCATACCATTACCATATTACTTATAAAAGCATGTTTCATTCTAACCAAGCTTACTCACTGTCACTGCCGATCTCGATTTTTATAGCACTTTCTGCTGTAACATCATATTGCGGCAACATCATCTTTGAAACAATGGGCTCACATACGCTCTCAAGTTCTTTCATCTTATCCTCGAACCTACAACTATCCGCCAGGACATTATTCCAATCTAGCCATTTAACAGTTTGATCAATGGCATCGCCCATCTTCCTTTTGTCCTTCACTCCAATCTTGTTACCATGACTTTTCAGCATCATCATCATATCTTGGGTATAATTATCCAAAGCATTTATAGCTTTGACCTTTTGCCTGTACTTCTCATCTTCAACCTTGTACTTGTCAGCATCCTTGAGCATCTTTTCCATCTGTTCTTTTGACAGTCTTCCACTGTGATCTGTAATTGTAATTCATTCTTCTTTCCGGTGATTTGCTCCTGAGCAGAACATTTCAATATGCCATCAGCGTCGATTTCAAATCAGACATCAAATATACAATCACCAGCCGGTGCTGGTGGAAGCTCATGGATTTTAAACGAACCCAATAAGTGATTGTCCGTGGCTTTCGGTCTCTCACCTTCATATACAAGGAAACTTACAACGGGCTGGTTGTCATCGCACGTTCTAAAAAAATTCTCCTTCCTTGTTGGGATTGGAGTATTCCGCGGAATCACAATGGCTAGATCTCCTGAGCGAACCTTAACGCCAAGAGATAAGGGAGTTACATCAAGAAGTAGAAAATTCTTGGTATATGTACCGCTCAATATTGCAGCTTGGATAGCAGCCCCACAAGCAACAGCCTCATCAGGATTAATGTTCTTGTGGAGCTCCTTACCACAAAAGAAATCTCGCAACAGCTGCTGAACCTTGGGGATTCTGCTCACCCCACCAATTAGGACAATATCATGAACATCTCCCTTTTCCATTTCAGCATCCTTCAAGCATTTTTCAACAGGGCTTAGACATTCTTCAAACAAATCCAAGTTCAACTTCTCAAATCGTGAACGGGTGATTGTCGAGTTAAAATCGATGCCATCGAAAAGACAATCAATAACAAGAGTAGTCAATGAAACCGAAGAAAGGATCCTCTTTGCTCTCTCACAAGCAGCTCTTAATCTTCCAACTGCCTTAGCGTCTCCACTAATGTTTTTCCCATGTTTCCTCTCAATCTCCGCCACAAAGTGTTCAACCAATCTACTATCAAAATCTCCTCCTCCCAAATGCGTATCCCCATTTACAGATTTGACTTCGAATAAATTCTTTCCGATAGAAACCAAAGAGACATCAAAAGTACCCCCACCAAGGTCAAATACCAGCACATTTTTATTGCCATCTATGCTTCCAGGGGCCTTCTTATCAAGGCCACAAGCAATGGCAGCAGCTGTTGGCTCATTGATAATGCGCACAACATTTAGTCCAGCAATGAACCCGGCATCCTTTGTTGCCTGTGTATACACAAATTTTGTCTAAGTCTGCAAAACAGAGTCAAGATAAATGTAACAAAATAATAATTTTATTGATTTGAATTTTTGGGTACAATCTCTAATTTAATCCTCTGATTCGATCTCCACACTGATTTAACTTGTTGTATCACGAACTTGGTTTGACACCTTCGTAATACGGAATTGATTTCCTTGAATGAGGGCCTCCAGGCTTGATCTCTTCAAGTCTTCTTTTGGTTTCTTGAATGAGGGCCTCCGGCCTTGATCTCTTCAAGTCTTCTTCTTTAGAACAGAACGGCACGTTGATTTTTGATGCTTGTTGTTCTTCTTCTAGGTAAAAAGAATTTGATGTAGCTTGTTGAGTTTCAGATAATTTTTGTTTACTCTAGAATAGATCTGGCTTCTGTTTTTCTGGCCTTCTGGTTTTTCTCTCTGGAATTCCTCCTTTGGTTTCTCTCGTTTGGTTTTTTTTCTCAGTCCCTCAAATGAGACTAGAGAGCTCTATTTATAGAGCTTTCTAGGGTTTAGGTTTTAGTGAGTAGCCACCATGGGATAGCCATCATTTATCCAAATAGCCCATTTATCAGGCCTTAATCCAACCAATAAATGACTAATAATTAAAACGGCCCAAACTTAATTACAAGTCCGAATTAATTAATATTATTTATCATTTACGTTTATAAAGTCAACGGTTGACTTTACTGGATCAATGAAATTTGATGACGTGGTACGCATATTATATTTTTTTGTGCCTACAAATTGCCCCCTCGAGACAGGTCACGTACACAATTTAGAGTGTTTTAGCGTGATCGGATCTCGATTTTTTTTTTTGTTTTATGGACTAACGAGTCTTTGTATGTTGAACTCAATAACCCATGGGGCGGACTTTATTTTTTCCAAGTCTTACTTTTGAAATCATTTGTTATGATAATCATGAAAATTAATAATAAAAAAAAATTAAACCCAACATGTTTCACGCTGGAGTGTTTTGATTTTTTTTGATTGATTCCCCTTTTTTTTTGGCACTCACGCAGAGTTAAAGAGTAAAGAAACAGATATGTATACTCTTTTGGTTTAAATAATATCTGAATTTTTTTTACCAAATGATAATTGGAAAAAGATAAAAAAATAATCTTTTCAGTTTTAGATTTTAGAATCTAATCTTTTCCTAAAAAATCTAATCCTAATACAATTTTAATTAAGTTAATTAAAATTGCAAAGAAGATAGATTTTCATGGTACTATAAATAATACCATAGGGTGAAAATTTTATTCACCATCGAAGGACGGAGTAGTCAAACGCCAGCTGAACCAACGTGCCCTGCCGAAGCCTATTATGTCACCATCGAAGACGGAGTAGTCTGACGCCAGCTGAACCAACGTGCCCTGCCGAAGCCTATTCTTTCACAACGAACTGAACCATACCCGTCGGTGAAGAAGAAGCCTATTTCAGATTTCCATCAAGAATTTTTTCTGAGTTAGCCAAATTCCATTACTCGACCATCTCGAGGTATTTTCTCGTCCTCTGCCTTCCTTTTTTTTCATTATTATTTCAAACCCTCAAGAAATTGATACTTAACGTTGATTGAATTAACAATCCAACCATTATCCATACCAAGCAATCAATGGGCTCTTGTCAACCTAGTTGCATTCCAGTTGAGATCCATGTATGTAAATAACATCGCTGTCGGAGAATGGAAATTAGAAATTGATTGAATCACCGGAATTGACCATCACCGGCGCACAACCATGCTAACAACCAGAACTTGGTACCGCGCTGGTTTCCTCTGTTTTCTTTGTATTTCAATTAGCGTGGCTCCGGCGAAACTCCACCACTGCGCAGCGAACTCCGACAAAAACAGGTGTTTAATTGCCGGAATTACAAACTGAACAAATCACGGTTCGGTTAACACATTAAATCTTGTAATATCTTTGGCAAATATGTGAGATGCCGCCAATTACTGAGTTATGTTAGCAGCTTGAAACAGGAAACATGAGAGCTTGAAGAGAGAGAAAAGGCTATTGTGTTATATGACCTTGAGTTGGAATGCTGTTGTTTCTTTTTGCTTTAATCACTTTTGAGAAATATATGTATGTATGTCAAAGGTCATACATATGACCACATGCTACATCAATGCCAACTAATGTTTTATGTGACTTCACGTGTCACTTTGCTTTTCTCTCTTCTTTTTTTTCTTGCTTTACAATAAAATAATACCAATCAAAAACCGATGAGCTGTCATATGACCTTAATAACCCAATCAACATGCTTTACAAATTCTTTCGTTTCATGTATCGGAATTTTTATTGAACTCTTTTATATTGTTTCCTTTTTGCCAGGAAATAATATATCATGGTGAGATTCGAGTCCATGAGAGCATCTGATAGTAAATCTCTGATTGTAGTCGATGACGCAAATGGTGGCCATAAAGCACAATTTTCAATTTTTCGTCCATTGACAGGGCCTTTTGCAAAGAATCAATCTTTCGAACAATGTCCGCCGAGTTTGAACTGTTGGTGGAAAGACATTTCTGGCCGTAAAACATCTGCAGACAAAGCATCCAAAGCCGTTCTTCGTGCATCTCACCATCAGACACGTGATACTGAAATCAAGCCACTAGAGACGCTTCATGCACGTATCTCTAGGAAGGAGACTAGTTGGAATTCCTACATGAACATTGGTGTTGAGTTTACCCATATCCCTTGCTATTGGGAGTGGTTGGAGGACATATTGCGACATTTCAGAAATTCCATTAGTAGCGTATACCTTCTCGACGCCGTTTATGCCTCAATGTTCCTTTACAAACAAAATCCTCCAGTTATGCAAGCCCTTTGTGAATCCTGGTGTCCCACTACGAATACCTTGCTCACTGAGTTTGGAGAGACTTCTATTAGTTTATGGGACATACACCTTCTCAGTGGTCTACCAATAACCGGCATTGTTTATGAAGAGGTCATACCCTCTGCTGCTGAATTTGAAAAATTTGGAAACGAAGGTCAACTATGTCCCCCTATATGTTGTAAATATCTGTTTAAGGCGTTCCTCCACATCACAAGAAAGTCTGGAAGATCAAACATTACATTTGAAGAATGGTGTTCATTTTGGTTCCGAGGCTCCTGTAGATACATGATGATGTCCAGAAACAATGGTAAGCGAACTGATGTTCCTCTTTATGTGAAGGACCTTGCAACTTTCAGAGACCCTCAACCGTGGAGTGACGTGATTCATAGGGCGTTTAATGATATAGATATCCCAGTGGAACATCGCAAGGCCTCATACCTTGCAGCATTCTATTCTTGTTGGCTTTGCGCATTTGTCTTGCCAGTGGAGAACATAGGTGACATTCGTCCGAGTGTTTTCAAGCCTGCTTCACTCCTTGCTCGTGGACACCAGACTTCTCTTGCTATTCTTGTCTTGGCAAGCATTTATAGAGGTTTAAATGATCTCTCCCAATCTACAACCCCAGGCAAGCTCTGCGGATTTTTTCCTGCACACTATGTGTACGTTTGGGCGGCAAAATATTTTCGTAGCCACCATGCCACTGTTCGCGACTCTGTAGGTGCCCTCATGATTGCAATTCAAGGCCAAGACGCTGTTTTGCCTATCCGGCTCGCAGAAGCACAAAACCGCTTTCGCACTGGCAAGTCGATCAACTGGCTCGCTACGTCAGTGAATGGCACACGTGATGAGGAGTTCATAGATGATAAGCTTCAATCTCGCCGAACCGTGAATTTCTTCATCAGCATGAGATCCAGTTTTGTCACTCTGAGATACGACGACACTTACGTGGTTGAGGCGTACAGTCCCCACAGATTCGGTAGACAATTCGGTTTTTATCAAGACGTGCCAGGCGAACTGGAGCCTCAACAAGGAGAAGTCAAGCTAGAGAGATTGTTTCATTTGTTCGAGTCCAGCATTCGCGTGGGAACGAACTCTTCCTTTATTATTGCTGGCCGTCCATCGAGTCCTCAAGGACGACTTACGCCAGCTTATGTATCTTGGCTAAAGTCTATTTCATCAGCGATTTCATCTTCCAGTCCTCCAGTTCCTCTAAAGATCCCTGAAGCTCGTGGCCAGAGCAAGCATAGGAAAAGAAAAAATGACGATTCCAACATTTCAGCATCAAAAAGGACAACTAAGATTCCACTCGACTCTACCGACAAGTGTAAGCTTAAGGTCAAATTACCCAAGGACGCTGCCACTTCTCCTACACAACAAGAAGCCTTTGCAAAGCGACGGAAGGATGATAAAAAAGATAGCCCTAGCAAAACGCTTGAAGCTGAGTCGGTTTTTGATGATATTTTTGGTTCTGGCTATGATGAGGATTTCGAAAATGGAGGAGTACAAGTAAGAATTGTTTTTTTATCATACTTTCCGCCATTTTTTTAATATACCTGACCTTTACTTCTTGTATTTTGTAGGCTGATCAATCTGATGTGAACATCGCCGAAGAGCTACGCGCTTGTAACAATGCTTTTGGTCTTTCCATTGATGAGGAATTGATCAATTCTATCGATGACCCCATCCTACTCCCTGATGCCGAGGATGCTTTAGCTAAGGAAGTTGACCATGCTCCCGAAATTCCTTCCATCACTGCCAAAGCATCTATTCCATTTAGTGCGCAAGACATGATTGCCCGAGCTAACCGAGAAGCTGATAGTTGTGCTGCAAATTTTATGGTCAACTCGATACGAGGCAAGCTGCTGGATACTCCTATAGCCGACGTCTCTAGATCGAAACAAGAGTTTGAAGAGCTCCTCCAGTATATCAGTTCTAAAAAGTTCGACATTTCTAGACCGCGTGATCTTGTTGAGAGGTACGTGGAGCACAGCTTACAACTACACGTCCATCGAGAAAAGGAGCAAGGAGAAACTCCTGTGGATGTCCTTCAAGAACAGCTTCTGGATGTGGAGTCCCGTATGGAGAATGCTGCACATCTTCAAAAAGAGGAAAGGAGCAAGTCCGGACACTTCGTGGAAAGGTGCAGGAGATTGAACAACAGCTGACTGAGCTGCGGAAAAAGGAAGAAGGGCTTATGTTGCTTGTCCGAGACTCAGAAAAGGCTCTTGCAAAACGAGTTGTGGCAGTGAGAGGCTTGGCGAACTCTCATACTTCCCTGGAACAGAGTATTGCCGCTGTGAAACAGAGAGAAGCAAAGCTTGTTGAGATTGAGAAGGACTTTGACAATGCTCGTGAAGCCCTTAGGACTCTCCAATGGGAGCCATAGTCATATGTCGACTTTGTCTCTCCCTCTTTTGATTTCAATTTTTTTTGCACATCCTTTTGTTTTAGTAAGGACTATGAAGTTATTTTATTTCGTTCCAAGTGAATAAAGACTTTCCTCTCTTGTTTATACATGGCTGCTCCACAATAAAGTCGTCTGCATATCCATAAAATCAATGTTCAAATGTTGTTTGTCTGTTTATTTAGCCGTTCACAGTTTAGACTCTTGCGGGCCAGGAGTGTTACAATGAATGATGATTTTTTTGGTGTGACTGCACTTGAAGTATATGGATTCCTCAAGCTGCCTACGTACCTATGAAGTGAATGAATTCACTCCGCAAGATCAAGCCAACGTAGTTCGGTCAAACAAACTTCAATTTTTTTTTTTTCTCTTTTCAATTTTTTCATTTTTTTTTTCTCTTTTCAATTTTTTCATTTTTTTTTTTTTTTTTTTTTTTTTTTACTTTTTTTTTTAATGTACATCTGTATGCAGTTTACCCTCTTGCTCAGGAGCCTACATGGTACAAGACCTCAAGGATAGTAACGCTTCAAGAATTTCCCGTTGATAGGTCCTATGCGTAGTCCGTCTGCGTCAACGATCTTGTAAGCTCCACTAGTGTATACCTCTTGCACAACATACGGGCCATCCCATTTCGATGTGAATTTATTCCCTGTCTTCCGAGAAGTTTTGATGGGCCTTTTTACAGCAAGAACCATGTCCCTAACTTGGAAGGAGCGAACCCGTACCTTTTTATTGAACGCACGTGTTATGCGAACTTGGTAGCATTCCAGCTTTTGTTGTGCCTCAAGCCTTTTCTCGTCAAGAGCTTCCAATTCAGCTAACCGAATCTTAGCATTATCCTCTGTCGTGAGCTCTTCTTGGATGGCCATACGTAAAGATGGAACTTGTATTTCTAACGGGAGCACATATTCCACACCATATACGAAGGAGTATGGCGTTGCTTGGGTTGGTGTCTTGTAAGTAGTACGGTATGCCCATAACACTTCCCCCAGCCTCTCGTGCCAATCTCGCTTGTTCTTTGAGACGACCTTACTAAGCAAGTTGCAAAGCGTCTTATTAAAAGCCTCCGCCAAGCCATTAGCAGGAGCATTGTACATTGACGATTTACGTTGTACGAATTTGAATTTCTCACAAACACTTGTCATCAATCGATTAACAAAAGGCGTACCATTGTCTGTGGTGATGTAACGAGGTACACCATATCGATATATGATATGATTTCGAACAAAATCGGCAACATTTTCTTTTTTTACTTCTCGAAGGGGAACTGCTTCAGCCCACTTGGAGAAATAATCCGTCCCTGCGAGAATGTAAGCATGGCCAGCTGATGACTTTGGTGTGATAGGACCAACAACATCGAGACCCCAAGCTTCAAAAGGCCAGGATGTCACAGTGGGGTGCAATGGCTCCGGCGGTTGGTGGATGAAATTTGCATGATATTGGTAGGCTTGGCATTTCTTCGCAAACTCCATGGAATCTTGAACCATCGTGGGCCAATAATATCCCGCCCTTTTTATTTGATCATGAAGTTTTGGACCAGCTTGATGTGCTCCACACACTCCTGAGTTTTCCTCCAAGATTTTGGCCGCTTCTTCGTCTCCAAGACATCTCATCCAAGTTTTGAGGTATGACCGCCTGTAAAGTGTTCCTTTGAAATAAATGAAGCGTGGAGCTCGTCGTCGAATCTCCGTCTTGTGTCTCAAGTCGCTTGAAAGCTTTCCATGTTCCAAGTAGTCTATGAGTGGTTGACGCCAATCATCTGTGTTTATTTCATAAACTGAGACTGGATTGGCTCCTTGTTCCATTTCATCCTCTAGAGGTGCAACTACCCATCGATTGCAAACTGGAACGAGCACACCTTGTTCTTCTGCCCCCAGTGCCAATGTGGCTGCGAGATTTGCAAGAGCGTCGGCCAACTTATTGGCACTCCTCGAAACGTGTTGTAACCTTACGGCATCAAATGTTTCTAACAACTCCGAAGCACGTCGGTGATAAGGCACAAGGTCCTCCTTCTTGACGTCATAGTCATTGAGAAGTTGATGGATCACCAACTTGGAATCTCCATACACATCTAGATCGTGGACTCCGGATTCTTTGGCCAATTGAAGCCCCAGAACAAGAGCTTGGTATTCGGCAACATTGTTGGAACACAAATGAGTAAGGACAAAGGAGTATGTGAGGACTAGTTTTTCTGGTGATACCAGGACAACACCGGCGCCAGCACCGTCTTGCCTTGCAGCCCCATCGAAGTACATTTCCCATGATGGAAGGATTTCTATGTAGAAGAGTTCTTCTCCGGGCAAGTCTTCTGAAAGTTCCCAATTAGATGGCGTCGGGTGGTCTGCCAAGAAATCCGCCAAAGCTTGTCCTTTGACTGCCTTTTGAGGAACGTATACGATGTCATGTTGGCTTATGAGAATTGCCCATTTAGCGATTCTTCCCGACAACACTGGCCTTGACAAGATATACTTGATAGGATCTGCTTTTGAGATTACTCGTACAGTATGTGCTTGCATGTAGTGCTTCAACTTTTGAATGGCGAAGATCAGAGCCAAACACATCTTCTCAATTGCCGAGTAATTCAGCTCTGCCCCGACCAAAGTTCGACTGAGATAATAGAGGGCTTTTTCCTTACCTTCGTCGTTCTCTTGGGCACATAATGCCCCCAAAGACTTCTCTTGAGCCGCGATATAGAGTACAAGTGGCTTTCCTGGGATGGGTGCCCCCAACACTGGAGGCGTCGACAAGTATTGTTTAATACTTTCAAAAGCCTTCTGACATGACTCATCCCATTCGAATGGAGCGCCTTTTTTCATAAGATGGCTGAATGGATGACATCGTTCGGCTAAATTTGAGATAAAACGTCGAATGTACGCCAACCTACCTTGGAGCCCACGTAATTCTTTGAGATTTCTGGGTGGGGGCATGTCTTGGATCGCCGTGATCTTGGATTGATCAATTTCAATTCCTCTATGCCTGACAATGAATCCTAAGAATTTTCCAGAGGTGACGCCAAACGCACATTTCAAAGGATTCATCTTCAATTGATATCTACGCAACTTTTCGAACACGTTACGTAAGTCAGTTAAATGATCGCCCTTCTTCTTCGACTTGACTACAAGATCATCAACATAACACTCAACTGTTTTGCGCATCATGTCTTCGAATATTTTTTGCATCGCTCGTTGGTAGGTGACCCCTGCATTCTTTAGGCCAAATGATATCACCTTATGGCAAAATATTCCCTTAGGCGTGCGAAAAGCAGTTGCTTCTTGGTCTTCGGGCGCCATCAAAATTTGGTTATAACCTGCTGTGCAATCCATGAATGATAGAGCTTCATGTCCAGTCGTGGCATCAATCATTATCTCAGTGACTGGTAATGGAAAGTCGTCTTTGGGACAAGCATCATTGAGGTCTCTAAAGTCAATACATATACGTAACTGACCATTTTTCTTTCGTACAGGGACGATATTGGCAATCCATGTAGGATATTTGACTTCACGAATGAAGCCTGCATCAATGAGCTTATTGACTTCTGCTTCGATTTCAGGGATCAGTTCTGGTCGAAAACGCCGTTGGGGTTGTTTCTTTGATGACACCCCCTTCCTTACGGCCAAGCGGTGCACTGCAACTTTTGGATCTAGCCCGCGCATATCCTTGTAGCTCCATGCGAACACATCCTTGTACTCCATCAGTAAATCGAAGTACCCCTTTTCTTCTTCAGGTGTGAGCAAAGCACTCACATAGACTGGTCGTGGCTCTTTCGGCGTGCCAAGATTTAGCTCTTTCAAATCATCAACGGTGGACTGGCCTCCATCTTCCAGAGTTTTTGGTGCTTCAGTTGTCTCTACTTCTTCATCCATACTCGCATCTTCAAAAGTTGTAACATGATTAGAGGTGATAACCATTCCTCCGTCCAAGACTGGATGCTCGTTCATACTCTGACGTTGATTTGTGAGGACTACAGTGTGGCTTCGCACACTAAGAGATTCCCCTATTTTCACGTCTAAAACTGCACAACGCTTCATTCGAGATGGTATGACACTCCTCACGTCCTTCTCCAATTCAAGCTCGTCTTCCATCTTCATTCTATCTTTGCGTCGCCATTGCTGTATAGGCGAAGTTTGATTTTTCCAATTCGAGAGAAGACTGTTTTCTTGAGCGTTGTGGCTTCAAGGCTCAATACTTGACGATCCTTGGGTCTGTAGGTAACTTTCCCCAGTCTGTTAAAAACACTTTTTTTGGAAGATTTTGTACGTACATCCTTGCATTGACCACCTAATCTTTTAAAGATTGACCTTGAAGGTGGAGGATTCCCTTGGCCTTCTAATCTGTCAAAGACTGAGTGTCGTGACTTTTTAGAGACGGGTTGGATTCTATCAAAGACAGACTCCTTCTGGGTTGGAGAAGCATTCCCGCCTTCATTATCTTCAAGCTCTTCTGCTGCAATGTATGACATAGCTTGCACTGCCTTCCGCCTAGCTGATATTTTGATTGGATTAGGCTCCGTAAATCCAAGGCCAAGCTTTCTGGCATTAACATGCTCCCCTTGTTGCTGGAGATTTTGTTGAGATTTATTGAGGCCATAAGTCTTCACTTCTACGACCTTTCCCATAGGATCTTGATTAGAGAAATCGTAACCAGAATTTTCCATAAGCTTGTAAGCAACTGGGTCAAAACCGTCCTTTCTCGAACCATGCACCTCTGATGACTTGATGAAGCCGGAGAGCGGTGCTGTTCTTATTCGAGAATCGTTCATTCTTTGTATTGGTAAAGTCACTCTTTCACTAAAATCTTGCAGCTTACTTTCAACTTCTTTTGATGCAGGCTTCATCTCACATTCCTTAATTCCAAATTGGACAAAAGGAGATTGGCCTTCCTTGCGCCTCGACATAGGAACGTAGCGCAACACTGGAGTTGACAAGCTAGAAATAGCTTTATCAGCCTTTAAAGAAGCGCCATGATCTTTCTTTTCGGAAATAGCTTTATCAGCCTTTAAAGAAGCGCCATGGTCTTCCTTTTCATCAACTTCTGCGAGTTCTGGCTTTACAACTCTCCTTGAAGGAAGATCCTCCTTAATTGGTTCACATTTCTTCGGAAGGGCTTTTCCTGTAGATGCAATCTCTACTGGCATAACCTCACGAGGTTCCTCCTTGTCAATATAGAATTTCGCATCGGCAAAATGAGACTCTGCTTCTGAGAATGGCTTAATGTCTGCGCTCACCTTTCTTTCACCATTTCTATAGTACTTGAGGCATTGGTGCAGGGTCGATGCTACAACACCGTTCTCATCCATCCAGGGTCGTCCCAAGATCAAGTTGTACGAGGTCTTCGAATCAATAACATGAAAAATGGTTGTTGCCATCATTTCCCCTACCGACAAGTTAACTCGAATCATACCAATGGCTCGCTGTCCTCCAAGATTGAAGCCTTGGATCATCAAACGACTCTGGGATAACTCTTCCATGGTGATCCCTAGCTTCTCCATAGTGGACTTGGGCATAATATTCACAGTAGAACCTCCATCTATAATAATGCGATTAACTTTTTGTTTTCGAATGTATCCACACACAAAGAGAGGCCTATTGTGAGGCTTTGACCCTAACATGAGGTCATCGTCGGTGAATGCTAAGGCTGCACTGCATGCTGCACAAGGATCAGGATGATTGTCATAGATCCCATGCTCAATATTTTCTTTTGATGTATATTGAGTAGGATTTTCCATGGCACGAGCTAGAGCCAACCTCATTTCTTCGGGAAGAGATAAAGCTTGTCGCCAACCCATCCGAGATGGAACTGTATCCAACAACGCCAAGATCTTGGCATCTCTCTCAGGATTTCTCCTATGATCAAGACCTTTCACAGGAGAATCCTTTTGTTCTTCTTGCTCTTTTTCTTCCTCAGCCACGTTGCACGTCACGATGTTGACCGAGGCTTCATCGAAGTAAACTTCAGGAAAGAATTCTTCCAAGGTGATAGGCACTCGTGCTTCTTGTTCAAGCAACTCTATGGGTAAGCCCCCTTGTTTTTTGACTTGTGTAGTCTTTTTCTTCGCCTTGGAGTGTTTAAAATTCTTCCTTCTATGTTGTTGCTTTCTTCGTTGAGACGGTGGTGGCTTCGACAATATTTGTTTTCTTTGCCTTCTTCTTGTGACTAAAGTCCACCCCTCCTCTTCCCCTTCGCCTTCTTCCTTGCAGGATGTGGATATGGAATGAAAATTCTCGACACATGATTCACCATACGACTCTACCACATATACTACCACGGGCTCCAAATTTCCGAACTGGATGATTCGAGCTTGCCCCCTTTGTTCATCATCAGAAAAGGCCTCTAACGTGACTGAAGCATGATTCGTCTCAGCCATGTCTTCTAGATCAAGAACGATCCTCCCATCCTTAGCAAGCTGCATAATTTTCTCCTTGAGAGTGATGCACTTCTCGATAGGATGGCTTACTAACCGATGGTAACGACAGTAATTCGGATCAGTAGTCCTCCCTGCCTCTTCAGGTCGTTTTGGTTCAGGCAACTCTATGATCTCTTTTTCGAGCAGGTCATCTAACATTCCAGCTAAGTCTGAATCAGGGAACGGATACTTCTTAGCCTGTAGTTCTTTCAACGTGGGTCTATCCCTCTTGACATCTTTTGAGAATGACCCCTTCTTTTGTTCTGTCTTTGCTTTCGCAGAAATCTTCACGGGGGCAGTCGTCGTGGTGACTGCATATGACTCCTTTGTAGAGCCTTTGACATACTTTTCTGGTTTCTTGAAGTCCTTCTTCTCTTTCTTGTACTCAGAAGAGCTTCCACCACGATTGGCAATAGTGATCTTCATGTCGCGGGCGCGTGTCGCCAGTTCTTGAAAAGACTTGGGTTTTATACCTTGTAAAATGTATAAAAGATCCCACTTCATTCCTTGGATGCACATTTCTACAGCAGAAGTCTCCGACAAGCGATCTTTGCACTCCAAGCTCAAAGCACGCCATCGATGGATATAATCAACGACTGGCTCATCTTTCCATTGCTCCGTCTTGGTCAACTCGGTCATGCTCACAATACGCTGAGTACTGTAAAATTTGTTCATGAACTCCTGTTGCATTTGGGCCCAACTACTTATGGATTCTGGTGAAAGATCTGTATACCATGTGAAAGCAACTCCCTTAAGAGAACGAACGAACTGCTTAGCCAATAGGTCTCCATCGGTTCCAGCATTGTTGCATGTTTCCACAAAATGGGCAATGTGTTGTTTAGGGCTGCCTTTGCCGTCAAATTGTTGGAACTTTGGAGGTTGGTAGCCATGGGGCATCTTCAGCTTGTCGATCCTTCTAGTGTACGGCTTGCCATAGTGATAATCGCCATGAGGATCGCCAACAAGTTGATGCTTAACTGCGTTAGTTATCATATCTTGGATTTTCTGAATAGTCAACGCATCGTGTTCCTTCTTGCTCTTTCCAGTATACTTGGAGTCACGACTGGATGACGATCCATCACTTTCGACTTCGAAGTCAGATTCGCCAGGACGTTTTTCAAGTTTCCTCGCCATGGAAGCGATCTGCTCGTTTTGTTGTTTGATTTGTAAATCTTTCTCTGCTCCGTCCTTCATAAGTTTCTCGAGGAGATTTTTCATTTCAGCTAGTTGTTCCTCGACTGTTTTGGCTTCATGAACCATAACAGTAGCAATTTCAGGTTGTGGCACCTCATCTTTCAAAGGGGACGACAAAGAGGAGTTGCCAGTACTTTCAGTGTCACTTTCCACACCAACAGGCTCAAAGAGAGAGCTCGTGTGGAGAATCAATTTTTTACCTCCTTTAAGGGAGATCGTTCTTGAATTGAACAAAGTGCTCTCAGATTCTTCATTCTCCGCAGAAGGAACCGAGCCAAAGATGGGGACTTGGCATGCCCTTCGAAAAGAAGATGCAATAGATGATTCAAAATTGAATGAACCACCAGACTTCGTGCGCGGCTTGGTAGGAATAGATGAGGACCGGAGGCTGGAAGCAGCAGTAGCAACAACAGCTCTTTGTTTTCCTCTTGTGAATACTCCTGTGGATTAATCTCCAAGGACTGAACCCAAGTTTTCAGATCTTCGTTGAGTTTCAGCAGCTTTTTCGACATCGGATCGGGAAGTATCCTTCTTTGACGCCATCGGTTGCGAACAGGATTTCAGATTTGTATGGAGAAAGAGATGAGTGGTAGAGAATGGTCCCACCGAGCGTGCCAAAAATTTGTATACACAAATTTTGTCTAAGTCTGCAAAACAGAGTCAAGATAAATGTAACAAAATAATAATTTTATTGATTTGAATTTTTGGGTACAATCTCTAATTTAATCCTCTGATTCGATCTCCACGCTGATTTAACTTGTTTTATCACGAACTTGGTTTGACACCTTCGTAATACGGAATTGATTTCCTTGAATGAGGGCCTCCAGGCTTGATCCTCCAGGCTTGATCTCTTCAAGTCTTCTTTTGGTTTCTTGAATGAGGGCCTCCGGCCTTGATCTCTTCAAGTCTTCTTCTTTAGAACAGAACGGCACGTTGATTTTTGATGCTTGTTGTTCTTCTTCTAGGTAAAAAGAATTTGATGTAGCTTGTTGAGTTTCAGATAATTTTTGTTTACTCTAGAATAGCTCTGGCTTCTGTTTTTCTGGTCTTCTGGTTTTTCTCTCTGGAATTCCTCCTTTGGTTTCTCTCTTTTGGTTTTTTTTTTCTCAGTCCCTCAAATGAGACTGGAGAGCTCTATTTATAGAGTTTTCTAGGGTTTAGGTTTTAGTGAGTAGCCACCATGGGCCTCATAGCCATCATTTATCCAAATAGCCCATTTATCAGGCCTTAATCCAACCAATAAATGACTAATAATTAAAACGGCCCAAACTTAATTACAAGTCCGAATTAATTAATATTATTTATCATTTACGTTTATAAAGTCAACGGTTGACTTTACTGGATCAATGAAATTTGATGACGTGGTACACATATTATATTTTTTTGTGCCTACAACCTGACGCTGCAAGTTATTGAAATAAGCAGGAACGGTAACAACAGCATCCTTCACAGTTACGCCAAGATAGGCTTCTGCAATTTCTTTCATCCTAGAAAGGACCATAGCTGATATCTCTTCCGCTGTAAATTCCTTTTCTTCACCCTTATATCTCACCACAATCATAGGCTTCTTGTCATTATCATCACTAGGAACAATCTTGAAAGGCCACAATTTCATGTCTTTCTGTAGATCAGCATCATTAAATCTTCGACCAATCAGCCTCTTTGCATCTATTATCGATAATTGTGCATAACATGAGATATTAGAAGTGTTGAACATATAAAAAACTAAACCATGTACAAGTGCCAAGAAGGGAAGGTTGATATGTGAAAAGCATATATATGTAGTAGTATGTTAAAACTCCTTCAGAATGATGAATCTTGGTGTAGGTTATCCTTATCCATATCCATTCTAAGAACTCGCTCCGTTCATAAGTTATAGCTACATTAATAGTATTTTAGTAATTGGTTCCAAAATAACAAACAAAAATCGGGACTTAGCAACAAAATACTGAATTTTAGAAGTTTATTAATCCGTTCATTAATCCACAAATGCATAAACATAAACCAAATGTATCGTTCAAGTAACTTTGTTAATCCACTTCGAATTTCATGCTGAAATGGACAGTCTACAACAACTAAAATAGAATACTTTCAAAGAGTTAGGAACAAACTTCAAATTATTACTTCTCACATTAATACTATTGAATATGATATGCAAGTAACCAGGTTATCATCAACAACTTTTTTAAATAAGTTATGTAAACTTTTCAAGTCACTTCAATATGCGAGTTTAAAACGTAATCCAAACCTTCTAGTTTCATATTCGGTTCAAACTGAATTCGCATGTTTTGCACCAATGACTAGATAGTGCACGACGGAGCACCATGAGTATGGTGCTCCATACTGACGTCATAATGGTGCTCAGGTATACATTAGAAGCATTCTAAAGTACACAAATAAAAATTTTGAAATTCAAAAAACAATTAGCGCCACTAACCTTGAATTTTGTCCACTAAACTTACGCTAATGTTCATTGTCGATATTGAACATGTTCGATTAGAGATACCATATGTACATTTATAAAATCAACTAATTTTTTTTAAAAAAATGTTCATAATAAGTTGGAGATATGTTCTTTTACCTTATTCTAATATTCAATTAAGTCATCATTCAAGATGTTCAATTATGGATAAGAAGTGTACATCACAAAATCAAGTCAAAATCAAATTCTTATAAAATCGCAATTATGTATAATGTCCAATTTATAATGTACTGAACATTAGATTTATCCTAATGAACACCAATGTTGATAAAATGAACATATAGGAACACTAAACTTGCATAATGTCTGACGTGATAGTGAACATTGAACATTCTTGTTCAGTAGCCATTGAACTTTAAAATTACATATATGAGCATAAATATGGATAGAAAAAACTTTAGATACACTAGAATCACATATGAACAATGATAGTGATCAGATGAACATTAACTATAAACCAATATTCGTAAATGTTACTCTAATACTTCCTCCGTTTCTTTTTAAGTGCTACATATTGACTTTGCTACTATTCATTCATTATAGTTTGACTGGCTTTTACAATTTATGCATAAGAAAAAATATAGTCTTGTTGGATCTTGTTTGATTTGTCTCGATGTATACATTTTTAATATCTTGTTGTCATAATTTTTACAAATGCATAATTAAAGATAAAAACCATACAAAATGTGTCTCGACAAGTGTGAAAAAAGAAATGTAGCACTTAAAAAGAAACAGAGGAAGTATGTATTAGGTATATAATGAACATCAATTCAAATAGAAGGAATAATATTTTCAATGAACATGTCCAAGAATATTATGGAGGAGAGATAAATTTTTAAAGTAAAATAAATTCAAAATGCGGGGAAAAAAATGTTACTCTAATATACATAGGTGTTTAATAAATGTCAATTCAACACTAGCAAACATCATCACTATATCCTATGAACATTTATAAGAATATTATGGAAGAGAGATCAATAAGGTAAGAAATTTTTTGGGTAAAATAAATTTAAAATGTGTGTTTTTAAAATTGGAGGAAAAATAAATGAATTTGAAGTACATTTAAAGGCTTAATGTACATTGAGAGTGTTTTCGTTATTTGTAAACTGGCAAATATCCTATGTACATTGCAAATATACCGACGTACATAATGACGTGGGTATGAGGCATCATGAGCCTAGTGTTCCTCCCTACATCATCTAATTAGCGGTTTTGCACACCTCTCCCAAAATCCTAATAACATACTATATCAATAAAGTGACATACTCCCTCCCCCTCCATCTTTTTAGTTTCACTTTGACTTTTATACGATTTATTTAACTTACTTTATACTTTATACTTCTACTAACATGAAAAACAAATATTATTCTATAAGATGCTAATGGATGGAACTTAATGTATACATTTAAGATATCAATTAAAGATATTAATGGTCAAAGTTATTCATCGATAAGTGTAGGAGTAAAAGAACAAAAAATTAAACCAGAGGAATGAACAAGCTCTTCGAACAAATTTTAAAGCCTCATCTTAGTTTCCTACAGACTTAAGTGATTCAAGTGGGAGGAAAACAGACCAAAGATAGTGTTGGAAGGATTGGTGGAATCTTGGTTTTTTGCTCCGTCATCAATGAAGCGTTCAGGTTCTGTGAAAGCCACACAAGACGGCGTCGTTCGGTTACCTTGGTCGTTAGGAATGACTTCAACTCGACCACGCTGCCAAACTGCAACACATGAGTATGTTGTTCCGAGATCGATTCCTATCGCCGGCGTTTTTCCTGTTTCCTCCATTATTATTTTTTACTGTGTGGTGTTGTTAATAAGGAGAAGGTTATGACTTGTAAGTTGTAAACTTGTGAACAGAGAGAAAGAAAGACTGACCGACTGAAACTTTGAAAGACATACTCATGACGTAAGGACATTGGATTTGTAGCCATTTTAATTCTTAGTAATTATAACTTTCTCATTAAATAGTAGGAGTATTGACTTTTCTTGCTCTTTCCCATTTCCAAGTATTTATGTAATTTCTTTTGGTATTTCTCGAACCACTTAAGAAAACCAAAGAAATTAAGTCATGTTCTTTACGTTTAAATTTACTTGAACTAAATTGAATTAATGCAGCTGAACTAATCAGAATTGAGTTGAATTGAATTGATTTTTTTAAAAAAGATAAATAGTTAATTAATAATTTTAAATTTCCTCCGTTTTTATCTTATAAGGACACTTTGCTTTTGCTATTATTCACATTTCAGTCTTTGACTATCTTATACTAGTTATACGTAGGGAAAAATATAGTCATGTGGGATCTTGTTTGATTCAATTTAATGTATATAATTATAATATCAACTTTTTATAATTTTTACTCGTGTGCAATTAGAGATATTTATAATCAAAGATTTACATTGGCATGCGTGAAAAGTGCAAATGTCTCTATTAAATAAAAAAGAGGGAGTAATAATAGCTAATAATTAAAGATAATTATTAATGAATAATGATAACATTATTTTTTAGTTTTTATTAAATGATTATTATAAATAAATATAGTAATATTGATAAATTGATAATAATAATAATAATAATAAGTAATTAATATTATTACTATTAATATTTTAATACTCGATGATGATTATATAATAACAATAATGTCTAATAAGCAAATTAATATTAAAATCATATTCATCTTGTGGTTGGTCTATAAGTCAAATCGCACAACAAACCGCCAAAGTATCCTTAGTATTTAATGCTTCCAATTTCAAGTTGAATTTACAAAAGTTAACAAATGGTATCATAATGGTGAAATGAGTCTAGACTTCTTTACAAAGTTGTTGGTCGAATTACTCGTTTTTAACTTATTTCTACTTACCTGAACTTATTTGAACTTATCTTAACTTATCTAAACTTATTAGACCTTATTCGGTCTTATTCGACCTTATTAGACATTAATTCGATTTTTTTAAACCTTATTTGACCTTATTATTATTATTATTGTTATTTATTACTATTATCATTATTTATAACTATTATGATTCTTATCTTTACTATAATAATAATTATTTCACTATTTTTCTTATTATCTTTTTAATTATTATTATCATCAATACTACTATTATTATATTATTATTATTCAAAGTATTATATTATTACTATTATATTAATATAATTATTTATTATTATTGATGTATAAGTCATTATTTGTTGTTATTGTTACTATTATTATTATTTATAAATTTCTACAAAGGCAAACTTAAAAAGATGCATATCAATTGATTCAAGAACAACCACTAACCACAATAGTTTAATGTTCATAGGAATACTTTACAAACGATAATCCATAGAAATCAATATCCCTTATTCATATAGACGAGTAAAATTCTCAAGCATACATCAACAATGATGATAGCCAGAAGAAAATAATAATAGATATCAGATAATAATACTACCTCCGTTTTTTTAATATGCACATTTCTCCATTTTGGGGTGTTTTTTTTAATTGGCACTTTTCTACCTTTTGCCATAAATGGAAGGTTGGTCCACCTAATTATTACACTTCTCTCCTACTTTTTCTTTCCTTCTCTCTACCTTTTTCACTTTTTCCTTACTTTTAAAAAAAAACGGAGGGAGTAATAATATTGTCAAACAACAACAACAACAACAATAATAATAATAATAACAATGTTTTAATATTAAAAAGTATATAAGAATCTTACTAGACCTTATTCGACCTTGGTTGTTGAGTTAAAGGTACCTTTGTGGGATTATTAAACACAAGCAAATTCACCTAGATAAAGCAATGAATGAGTCTACAGTATATGTCATGTAATGCTATGTACCACTATATTTAATATTAATTTTTTTTTAAAAAAAACCCTAACCTTCTCCCTGAATTTCTGTCGTTCTATCTCCTCCGTATTCCACCTCCATCCAACAAAGAATAAACACTCTCCCTCTTTCTCACTGCTAATCCGCTATTTTTACTCCGCTGTTAGGAATTTGACAAAATTAGGAATTTGAATTCCATAGTTTCAGATTTTTCAGGTTGTTTGTGATGTGGTTGGAATTTCATTTCTAAAATTTAGATTTCATAACAAGCAAATTATCATGTGAACATCAAGTAGAGTATTACAAAACTCTAGAATCACGAGGTTTGCTTATCACTACTCTCTACTCCACCAAAGCTCTCCATTTGGGATTTCATATGAACCCACCACGACTTGCTCCTCTCTTTTTCACCAAGTCCTGACAATCACTATGCCAAAAAGTGCTTAAAACCATATTTATAATCTTTGTCTTTTTTTTAGCTGAATTTAATGTTTTTTATTATAGAGTAAATTATCAATCATCATATTGTTTCATGCTGGACAAGAAGATGAAGCACAAAGCAGCATATATGTATCTTATAACTATGATTAGATCCATGCATTTGTTGTAATGTACCAACAATAAAAGGTAATTATTCTAAAAAGGAATGACTTTAGGAATGCCATCCAAGCGTTCGACGAAATGCTTGAACTAACAAGTATAGAAATTATTGGATTGAACCTGAATGTAAATGTTAATCACTTCTCTTTACATTACAGACCTATGGTATAAGTCACCTCTTTTCATGAATAATTGTTTTTGGAATGTGACCACTAATGAGAAAGAACAATTCTGGTATATGGTGAATTCACCAAGGAAAAAAAAAGGTTTGTCATACTACTGTTATATGTGGCCTAGAAGTGGTATATGGTATTTCGTCGTAGTTATTCCACTCAACGACTCTCTCCTCATAAAAATTCTCTCTATACGGAGAAAGTAAAGCCGGATTGTCTCAGATTCTAATTTTAGAACCCAGTCCCAGAATCAGAAAACTCAGGAACACAAACAGAAGGTAAATTTTGGTTGTTTCAACTCAGAGTTATAAGGGCCTGTTTGGCTCTGATATAGTGCAAAATCATAAACGTCAAACCAAGACCAAGTAGTTGACATTTTATGATCATGTCATCTTGAAATAGTCATCCAAAGTTCAGCTTTCAATATCAGGATATAACAAACAACAGGCAAACTTCGCCAATCCAAACTTGTTATTCGAAGGATATACCCAACTTGGGAGCTAGGAGAAAATTGATTAATTCTTGAGTGATTTTGGTTGTTTATCAACTAGAGAGTTTGTCATTCTACTATGAGAAAAGAATGTCATTGGAAAATTTGTATGGTTAAGTTTATTTATTTCAAATAGAATTAGTAAATTTCATCTCATGTACTAGACTATGCACTGCATGCGCCATGTATATTGAATTGATATATATCATCACTGCCTTGAACACATTAAGGAATTTTCACTATAAACTCTTAAACATATGGATAAAAAGCAGCTTAGAGATTGATTAGTTAGACATTAAAGATCACTAGAGACTATTTAGAGCTAATTTGGACTAATGTAAATATTCAGGTATTGATTTATTCTAGGTAAGGGTCATAGACAATTATGATGATACTTCCATAACGACGAGGATGGATTCATGTCATTTAAGTTATCATAATAGGTGGATAAAAGCTTCTATCCCTGAAGACAATATTAAAGTTGAACAAGTATATTGATGGATGGTTTTGTGTTTATCCATGTTTATAAGAAGAGGGAACTTATGTGGTTGTCTGTTTTGTTTTTTCAACTAGGTATATGTAACAGCCCGTCCTTCCCGAGCCGCTTACTTAACATCATTAAGATCATATTAGACAATTAACGTCTAGCCACAAGTAATTTTAATTACAACTTGGCTTTACTCGCAGCGGAAATAATCCTTAAATACAATGCCGCTTATTAATATAATAACTTTCAATTTACATTCAAGCCACAATCAACCATTCATAAATCTGGCACGAGCTCACATTAGAAGTAAACCTCAAATACAATATCGCCCCATCTGAATTCTCAGAGTAACATAATATAACTCTATTAGAAATATACGCTCTGAGAAAAACCTTGCTTCCAAACTTCCATTGACCGCTTTTGATACCGAACTTGCAAAACCACTAACACGGAAAATCTACCCCACTAGGACAGGTTCCAAGAACAAAATCAGCGACAGCTGAGTACACATTATCCAACCTAAAATATTTTTTAGGTGGCTTTAGATTTCGAAGATAATTTACCCATAACTTAAGACACGAGTTTCAAATATTATATAGAATTAACATAGCAGTAGTAGTGCTTCCTTAACAAGCTTTATGAACAATAGGAATGCTCCTTAGCTTAGTATGCTTAAAATATAAAGTTAAATATTTTTCCGAGAGATAATGGTAATTTATTTCCAACCTCGCCACACTTCTAGATTTTATACATTTCAAAATATATATCAAGAGTTATTCACGATCACTAAGGAAATCCTTACTTATCCAAAGGCGATACATAATTCTCTTTACGGAACACTTCCCAATAGCGTTGATTGTATCTTTAAAAAATAATATTCTACTAATAGGCTATACCAATTTGTTTTCAGATTCTTGTAAAACCATTCCCATATAGTAAGCTTCTCAACTCAATCATCGGTTCATACAATGTATAATCGTATGAATTCATACATATAAGTAATGTTAATCATGCTAAAAGTACATAGTGATATACCGCTCGAGTTCTGAAACTTGACAATTTTTAAATACGAGACCTTCCTGATTTTTTTAAATTACGCTTATAAGCTTTCATTCAATACATACGAAGACTATATACCGTTATAGAACCATATCTAATCGACACAATGGTTGTTTCAATGTGATAAGTACTTTATAGACGCTAGACGTATTTGATCTAGTAGACACAACACATTCCCAAAACACATTCCCAAAACACAGGATGATTCCAAACCATCACTTAGAAATATCTTAACTCAATCCCAAAGCAACGTAAAGGTTCATAATCAGTTATTCGTTCCTACTCCAAAATTTCTTAAGACTTTGAGTGTTCAGACTTCCAATCCTAGATATACATGTAACATGAATGTCATTAATATTGAATACTCAAAGCTAATATATGCATATACCTTAACGAACTCCATTTCCGATAACCTTTCAATGGTTCAATCGTGACTTAGAATATGTCCTTGCAGACTTTGACAAATTATATAACACCGGAAGTTCTCAACATAACTCCAACAATTATTCGTTGATTTTAAATTAAACTCCAAAAGGAGAATATCTTTGTAAATTCCTTTGCATTTACAGTTCAATAAACATATTCATATATAATTTATGTCTCAAAGTAATTCCGTTCCAGTCATAGTCATAACGGAAGTCAAACACGAGATACATTGAAGAACTTTTCATAAAGTTTCCGAAAATAATTTCATTATATATTCCTTCGCAACATAATCCAAACCAGCAAATTTATACGTAAACAAATATCTTAAAATTCCTTTTATACAAATCAAACACTATGGTGAAGAGAACACGGAAATAGAGAGGGCTACGCCACTTCTCTATACACTTGGGGTCGTCACCCTACTACGTATTGCTTGCAAGATTTCCAGGACATGTCCCACACAATTCCCACAAAGAGAATGTTCACATATATATATACTTATACACAGTTCTTCCCCGGGTAAAAATTAGTTCGAACATATTTCCGAAAACCAAATTAGTTGGTAAATCTAGAATTCTCATTCTACTAACCAACTCGACAAATTTCTTTTCAAAACTCTTAGCATAAACCCAGAAACCAAGGGCCGGAGGTAACTCTTCACTTAAAGACAAAAACTCATTTATAAAGTTATATATATATATATATGTATTTATAAATGTATCTTCCCTTTCTGAAATCATTTTGAGAAATTGGCGGTGGAAAATCTAACTCATGCTTTACTTATTAAATAGTTATTTTTGAAAACACTCTTTTTGAGCAAATGTGTCTATGAAAATGGTTTAACAAACTACCCCTTTTTGTGTGAGAGTTACTGCCCCTGAGTGGGTTCTTAGCCACATATAACAAAAGGTTCCATAATCAAATTTCAAAACGAAAATGAATTCCATAATCTAAAATTGTAATATTCCATAGACTGAACAAAAAAATCATAATACTCAAAACAATTTCCATAATATGATTTATCCGAGGTTTATAAATTATAAACTTAGTTAACATTCCTATTAGAAATACTAGGCACAAGTGGACTTTAATTCCAATCTATTAGTAACACATACATACCCAAAGTTCCTAAACATATTTCTCGGTCATATCTAAACTCGTTTCTTGAGATATCACATCTGCCTTCTTAGCATGACGTCCATATTCACTTTCTAACTTAATTTCCACTTCATACCTCTTCTTTTTATTCATATTTCACAACCTTATTCCATTTATAATTCACACTTGATATCATTTATGTTTCACAACCTTGATCATTTATACATCACAACTTCTCATAATATATCCTCTATATATATCATAACCCAATGACTCCTCAATTGTATGGCGTTTTATGATAACAAGATATACATATTGATTTGATTGCTTGCTTGAGCCTTGTTGTTCCAACTACCTAACCTTTAGTAATTACATTGAGCCTCAATTTATGTCTTCTTCATGTATAGATCATGACGCTCACTTCCCACGTGTTCTACTTATACAATATCGATCTATTCCGACTTCCCGCTATTGAGCATATTCCTCCGCCCAAAAAGTATGCGATCTCTTAATTCTTTTATCCTTGCCATTTCGATTTTCACTTTAAAATATTCCCAATTCAACTTCAAAATTCTTACAATCTAAGTATACTAGTTTCCTCGTAATGTATATCCATCACTCATTTCTTGAGCTATAATATTACTAATACAAACCACAAACCTCAAATTTTTATTTTCACATTTTACTTCTAACACTTGAGTGTTTTCTTTTTTTTTCCAACCATAACTTATCACTACTTTGCTCATCAAGCCTAAAGAGCCAACAAAGCCTTTGTAACAAGTTGTAGTAGCAATATGCCAATATTTAAACTCCGATACTTTGCAACATATAAATTTGACTGCCCAACTTAACTTCGGCACATATTAACTTATACATTATAACAGGAACAACTCCACGCAACTTATTATCCCACAACCATTCAAACCTAAATATCGAACTTCTTACGTTCGTATACTCGAAGAAACCCTAGAAGATATATATTAGAGATATATTAGGATACTAAAGATATGGTGAATATCTTTAGGATATATTATATGTTAACTACTAATATATCCTAAAGATATTCACCATATCTTTAGTATCCTAATATATCTCTAATAATATACCATGATGGTATGACTATATACTTGAACAATACTCCCATTATAATATGACCAAATATACCACAATACTTTCAATAGCCTCCTTCTCTAACGTTCGTACTTGTCTTTCTGGAGATAATGTAAAGATTCTTTCGTTTAAAAAAATAGTGTTCTTGAATTGTTCATAACTAAAAAGTCAGTTTCAATATTCCGCAACCTTCAAAATTTCATTCAATACTTAATTGTATTCCTTTGGAATCTAGTCGAGCCGCTTGTATAGTCTACGAAGTCGTTCAACTCACAAACACAAAGCTATAGTTACTCTGAGAAGGTTATCGAGAGCTTCCGTTAGTTACACATAGTCAAGTATCCACATGTTAATATCTTAGAACATAAGTATTCGAATAGATTCAACTACTATAATAGTGGATCTTATGAACCAGAGACACTTACACATAACGATTCATAACCAATTTCTTCGAAGTTCCACTCGAATTCGATAAGAATTTTGTTTAAGAAGTTCATTAAGTTATTTAACTAATACGTATGTCTCAAAAACCAAAATCGTATTCACGCAGCTTATATCAACAAAGGTAACTTTAAATATCAAGCATACTAAAACATGCATTTCTCGTAAAGTAGTTAAATAGCCAAATTCATACATATATACGAAATACAATCATGTATGTGAAACAACTTTCCGTTTAACACAAAATACTTAACGTACAAAATAAATCAATATTGAGTTTTTTTTTTATAAAGCATTTCGTTCGGACAATTATCAAATCATATAGACCAAAATTCGGTTCTAGAAAATGGAGGGACAATGTGTACCTTTACCACTTATCCGAGTTTGATAATATCCTTTTCCTCCAATATGCTCCATCACCAGATGGTACTTGAATCCCACCCATTCCTCTATACCAAATCTCCAAAATTCACCTCATAACAATAACAAAGATCATCGATACGCCATTCTTAATACCATCTTACTATTATTTTAATACTCAACTCATAGTCTCTTAACTCCAAACCAATCTGACTCAATTTCCAAATTTTCCAACAAGATTAAGATATTCTTTTTATAAGATATATTTCACAAATGTCAACAAGAACGAATAGATTATTTGCTAGTTAATGTTTCGATATAATAATTCACATGCCTTTGACAAAGCAATAAGTTTTCATAGCTTAGAACTATAAACTAATTTACGGAAAACTTTGTGCTTATACCACAAACTGATTCAAATCCTTTCTAAAATTAAATACTCATAGTTAGATAAAAACATAAGCTTTGATAAAAATCATTTCTTGGAAAGCAAATTTATCATAATAAACTTTGCCCACTTATGTCTGATTGTATTTCGCTTATTCTTATCAAGTGGAGATGAAGGCAATAATATATCTTAAGCTTAATGGCATGAATCAATAGAAGTGGGTCATGCATGCATTCGGTTATGCTTACAGTATAAGTTCATTGACTTGGGTCTAATATATCCAAGTTCAGAAAGGCAGAATTTGCAATGGAATTAAGAATATGAGTGTAATAGTATTTGAGTACTTTACCTGGCAACACATTGAATTTTCAACAACAAGAAACAATGGTTATAGCAGCAAGGTATGGAGCATAACCAACATAGAGAGAGAAAGAGATGATCACGGTGACTCCGATGAGGTTGTGTTAGCTGCCGCACAGCGAAGCAGAGGAGACGGCAGCGATGACCGTAGCGAGCAGAGGATGACGTCACAGTGGTGGCCTGATATGCGAGACCCAGCAGATGAAGACCACCGGCGACGAGGGTGGTCGTTGCCGTGCTTGCTCAGCCGCGGGTAGTACAGAGAAGTGAAAGGTGAAGGTGAAAGTGAAAGTGTGAGCAAGAGTGAGATTGAGAGCTGAGGCAAGCAAGAGTGAGATGGGGTTGGGGTTTTGGGTTCTTGTCTTTGATAGTTTTGTAAACAAAACCAATGAGGTTCTAGAGACTTATTAGGATAATATAGATATTAGTTTTTACAACACTTGATCAAGGAAATTTGATTTATAATAAAAAAATCCTTATTAAAATTTTCATACACCTAATTAAAAAGAATTAATTCTTCCATATTTCATAAAATCCCTTCTTAACATTAAATTCATATTTCTCGAATTCATTTATGAAAACTTATAATCACATAATCAAGTTAATAATAGATAATTATCATAGCTAAAGGTGCTTAAAAATCCGGCTATTACAGTATATGTGCCTTTACAGACGAAGTTGGAAAACATTGGTTTCTATTGGTTATTAGTGTTGTGCAACGCACAAATTATATTCTGGACTCTCTTGGTATGACCGAGGCACGTGCAAATATTGTTTCCGAGCTAGTAAGTGACACTAGTTTATTGATGTCACGGAAGCTTTTTTTTTACTTGTTTCTATGAATTTTGAATTAACATGAACTAATGTTGTGGTGGTGATCACAGGTGTACAAAAGTCAACATATCTACAGAAATTATCCTAGTATTGGAAGATTTTTTAAAGATGTTTCTACTTATCCTACACAAATAGCTAAATCACCATTGCAACCAAATTTGTAAGTTATTTATTACCAAGTGATGTTAGTTATTTCTTACTTAGATTTTAACCATAATCTGTGTATATATTTCATCATTTTTTCTTTTAGGGATGATTGTGGCATGTATATATTGAAGTATATAGAAGCTAAAAAGAATTCAGATTGGTCTAAATTTTTTTACACGGTAAAAAATTTATACGAAAAAAGTACGTTGACTTTTCAATGTATTCATTCCTTTTTTTACGCTATTAAGATGTTTTCTTGCAGACGGAGTCGATTGGAGTTGAAAGATTGAAGTATTTGGCAAAACTCGTCACTAGCAGGCACAATACTGCTAGGTCATTTATGTCTGTTGTTTTTGGGGATGGATCGATGAATCTCAATGTCGTTTGAAAATTTTATGTATTCTTTATGCGTTTTTCTTCTTTAGTAGTAGTTAGTTAGAAAAAATTATAATTAGGCTCTCGAAATTTGTTTATATTCATATATTTAATGACATTTTAGCAACATCGTGTATGCACAATAATAAAAACGGATTAAGTTTGATCCAGTAATACTTAATAGGAGGACATATTTCATTATTCGGAACTTGTCACTTGTTGACAACTAAAAGAAAACCATAATAATTACTCTTAGTAAGAAGATTACAAGAAATTCAAGCCAAATGCATATTCACACTACCATTCCCTGTTTGGTGTCCAATCAAATATGGTTGGAACATCTTCCATTTTTCTCAACTCATGGCTGTATGCTTCCTGAAAATAAAATAAAATGATTAGAATTTCAAAAGCATAGTGTTCCAACTGAAAAAATTGTACAAACTTATATTTGATTATCTTTGATAGGTTGCCTTCTTCAAATGTATTGGGCATAAAGGACATAACAATTGAAGAGAACTTTGATACATTATCATAATCCTATTAGGGGCAATTCCTGAATTATGCATACTCTTTTTTTATTTGATCCGCCTCACTTATTCTTCAAAATGACCTAAAAAATCACTTTCATATATAATTATATACTACATAAAATTTACCTAAATAAAACAAGTGTCATTAGACATCTAACAGCAAATAATAAAATATATAAGTCTCGTTACCTGATAAAAGATATTTGTTTTGGGTTCACCATAGGATGATTATGTTCTGCATGAAAATTTCCAACTTTCCAAAACTTGTACTCTTCATGGAATTTGAATTGGATGAAAGCCTTACAACCAAATCTACTTAATGGTTTTGGATCCCGTTTTCTATTAGGTAAGTCACTCCACTTTTCACGTCTATGTCCTTGCACACGACAAACTAAATTTTTAATTAATATGTCCATTTTTTCTACTCTTGCTTGTGGTATCTAATCGAACTCCAAAACCTTTCAACTTAGAGTAGGTATAATAAAATTCAACGCAATCTTCTAGCGACTTCCACTTTAACATATCCATGTCATTTAGATCATAATCTTCTAATTTCTTTCCGATCTTGTCCCATAAATTCTCATTGATAAAGTAGCCAATTGCTTTTTCTTCCTTTTGAACTTCATCGGCATTAGCATAATTATCTGACACGTTGTCATCATCACTAAGATGATTTATCTCCAACCCTTCATTAATACCAATGTATATTTCTTGATTTTCCATAGTCGTACAACTTAAACTCCAAAACGATATAGATGAGAGAAAATAATATGATTATATTATTGTGCGTTCAATAATGAACCATGACTACAATATATATAGGAATATATAGGAACTCCTAATTGAAAATAATATCTCGAAGATATGTTATTCCTAATGCTTATCTAACACTTTCTGAAAATAATTATAGATAATTTTTTCCTAAAATAATATTATATCCTAACTACTAATATAACTTTTTTTAATCATATCTTTAGTATCCTTATACTACTATATCTCATCAAGCAATGCATGTATATAAAATTCTCATGAAAGCATTAATTATTAATAAAAATAAAAAAATGAAAAAAAGATACAGCTAAATCTATATCTTGTTTAAGAAATTTTCAAAAAATATATATACAAGGCTCATTGTAACACTCCGCCCAAATCGAACCCTTTTTCATTTAATAAAACTCGTTGGGGGAAATCCACGAGGGTTCCACTTGGATGGTGTGCTACCGTCGCACTTATCTCCTTGGAAATAAATGCAAGGCTAATATGTAACATCACACTAAATTCAAATTAAATTAAGTTTTACAACAACTAATATAAATTGTTCGATAAAACACTAATAAATAAGACGTCTCAGAGTCTTCGCGGAAACTAAATTAAACTAAGTGGATGTCAACTCTAAGTGTTCTCTCTTTGTTTCCCCCAGTCGATCACCCACATGCACAAATACATTGAAAAGAAACAAGAGAGACAAGCTCCCAGAAATCAGAAAAAACTGAGTAATTCCAACTCCATCCCGTAAAATACTTAAGTTGAAAATACTTTGTAAAAATAACAGTTTAATAGGGTCGAAATCCTAGCACATATATACAATTAATAATCACATAAGTGCATATATATGATTAATAATCACATAGGTACAAATTAATTTAATATACCAAAATCATCCAATACTTTAAGGAGAGGAAAGAGAACGCCAGTAAGCCAGGGACACCCCGTAACAACTTACTACAATAATGTGAGCCATGGAAACCTGTAACAACTCACTGTGAGCCAGGGACACCCTATAACAACTCACTGTAGGCCGGAGAAACTCCCGTAACTACCTACAAATCATATTGGCCGTAATAACAGAGTCCCTAGTGTGCACACCCCTTCTACTTGGAACACAACAAGATAGAAGGAAGACAAGTAACAGAAAATCAGCATAGTAACCAGAAAACCTATAGGTGGCCGCTGAACCTCCCATACAGGGCAACATGTTCATCATTTCCCTTCGATATTCCACTTTGAGTGATTAATATCTTTTATGAAAGTCATCACCTAAATCATATACACATATCCATCATCTCATTTAACCGAGTGTGAGTGTATTCATTTCAATTTCCAGATCTTAGTTCATTCACGGCTTATCCATAAAGTCCATTTACCTTCATGTACACAACCATCACTTGGTAAATCTAATATTCTATTATTTTTCCAATTCATTCATTTATCTCAATCTATAACCAATTCTTTTTCATTTTCAAACTTTAATAACAGTAATAGTATAGTAACAATGATAATGATAATAGTAATAATAATAACAATGATAATATAATAATAACAACAACAACAACAACAACAACAATAATAATAATAATAATAATAATTATTATTATTATTATAATATTCATAATGAATAATAATATTAATAACATTAACAATTAAAATTTATTTAACAAATGTCGAGAATAAAAGATAAGATTATTTATCAAGATCCCCGGTAACATTAGCATAATTGTCATATCGTCCATAGTCCATAGTCCATGCTCATGTCTATATCCATATTCCAAAGTCATTATTCATTTTACTAATCGTATTCATAATCCGCATTTAAGTTAATGGTTTTAATTCATAATAATATTCATAATTGTAATCCACATTTCAAATAACATAGTCACGTAAGTAAATCTTTTTATTTCTAACATGACCTATGTTTAGATGGACATTGAAAATTACCTTGTGACGCAAGCCCAAAAGTTCGATTTACGAACTGGACAAAGCTCCTGATAATCCTCGTCTACGCACTCGTAGTCTATAACAAGATTTAACGAAATCTAAATTAGTAACCTAAATAACCCCTTTTTGATTTATAAAATAAACGAACTTAAATAATTCAAATTAACTTTGAAAAGTTCCTAAATTAATTCAAAGCATTATTAATAACTGAAACATTTAAGAAATCCTTTTAAGTAATAAAAAGGACTAAATCAATTTAAATTAAAATATGCTATGTAAACAAAGTAACTTTATAAACTAAATAGATAAATTAAAAGAAAACAATTTTTCGTTTTAAAAAAACGAAATATAAAAGGGGAGGGGGAAGAATATCTGATTTGAAGAATCAGTTGAGAAGGCCAGAAGGAATGAACAGAGGAGGGCGAACAGAGCACGGAGAGGAGAGGAAGAGGGAGTCTGGGCTGCGACCAGGTGGTTTGCGATGGCTGCGGAGTGGCTGAGGTGTTTCGCAGGTGGTGGCGAGGTCAGGCAGAGGCGATGGTGAAGCGGGCTTAAGCGAGATGAGGTGCGTGATGCTGCGGTGGGTGCGTGATGCTGCGAACAGGGGAGCAGCGTGGATGTTGGGCGACGGGGAGGTGCGAATGGGTGGTGTTTTCCAGCGAAGAACAGGGCAAAATTTTGTGGCTAAGGGAGAGTGATTTGGGTGGTGTTTTTCCAGCGAGCAAGAAGAGAAAAATCAGGGGAAAGTAGGAAGGACGAAGAGGAAGGTGCAGTGAGTTTGGGGCTCCATTGCTTCCTATTTATAGCCATGAGTGAATAAAAGAGCTTGAGAATTTGTCAAAGAAAATCTGAAATTGTAGGTGGGGGTTGGGATTTGCTCAGTGATATGTTCAGTTGGAGTAATAGAGGAGGAAAATGGAAAGTGGTTTTGGGAGTAGTCAAATACCGGGTTAGAGATAAGGTGGTTTGGGAGATCAAGTTGAGGGTGAAGAGGAATGATGAAGAGGATGATGGAGGGTGATGATGTGGGAGATGATGATCATCATCAGCATCACGTTATTTTTGTCTGATTTTGTTTTTGGTTTCTTTTTTTCCCTTGTTTTTTGAATGGCTAAATATGCTTTGGACTATGGGCTCAATATTGAAATGATTGGGCTCTATATGGGTTGTTGATATGGATGGATGGATGGCTAAAATGCCCATCAAAACTAAATAAGGATTTCAACAATAATTAAATTAATTAGAAATAATGAAAATATATTAGTATTTTATAAAATTATATTTCAATTAAAATCATTTAAATAGAATCACTTAATAATTCCAACCAAATAAATCATTTTTAATAAAATCGTTAAATAATTCAAAGCTAAATGAAATCATTTTTAATATACATTATTATCAAATAAAGTTGAATTATCAGTAAATAAATTTAAGTGGAAAATAATACTTCCTCCGTTTTTATTTAGTTGACACGTTTTGACTTTTGACACTATTCACATAATCTACTTTGACTATCTTTTGTGATTTATACGTAACAGAAAATATAGTCATGTGGGGTCTTATTAGATTCGTCTCATTATATATTTTCAAAATATCATATTTTTATAATTTTTACTCATCAATTTTCCAAGATAAAAGTGATTGAAATCACGCGTTGGCAAATGTGATAAAAGAAACAGGTCAACTAATAAAAAACAGAGGAAGTATTAAACTTTAATAAATGTTTAATAAATAAACATTATTATCAAACATAGTTTTTCTTCATATATTTTTATTTCCAATCGTAACCATTTATTTCAAACTAATTTCTTTTGGGTGATAAAGCACCAAGTTTTGTTTTTTTATAAGAAAAAATTGATTGGAATAATCCCAACTATGTCTTTTCTGCTCAGAATAATCCCAACTATGAGTTATTCTAGAATAATCCAAACTATTAGGGGGTACCTTCCCAAAATAATCCAAACTTTATTTTTCTTGCCTTCAATGATCCATTTTGGGCCTACTATACATACTAGAATTGAGAGTTTGGATTAATTTGGGAAGGTACCCTCAATAGTTTGGATTATTCTGGAATAACCCATAGTTGAGATTATTTTGAGAGGAACGGTCATAGATGGGATTATTCCAGTCAATTTTTCCTTTTTATAATTTTTTCATTTTCACTCTCCTACTCCCTCTCCCATTCTTGCTCTAAATGACATCTTCCAATAATCTTTCGGGAAAATTGTTTGTCTTCTTTGGCGTTTTGATTTTAACTCAATATTGTTAATCTATTCTATAAATTTATTACTCATTTTCTATTATGTATTTTTACATTCTTTCATTCTTTAAATTCTCTTGACATTTACACCTGACGAAAAAATAAAATAATTTAAATATAACGATTATTTGTTAAAAAGAAGAAAAACATATACACTCATTGGAGAAATTACAATACAATTTCTCCAAAATCCTAACATTGTCCTCTTTCGCACGCATCATGTACATATGGATTGAAAGAGAACATTTTTTTTCATAAAAAAGAACTAAGGTAAAAAGATATGACAATTAAAAGAGAAATCTTTATAATCTCTATACTATAAGGGAAGAGGGGGACTTGGTGTCCACATGAAAATTACAATTCTACTCCTTTTTATGTTAAATTTCTATTCTATAAGGGAAGATGGTAAACCACAAAGAATCTAAATAATTAAAAAATTACAAGCTTTTTTGGAAAGATAGGAAAAAAGATAGAAGAGGATAGTTATTTCACTTTCGAATTGATGGTGCAAATAAATTACAATTTGAGACAAATCTAAAAAAAGATAAATTACACGTTAGTCAAACTGAAGTTTTTGAATTTGTTTACTATGTAAGCGTAACAAAATTTGTGCAACGATGGGAGTGTATATATAATTTATGCTCGAAGTTTCAAAAGTTGACTTCGAAAAAATGGGAAATATATTGGAGATAGAAGAAATATCATTGTTTATTCCATGTAGTAAATAATCCTTATTTTTATTCACACACATGAGCACGCTTTGTAGCTTAACCCGTAGCAATCTATGTATTGTGACATAAAAATAGCCTCTGGAAGAACTGCAAATGTCTCATCATGGGAATGACATGTGTGAGCTTCACCTTAAAAGTTGACACGTGCATTCAGGTAAAAGACTAACACGTGTCATCACGAACTGACACGTTTCAACACTGCACTAGTGCCAAGTGACACTTTAAACTTGGGAAATCATGTTTGAGGTATTAAGCTTAGACTTAGGCTGACCTAGCTAATTAGCCTCAGCAGGTCAAAATCCCCGAAAAACGACAACTCGTGGTTAGCTATGCAACTAGTAGAAGGATTTTGTCCTTCAATCAAGTGTAATAATCTAAATATGTAAAGATAATTCATAGAGATAAATATTCATAATATTAGGTGACCGTAATGTTTTTCTAGAAGCTAATTGTGGTTTGTTGGACTAATAGGATTACACTAACTACTAATCTTATTGGATCGTCTAAGATCACATGTTGTGACAATACTTGGATAATACCCAAACCTATTTAATGGGTTGGCTGGCAATATTGATGGGTTGATGACTTTGTAACTCATGGGTTGATGACTTTGTAACTCATCATGAGATTATCAACCTCATAATGTATAATATTATGAGAGTAATAAGCCTCATGATGCCACACCTTGTAACTTCTCTATATAAGTGGTATAGAGGTTACATTATACGTATCCTATGCACTACAAGTCATTTGCGTGAGCAAAAATCAAAACGAATAGTCATACGGTCTATGAAGCCTTTTATGTTCAAAGATATGACTCGTAAAATATATGTTACTCCCTCACTTTATATATAGTAAGGATATTTTGACTTTTGTTACTATACATTATGAGAGTAATAAGCCTCATGATGCCACACCTTGTAACTTCTCTATATAAGTGGTATAGAGGTTACATTATACGTATCCTATGCACTACAAGTCATTTGCGTGAGCAAAAATCAAAACGAATAGTCATACGGTCTATGAAGCCTTTTATGTTCAAAGATATGACTCGTAAAATATATGTTACTCCCTCACTTTATATATAGTAAGGATATTTTGACTTTTGTTACTATTCATATTCTACTGTTTGACCATCCTATGTTATTGTTATATAATATGAGCACTATAAGGGGGTTGATTATAGTGAGAGAATATGCTATGGATGAAAATGAAATTGAGGATTGACAGCCATTTATTTCATACATCTACTCAAATACTCCATACCAATAGCAAATAAGAAGGGGGATAGTGGATCACATTGTCTAAGGCCTTTTTTTTGCTTTGAATGGAGTGCAAGGTTTACCATTTATGAGAATGGAATAGGAAACGGAAGTAACACAGGCCATGATCCAAGCAATAAATTTACTAGGAAAACCAAGCTCAACTAGCATCATATGGGGAAAAGGACACTCAATGGAATCATAGACTTTCTTAAGGTCTACTTCAATAACACACCTACTTGAGATGTGAGATCTAGTATAACCTTTAATAAGCTCAGTAGATAGAAGGATTTTATCTACTATGTGTCTCCCTGGGATGCCTGTTTAAAATTCAATCACAACCTCAAGAAAATAGTTTTGTAACCTATTGGTAAGTATTTTCCCTATGAGTTTATAGAGTAAGTTACAACAAGCAATAAGCCTAAAGTGAGTTGCTTTAGAGGGATTGGAAAATTTTTGGGACAAGAGTTATAGAGGTAATATTTTCCTGAGAAGGCATATCACTAGTGTCAAAGAACTGTAAAACAGCTTTGTGAACATCATGCTTGATAATAACACTACTAGAAAAATGGCCTTTAGTATCGGAAATTTTCCGATACTAAAGACCATATTTCCGATACTAAAGGTCTTTAGTATCGGAAATAATTTCCGATACTAACCCGATACTAGTACTCCCGTGGCTAAAGACCCAGTATCGGATATTTTTTCCGATACTAAAGGGGTGTGGCTTTAGTATCGGAAAGCTCAATAGTATCGGAAAATAGTATCGGAACATGTGATACTAAAAATGAAAGTTATTAGTATCGGATATAACTTCCGATACTAAAGATACTAATAGTATCAGAAAATTTCCGATACTAAAGATCACATTAGTATCAGATGTAATTTCCGATACTAAAGGTGACATTAGTATCGGAAATTTCCGATACTAAAGAGTTGAGAAAAAAATTTTTAAAAAAAATAATAACAATAATAATAATAATATTATTATATATTATTATTATTATTATTATTATTATTATTATTATTATTATTTTTCATTATTATTATTTATTATTATTCTCATTATTATTGTCATTATTTGTCACCAGCCTCATCATCACCAGCAGCACACCCACCACCACCACCAGCACACCCACCAGTACCATCCACCCACCACCCACAACCACCACCACACAACCACTGGTACCATCCACCCACATCCACCACCACACAACCACCAGTACCATCCACCCACCACCAGTACCATCCACCAACCACCACCACCACCACCACCACCACCACATCCAGAAAAAATAAAAAAACAGGAAAAAGATAAATAAACCCCCCCTTCGAACCCAACCTGCAAACCCAGATCAGAACCCCCCCGCCCCCCTCTTCGAACCCCCCTTCGAACCAAACCCACTGAACCCCCCCTCCAAACCCAGCCACCCACTGAACCTAAACCCTAACCCCGTCGAACCCAAACACACCCAAACCCTAACCCCTTCAAACCCCCCTTCAAACCCACCCTCACTGAACCCCCCTCTTCGAACCCAACCCACTGAACCCCCCTCCAAACCCAGCCACCCACTGAACCCAAACCCTAACCCCGTCGAACCCAAACACACCCAAACCCTAACCCTTTCAAACCCCCCCATTCAAACCCTCACTGAACCCCCCCTCCCCTTCGAACCCACCCACTGAACCCCCCCTTCAAACCCAGCCACCCACTGAACCCCCAACCAACCCCCCTCTTCGAACCCACCCCCAGTATTGAACCCCCCTGATCCCAACCCCCCTTCCCCACCCCCAACTCGAACCAAAACTCAACCCATCTCCCACATCTCGAACCCAAAACCACCCCCATCTCGAACCAAACCCACCAACCTCAACCCCCATCTCGAACCAAGCCCAACCCCAACCCACCCAAAATTTGAACCATAGCAACCCTCACTGAACCACCCTCCCCCCCTTCGAACCCAACCCACTGAACCCCCACTTCGAACCCAGCCACCCTCAAACCCCCCAATCAACCCCCTCTTCGAACCCACCCCTAACCACCGCCAGTATCGACCCAAAACCTCGATCAATGGCTTTCTGATTAGAGGAGTAAGAGAGAGAAAGCCGAGTAAGAGAGAGAAGCAGAGGCAGAGTGAGAGAGAGAGAAACTGATTTGGGGGGGGGAATGGTTGACATTTATTGAAGTGATAAGGCGGGGTTTTGAAATTTTTGGGAGATAAGAGCCGCGGTTTGGTAAAAAGATTGGGGGGAACGAAATTTTTTTAGAAAATCAATAACTTTAGTATCGAAAAAAATTTTCTGATACTATTAAACTCTTTGGTATCGAAAACATCCGATACCATTTTATCATTAGTATCGGATTGAAAATTTTCCGATACTAAAGTGATGTCATATGATGATTTTAATATATAGTAAATAGAATAGTGTCGGAAATTAATATCCGATACTAAAGTGTGCCTTTAGTATCAGTTATTTTTTCCGATACTAAATTTTCTGATACTAAAGAACCTTTTTCTAGTAGTGTAAGCCATGATTTCTTTAAAAACACAGCATTGTATCCATCAACCACTGGCGCTTTAGAATCATCAATTGAAAATAGGGCAGCCTGGATCTCTTCAACTGTAACTATGGCAGTTAGTGCAACACAATAATCAAGAGATACTTTAGCCCCCACATCTGACTATATACAGCTCAAGAGCAAGTAGAACTAGAGCAACAGTGCCTAGTGAGTTGTGTAGAAGCTCATAATGACCTCTTGGATGAGTGATGCTTTATTGTTTTCATCCAAGAGCATAAAGATCCTGTTTCTACTCCTTATCTCTTTCATAGCAGGGAACCCTATCTTCAACCATTGGATGCTAGCTTTCTGTTTAAGAGGTTTTTCTTCTACAACTAACCATTTCTTTAAATCTGTAATGGTCTCAGCTTCTTTGATGTGAAGATCAGGACAGCTAGGTGCAGCTTGCTGTTCAGTTTGTATACCTTGTAGCTCATTTATAGCAGTCTCAATTCTATCAGCAATACTAGAAAAATTCATGAGAATGAAGAGCTTTTAATTTAGTTTTAAGCTTTTAAAACTTAAACCATATCTGTTATAGGAGATTACCCCTACCACCACCCTTAGAGCTGTCAAAAGCTGACCTGCTCCAGGATTTTGAATCGAACCCAACCCGATCCGACCCGAGAAATGATACACCCGAATCCGACCTACACCCGACCCGAACTCAACCCGTAACCGAAGACACTCGCCTATCCTCGATCTGAACCCGACCCGCACCCGACCCGACCTCAACCTGTAACCGATTTGACCCGACAATTGTTAACTTGAACCCGACCTACACCCAATCCGAATTTACTTGACGTAACCCGGTTTCAACCCTAACCGATCATGACCCGACCTGACCTCAACCGACCTCATAATGACCCGACCCGATCATGACTGGACCCAAATATGACCCGAACCGATCATGACCCGCCCTTACCTCAACCCGACCTGATTATGACCCGACTCAAATATGACCCGAACCGATCATGACCCGACCTGACCTCAACTCGACCTGAGCATGACCCGACCTGTTTTCAACCCGACCCGAATATTACCCGACCTGACCTCAACCCGACCCGAACATGATTCAACTTCACCTTAACCCGACCCGAACATCACCCGACCTGACCTCAACCCGACCCGAACATGACCCAACCTCATTACAACCCGACCCGAACCTGACCCGACTTGACTTTAACCCGGCCCAATTATGTCTCGACCTTACCTCAACCTAACCCGATCATGACCCGAGTCGACATGATTTCAGCCCAATTAGATCATGGCTCAATTTTATTTTATTAAACTATTTTACTCAAAAAATTTAATTTAAACTATCAACAATAGAACATTCAACACTACTTCTTTCTAATAACCATAATTAAACATTACAATTCAATGTTCTAAATTATATGCACATTGTTTTTTTAATGACTCCTAATTTAATTTAAGTAATTGAAATCATTATTTTTGATGAAAATTCTAGAATTGGATTCAAAACTAGTGATTATTTGAGAGATTTATGAAATTTATAGTATCTTAAATTGTTTTCAAGTATTGAATATTTCAATCTTCTCAACTTTGAATTTTCTCCAAAATACACAATATCTTCAAAAAAGGAACATAATCACTTAATTAATAAAAAATACTTAGCTCAACTAAATTACAAAAATTAATTAATCCTAATAAATACACAAATTCCTTCTATATATGATTTATTATCTCTTAATTTAGTTTGAATATTCAAAATATAGCTTCACAAGATATCCTAATAATAATCAAAATTATGTTTCAAATTAATGATATTTGTGAATATTTTTCAAAAATAGTAATAATTCTACATTACCTCAAATAAAAAAGATAATGATAATATTTCATTTAACATCCAAAAGTTAGCGTGAATTAGGGATTAGAAAAGGAGCATTATTTATATGGTAAAGGGATAGTAATTATATACCGTTAATTAGAATTAGAATTTTTTTTTTAAAATAGAGTTAAAATCTTTAGTTTTTAGTTCAAATTATGAATATTTCAAAATAAATACTTTAGTATAATTGCAAATGATGTATTAAGTATAAATAAAAAATCAATATAAATAAGCAACAACTAATTATATATAAATATATATATATTTGTTTACAAATAAACATCAAAGAAATTTAAAAAACTTAGTATTGCCATAATATAAAAAATTGATTACAATTGAATTTTATACTATAAAATTTCTATATCTAATTATACATCTACAATAAATAACTAATTATATATATATATAAAAATTTCATTACAAATAAACATCAAAGAACTTCAATAAACTTAGTATTCAGATCATATAAAAAATTGATTACAATTGAACTTTATACTACAAAATTTCTACATACTAACTATATCTTAGTTACAAAAAAATAATGTAGATAAGATTTTGAGCACATACATTGTGACATCTGCAAAACAATAAACAAAAAAATAAATTACCAAATATTTCTAAATAGAACAATTAAAATTAAATGAAAACAAAAATAAATAATAAAAATGCTTTCAAATCTTATATCATGGAAGCCCAAGATACCAGCGATTTTATCATCGAGCAAAACATCACAATAAGAATGCTTTAAACCATATTAGAAATTGCTGCCAGCAAGGATTTACCACGGGAATCAAGTCTCAAAATCATTTAGATAAATAAGAAACTGTTTCCAACAATGATTATCCAAGGGTAACTAAATTTCTAACTAGTCTAAACATCTTAGAAGACATTTTTTACCTTAACATGACTAACAAAAATAAATGACCATGTGAACAACAAATGCAAACTGCGACAAAATTTGATTTGCTGCTATTTGTCACACAACAACAGAATCACCCTGATTTACACTGCTTTAGAGTAAAGAATTTGCCTCAGCAACTGATTTTCTCATAATTTTAATAGCAAGTTTTTCATCCTTGCCATAACCATACAACCAGTTTTGTGTAGAAACCAACGCTTCAACACTATCATCCAATAAACTACTCATCCATCGATTCAAAATTCTTCCTCCCATACTAAAAGAGGATTCTAAAGCAACGGAAGTTATTGGTATGGCAAGTATATCTTTCGCAATTGCAGACATAATCAGGAAGTCAGTTTGTCTAGATCTCCAATATTTCAAAATATCGAGTTCAACATCGGGATCTCTTCGTTTCAATAATTCCCCAAGATATATATCAAATTCAGACTTGTTCGAATCAGTCGATGCAACTTGTTAAAAAAAATCCTACATATCAAAAAAAAAATCAGGAAAGGACAATAAATAATATCTAAGTCCTATAACATGAATATAAAACTTATTTACCTCATAAGTCTTATTTTTCTTGTGTACATGTTCGCCACTTGTGCTCACATACGAAGAACAAGTTGTAGACAGTTGTTTGTAATGATTGTCTAAGACAACAAAATCATCATAAACTTTTTTAAGCCTCATCTCAACATTAAGATCATTTAGACTTAGAAAAATATGTCTCAAATATTGCATCTTTAAACGAGGATCAAGTATGACAGCAAAAGATAAAACAGTTGAATAATTTTTCCAATACTTGTCAATATTTTTCAGCATTGGAACAACCATTTCTTGGATAATATAGGATCTAAAGAAACAGAACTTTCAAGTAAAAGAGAATGAATTTTGAAAATATTGCCCAAGTTAAGATTTGCAGTGGGATAATCTGAACCAGAAAACAAAACTGTAATATGATTAAAGGGTTCTAAAAAATCACAAATTTTTTCAACTTTTTCCCATTCTTCCTCGGACATAACATATTGATATTTCCGCTCTCTTTCACCAAACATTACATGAGGAGATGAAAAATGAATACAACTTAAAACTTTTGACTTTAAATTCCAAGAGTTGTCAATAAAATGATCAATCAATGTAAGAAATGAACGGTATTTAATAGCAGACCAAATATCACAAGTTAAACAATCTTTACTGGACAATGCAGCACGAGTATTTTTTAAAAACCTTTTAAAGTATCATGTTCAAAAACACAATATTTCAAAATTGTATTACGACAAATAGTATGACAAGCAGGATTTAAATAGGAATGCAAATCACGAGTACCTTCGTGCTCAACCATACTTAAAGAATAACCATGTAACATAATAAACCTTGCAAGCTTTTGAAAGTAAATTTTATGATCGTACCTTATATCATTGGAGGGATTTCTTTTTGAAGATAGACAACACAAACCTTTAAATGTATGTCGTTCTAGATTTGATGTTCCATATTTAACTTGAGCACTATACTTTGTGTTTTTGCAGTGCTTGCATACAACAAACTTTAGTAAACCGTCAATTGTGTAATATATATCAAACTTCCTCCATATTGGAGCTTTAGGTTTGGTGGCTTCGTCCGAAGGAAATTGTTGCAAAACTGCATTGGCAGCTGATGTTGGTGTCATCAGATCACCAACATCATTGTCTTCCATTTCATGAGCATGAAGCCCTGATAACAAAAACTATATAATTATCATATTATTTTTTATTAAGATTATCACTTATTAGTAAAAAATTTTACCTTGTTGATAATCATGTTCAATACCAGACATTTGGTTATCCATTCTTTATAACTACATAAAGAAAATGAATAATAAACATATAAAAAGTATATACAACATTTGATTATCCAATCTTAACAACAACATTAACAACAAAAATCTAAAAATTATTACATAATCGGTTGCAAAGCGAATAATACATCAAATGAATGTACACGAATTGATAAATAAATAACAATAGATCAATAACGAAAAAGGGACCAAATCCGGATCATGGAAGGACCAGGTCCGGATCATGGAAATGAATAAGAAAAATAAAACATGAAGAATTTTAAATCAGGTTCAATGACGGGAATATAAACAGTTCAGACCCGTTTAGGTAGTGATGGATACCCTTTTAAAATTTTGTTGAAACCCGAAATAGTTAATAAAAAAAGATTCAAGGTAGTCAAACCGGATCAAATACGGGTTTAAAAACGGTACAGACCTGTTTTATAACTTGGTTGGTGCCCATTTAATCTTGTTTTGATACCCTTTTTATTGAGAACCTATTCATACACGGTTCAAAAAATGTTGAACCCGGTTTAAAATAGTTCATGCTCGGATTTAGTGTATCCTTGGTCAGATCCGGAAACATACTTAAGTGACCGGGTCCTGAAAAAAAATGAACGAAAAAGTTTTAGTAAAAACAAAAACGAAAATGAAAATAAGAAACGAATTGTTAAACAAAAAAAGGAAACGAAAAGGAAAATGAAGATAAGAAACGAATTGTTAAACGAAAAAAACCGAAACAAAAATGAAAAATGAAAATAAGAAACGAATTGTTAAACGAAAAAAACAAAAGGAAAATGAAAATGAAAATAAGAAACGAATTGTTAAACGAAGATGAACAAAATATAACTAAAACAAAATCGAAAGTGAAACGAAATAAAAATAAAACAAAAAGGAAAATGCAACGAAAATAATACGAAACAAAAACGAATATAAAACGAAAATGAAAACAAAAAAATAACAAAAATGATTTCAGATAAAACGGAAGGATTAAACGAAATAACTAATAAAACAATAAGAACGAAAATCAAATTGAGTTTGAACAAAAATCAGTTTTAATAAAAATTAGATTTTAAAAAACAAAGACGAAAATCGAAATGAGTTTAAACAAAAACCAATTTTATAAAAAACGAAAAACATCACCTAAAAACCACCAAAAAACAACCAGAAATCCAACCGAAAACCACCGCATAAAACAGGAGTTTGAACAAAATCAGATTTAAAAAAACGAAAGGATTTTAAAAAGAAGGAGGAAGATGAAATTATGAAACGAAAATCATAAAAAAAAAACGAAAATAATTACCAAATCCAGAAGATCTTGAGACTTGAGAGATGATCTTGAGGCTTGAGAGAAGATAGTGAGAGCAAAGTGATTGAGTGTGAGAGCTTTGTGATATTTGACAGAAGATTGTGAGAGCAAAGTGATTTGAGAGAGCTTTGTGAGATTTGAGAGAAGAGTGAGATTTGAGAGAGAAGAGTGAGACTTGAGAGAGAAGAGTGTGTGAGAGAGATGAGAGCAACGACTGAGTGAACAAAAAAATGAGAGGTTTAGGGTTTAGGTTTATACAGTGAGTGTGTTGTGAGTTGTGAGGGAATGGGACGACCCATTTATTATGTTTAAAGAATGAAATAGCTTTTTGTTATGAATTACATCAAAGTAATGTGAATGCCCACCCATGCACATGTACATGCATTCAATGCATGGCAAAATTTTCTTCCCTCCATGCACCTAAATTAACCTATTGTTGACTTTAGGTTATGTAAATAGTAAAATCTCCTACTATAAATAGAGGAGAGGTAAATGTAACATTTGCACCAAGAGTAAGATCAATACAGTTCATTGGTTTTTCTCTCTTCTTGTTTCTCATCTTTCTTAACACGTTATCAGCACGAGTTTGCTTACAAAAAACCGAAAGGTATTTTCAACCTTCAATCTTTCAAACTCCGGTATCCATTTTTTTTAGTCTCAACCTTTCACTATCCTAACATGGATCAACAAAGTAACGGGATCAACGTTAGTTTCCACAATGTTTCTCTCTGTTGTGTACATTTAATTGTGGAGCGTAACACCGTCCCTTTTGCTACTAACCCAGCAAGGGGGACAGTAAGTCATCCTTTTCGCACTGACCTCAACAATGGTACTAATGTTCGTACCGGTGAAAATCCACAAACCCCTGTTCCTAACACAAATACTAATCCTCCAGCACCACCAACTGAAAATCCACCACCACCAAATAATAAAAGAAACAGAGAGGAACAGGAAGGAACTAGTGGCAAACGTCACCATGCCACTAGCCCCTAAAATAAATAATAAATAATTTGACAATAACACCACCTTTATGGAGGGCAAGGACATTTTACTTTATGTTATTTTATTTTTCTGTTGAACCGCCTATATGGCAGGTTATTGTTTGAAATCACCGCCTATATGGCAGGATTTTTTTGAAATTTGCCGCCTATATGGCTGGCTGACAGTAGTAAAATTATTGATACCTTTTGCCTATTCACATGCATTATTGTCAATATATGCAGGAGTAGCTAACCTAGAACCCTAGTACATATTTATTTCTTACTATGTGCTATTTCCTTTATATGACATTTGTAGTTACATTTATTATCATTTTTACACTTACCGACATGCATAATAGTGAACAAATTATATTTAGTACCCATAAATACTCCAACTAAATTTTTATTGCATCATATTCTTTGAATAACTGTAGATAAATATACAACAAACTGCACAGTTAAGGATAATCCTCTATAAAAGCGGATTACCCACTCCCAATTTCACCACATATCTCTTATCTTCTTTCCATCTTTTGCTCAAACCCACAAAAATTTTCTTTCTTTCCTCCATTTTTTCCGGCCACCATGTTTAACGCCGACAACAACCGCCCTCCACCCTCATCTTCTTCTTTTGAGGAAGATTTTAGGAAAATAAAACTCTACCTATTCATTATAGCCGGTTTATTTATCCTTCTCATGGCGTTAATGCTCTTTCTCCTAATGCACAAGTAGGAACCTAAACACCGCCTAAATTCTCCCCGGTAAATTGGCGAAAATGCACGTGATTATCATCACTTTTGTCTTCAAGTGTATTTTTTTGCATTTTTTTGCCTTATTATTATTGTATGTTTTTATTGTTGTTCATTTAGGAAGTTTTTTTGTCTTTGTTTTCTTTAGCATTCTTATTATTATGTTTTATTGTTGTTTTTTTTTGTTTTAAGTATTCATGTGTAAATGTAATGATATAAATCAGGGGGAGATATTATATATGATTTATTATCATTTACTGATTTTATATTATTATCTGATTATAGTTAAAATGGGAGATCTAATAAAAAGACAATTCAACATCCTGGACCTCTCTGGACAAAATTTTTCGGATTGGATTGCAGATGCCAAAATCAATCTAAAGGCTCAAGGATTAGATCATACTATTAAAGAACTTACCACTGAAGCAGGCCAAGGCGGAACAAACATAGAAATAATAGCAAGTGAACAAGAAAAGGCAAAAGCCTTAGTCTTTCTAAGGCATCACTTGCATGAGAGTTTAAAAACTGAATATCTTTTACTAGAAGATCCCAATGAACTTTGGGACAGCCTACGTGAAAGGTATGGGCACCACAAACATGTGCTCCTTCCTAAGGCATGTTTTGACTGGACCAATCTGAGGTTCCAGGATTTCAAATCCGTCAGTGATTATAACTCAGCATTATTTAAAATTGCCTCGACCTTGAGACAATGTGGCCATCCCATTACAGAAGAGCAAATGATAGAAAAAACGCTCTCAACGTTTCATGCCACAAATATAATACTGCAACAACAATATCGGGAAAGAGGTTTTAAAAAATATTCTGAGTTAATCTCTGTACTACTAGTGGCGGAACAAAACAATGATCTCCTGTTGAAAAATCATAACCTCAGGCCTGCTGGATCTTTAGCCTCTCATGAGGCTAATGCAATTGAAAATAATGATCCAGAAGCAAATGCTATACACAAAGGTGGAAGGGGAAATCACCATGGCCGTGGTAGAGGACGCGGTAATAACCGTGGTAGAGGACGAGGACGTGGTAAAGGCCAGTATTTCCCCCGAAATAATAATAATTTTAAAAATACAGAATGGGGGCATCAAGGCAACCACAAAAATAATCACAAAGGGAAAGATACATGCCACAAGTGTGGTATGACTGGACATTGGGCACGTACATGTCGTACGGCCAAACATTTGACAGAACTCTACCAAGCTTCCAAAAGAAATAAAGGAAAAGATGCGGAAGCGAATTTTGTGAATAAGGCAAATACCTCTTTGCCTAGCCTTGATGCTTCTGATTTTTTCATGGATGGAGCCGAAATTGAAAATGACTTTACTTTGGGGGGAAATTAACAAAGTTTAAAACTACCTATTTTCTTGTTAATCAAATCATGTATTTCCTCTCTGTATGCTTTATTTAAGTAATCATGTATTTCTTTTCTGTGTGCTTTATTTAAGTATTGTACTACTCTCTTATTATTAATGAAATATGCATTTTCTCATTAATTCCCAAACTTGCTTCTTATTATGAAGATATGGATCTACCAGAAAATGGATCTGGATACCAATGCCTCCTGGATAGTGGAACAACGCATACAATATTGAAAAATAAAGAGTATTTTTCAGAGCTTATGATGTTTCAAGGTAATGTCAACACTATCTCGGGATCAGCTAAATTGATAGAAGGATCCGGAAAGGCTCACATAATGCTCCCGAATGGAACAAAGTTAACCATTAACGATGCATTATACTCAAGCAAATCTCGAAGAAACCTCATAAGTTTTCGAGACATACGTCAAAATGGTTTTCATTTGGAAACTATGACAGAAAATGAAATTGAGTACTTGTGCATCACAAAGGATAGACATGGCAAGAAATATATATGTGAAAAATTGCCAGCATATACATCGGGATTATATCGGATTGATATACGTCCCATTGAGATAAATATGATATCTAACCGGAAGTTAGACAATAAAACATTATTTGATCTATGGCATGACCGTTTGGGTCATCCTGGAACAGGCATGATGCATAAAATAATTGGCAATTCGACCGGGCATTCAATAAGTAATGTGAGGATCCCCAAGTCAAATGAATTAGCATGTGTTGCATGTTCTCTTGGCAAAATGATAATAAGGCCTTCTATAAATAAGATTGCAACAGAATCTCCATCATTCTTAGAAAGAATTCAAGGAGACATTTGTGGGCCAATTAATCCCCCATGTGGACCATTTCGATACTTTATGGTATTGATAGATGCTTCAACACGATGGTCACATGTAAGCCTTTTGTCAAGCAGAAACATTGCATTTGCAAAGCTTCTTGCTCAAATCATTCGATTGAGAACTCAATTCCCGGATTATATAATTAAAAGAATAAGACTTGATAATGCTGGGGAATTTACATCCCAAACATTTAATGAATATTGTATGTCCATTGGGATTGATGTGGAGCACCCAGTGGCTCATGTTCATACACAAAATGGTCTTGCTGAATCATTAATAAAAAGATTGCAATTAATTGCAAGGTCACTATTAATGAAATCAAAATTGCCTTCATCTGCTTGGGGTCATGCCATAATACATGTAGCATCGTTAATTCGATTGAGACCAACTACGTATCATAAATTCTCACCATTACAATTAGTATCTGGTCGAGAACCAAACATCTCACATTTAAAGATTTTTGGATGCGCAGTGTATGTCCCTATTGCTCCACCCCTGCGTACAAAAATGGGTCCACAACGAAGGCTGGGAATATATGTTGGTTTTGAATCACCATCTATTATAAAATACATTGAACCAATGACAGGTGATTTATTCACGGCTCGTTTTGCCGATTGTCATTTTAATGAAAGCCTATTCCCAGCCTTAGGGGGAGAGAAAGTGGACCCAAACAAGAAAGATATAGAAATCATATGGAATGCAACACAATTATTTTTTCTAGATCCACGAACAAACTCTTGTGAGCAAGAAGTTAAGAAAATTGTTCATTTACAAGGTGTTGCAAATCAATTGCCTGATGCATTCATTGATAGTAAGAAAGTGACAAAGTCGCATATACCAGCAGAGAATGCTCCTGCACGTATTGAAATTCCTATAGATAATAAGGCAATTGAAAATGAATCTATGGCACGCCGAAAGCGTGGAAGGCCACCTGGTTCGAAAGATTCGAAACCAAGAAAAAATAAAAGGCGAGATGAACAAATGATTGTTCCTCCAATTGAGAACCATGAAATTCAAAATGGAGAAAAAGATGAAGTTGTTCCAAATAGCGAGGAACATGAAAGCATCGACAACAATGAAATTTCGATTAATTATGCCTATACAAAGAAACAGTGGAATCGAAAGAATGTTGTCATAAATGAAATCTTTACTTACTCCATAGCGGTTGAAATGGTATCTAATGAGGATGATATAGAACCAAAAACCGTAGACGAATGTCGCCGAAGACAAGATTGGCCAAAATGGAAAGAAGCAATCCAAGCAGAACTAAAATCGCTTGAAAAGCGAGAAGTTTTCGGAGAAATAACCCATACACCAACGGGTGTAAGACCTGTGGGACATAAGTGGGTATTTGTCAGAGAGCGCAACGAGAGAAATGAAATTGTTAGATACAAAGCAAGACTCGTTGCTCAAGGTTTCTCCCAAATGCCAGGGATTGATTATGACGAGACGTATTCTCCAGTAGTTGATGCAACTACGCTAAGGTTCCTAGTAAGTTTATCAGTTTCTGAAAGACTCCAAATGAGGTTGATGGATGTCGTGACTGCATACTTATATGGGTCACTAGATACTGATATTTATATGAAGGTCCCTGATGGGCTTAAACTACCAGAGAAACATGCATCCAGAGAAATGCTCTCGATAAAGTTGAAAAAATCACTGTATGGACTCAAACAATCTGGAAGAATGTGGTACAATCGTCTCAGTGAATACCTTATGAAAGAAGGATTCAAGAATAATCAAATCAGTCCTTGTGTTTTCATTAAACGATCTCAATCTGGATTTGCTATAATTGCAGTTTATGTGGACGATCTGAACATCATTGGAACTCCTAAAGAACTCGAAATAACTGCAAGGTACCTGATGAAAGAATTTGAAATGAAAGATCTTGGGAGGACAAAATTTTGTCTTGGCTTACAAATAGAACATTTGAGAGATGGGATCTTTGTCCATCAATCAAATTATACTGAAAAGGTTCTGAAACGTTTTCATATGGATAAGTCACACCCGATAAGTTCTCCAATGGTAGTCCGATCTCTGAATGTGAAAGACGATCCATTCCGACCTCGAGAAGAAGGTGAAGAAGTTCTCGGTCCTGAGGTACCATACCTAAGTGCAATTGGTGCCTTGATGTATCTGGCTAACAACACTCGACCGGACATAGATTTCTCAGTAAACCTGTTGGCCAGATATAGTAATTCACCAACAAAGAGACATTGGAGCGGAATCCGACACTTACTCCGTTATCTCCGAGGAACGCATGACCTAGGATTATTCTATCAATCAAAGCAAAATGCATCACTCATAGGCTACGCAAATGCTGGATACTTATCAGATCCTCAGAAGGCTAAATCACAATCTGGGTATGTATTTACTTACGGAGATACGGCAATATCATGGAAATCGACGAAACAGACATTAACTGCGACATCATCAAATCATGCTGAATTGATCGCCCTTTATGAAGCTGGGCGAGAATGCGTTTGGCTCAGGTCAATGATCCGTAATATCCAAGAAGAATGCGGGATGAACGCGGTTACAGACAATCCAACATTGATTTATGAAGATAATACAGCTTGTATCACCCAAGTCAGCGAAGGGTATATCAAAGGAGATAGAACTAAACATTTATCTCCAAAACTCTTTTTCACACATGATCTACAGAAAGAAGGGAAGATAAACATCCAACAAATCAAGTCATGTGAAAATCTTGCTGACCTATTTACGAAATCCCTTCCCTCGAAGAAATTTGAACAACTGGTGCACAAGATCGGAATGCGACATCTTCGTGACCTATGATTCAGGGGGAGTATTATATGCACTGCACTCTTTTTCCCTTCGATCAGGTTTTTATCCCATTGGGTTTTTCCTGACAAGGTTTTTAATGAGGCAGTTTGTTTAAGCATATAAAGGGAATAAAAGTTGTACTCTTTTTCCCTTCGATCAAGTTTTTCATCCCACTGGGTTTTACTTGACAAGGTTTTTAACGAGACAACTATATATACTATTCAGTGGACATTCAAGGGGGAGTGTTATGAATTATATCAAAGTAATGTGAATGCCCACCCATGCACATGTACATGCATTCAATGCATGGCAAAATTTTCTTCCCTCCATGCACCTAAATTAACCTATTGTTGACTTTAGGTTATGTAAATAGTAAAATCTCCTACTATAAATAGAGGAGAGGTAAATGTAACATTTGCACCAAGAGTAAGATCAATACAATTCATTGGTTTCTCTCTCTTCTTGTTTCTCATCTTTCTTAACACTTTTCTATTTCTAATTATTTACTACTCCCTCCGTCTCCCAAAGGATTGCCCATTTCCTTTGGGCACAAAATTTAAGGAGTGTTGTTGATGTGGGGCCTAGTTTTCATATTATAATGGAAAAGTAAGGTAGTGAGTATTTTTTAGAATTGTTTATTAAGAGAGAGAGTGTTGGGTCAAATACTTTTTGTAAGGAAAATAATATTATAGTAGGTGGGTCATGTTCAAATAAGGAAATGGGAAATGTAATTGGGAGAAACATAAATGGAAAATCCTTTGGGGGACTGAGGAAGTAATTATTAATTTTATAGAAAACATTATTTATATTGTCACTCATAGTGAAAATTTAGTAATATATTGTCATGTAAAATTAAAATTAAAATTAATTTTTTTATGTTTATTAATTTTCCTAAATTTGTCACTCGTAGAAAAATCAAAAACAAAAATAACATGAAAATCGGAAAATCAAGCAATAATCTCAATTTCGAAAACGATCGGTCATAGTAAAAATAAATTGGAATTTATAAACTCATCGCCACTCAATATATATATATATATATATATATATATATATATCAAATTCGAATAAATCATCAGCTTCGAAACCATAATCTCATTTTCAATAAACAATGTTCAACGGTGGTTAATTTATTGGTATAATACTTAACAAGTAGTCTCGTTATATTGTTTAACGATCAACCATACGAAACCTAAATTGAAAAATTTATAATCACATCGCCACCCAAATATATATATAATCCCTAACTTTGAAACTATAATCTCATTTTCAACAAACAATGTTTAACGGTGGTTAATTTATTGGTATAATACTTAATAAGTAGTGTCGTTATATTGTTTAACGATCAATCATACGAAAACTAAATTAAAAATTTATAAACATATATATATATAATCTCATTTTCAATAATCAATGTTCAATGGTGGTTAATTTATTGGTATAATACTTAACAAGTAGTCTCGTTATATTGTTTAACAATCAATCATACGAAAACTAAATTAAAAAATTTCTAAACTCATCGCCACTCAAATATATATATATATATATAACTTCGAAACCATATCCTCATTTTCAATAAACAATGTTTAACAGTGGTTAATTTATTGGTATAATACTTAACAAGTAGTCTCGTTATATTGCTTAAGCATCAATCACACGAAAACTAAACTGGAAAAATTAACCCGATCAGAGCATAACCCGATCTGAGGTCAACCCGACCCGGGCAAAACCCGATCCGAGGTCAACCCGACCCGGGCCAAACCCGATCGGAGGTTTACCCGATCTGAGGTCAAGCTAACCCGAACATAATCCGATCCGAGGTTCACCCGACTCGGGTTGACCCGACCTGAGCATAACCCGATCCGAGGTTGACCCGACCCAAGCATAACCCGATCCGAGGTTGATCTGACCCGAGCATAACCCGATCTGAGGTTGACCAGAACCGACATAGACCCGACCCGAACCTTACCCGAACCCAAATTTAACTGTTATAACCCGTTATAAACCCGATCCGAACCAAATTCGACCCAATATTGACCTGACCCGGGTTCAAACCAACCCAAATTGAACCAAACCCGAAGGTGCTTTAGACCCGAACCAACCCGAGCCGAAATTAACTCGACCCAAACCCGACATGACCCGACCCGAACCACACACCCGAATTGACAGCTCTAACCACACGGCACTGCTCTTGTACAGCCTTCAAGAAATCCTCATGATCTACTAGATGATTAATAAATTTGAAAGGTCTACCGCCTCTTGGATCTTCTGAAACACACTCAAAAATGGGGGGGGGGGTCATTTCCGATCCTAAGCATCTATCAATTTTACTACCCACCCTTTGCTTTCCTAGACCTTTGCTTGACAAGGAGAAGAAGTGGCCAGAGCTTTTGATCTCGGGTAGATGATGAGAGGTGACAAAACCATCAAAATCTTCTGTTACATAAGATCAGTCCCGGCCCTGAGGCGGGGCAGGCGGGGCGCCCGCCCAGGGCCCAAGGGAGGATAGTCCATTTTATGTTTTGGGTAAAACCCATTTGCGTGCATTTATTGATAAAAGCTTTATTTGGAGCCCAGCTGGTAGAAGTCCCAATGTCTTAACAGAAAGCTTCAAAGGGCACGGTTCAACTCCCACTAACCACCAATAGCCTTCATTTTAATTTTGCTTTTTACCCCATTCTTTCTTCAGTTTTAATTTTTTCTTTTTCCCCATTCTTTCTTTGTTATTTACTTTTGTTTTTTTCTCATTCTTTTTTAATTCAACAAATTACCCTTCCTATATCTTTTTTTATTTCTTTCTTAATGAAATCATGTGTAAAAGAATTGTGAGGGAAAATCATGTTAGATTATTACTATTAATAATTCATGTAATATTACTCTATGTTAGTATCATTTTATATAGAAATGATATATTAGTATTATTAAAGTACTATTTGTTTACACCGTTCAAATAATTATCATCATCTACTATTTTTTCTTATTTCGATCACTATATTTATAGAATAATTATCTACTTTTATTTTTCTTTTCCTACGTCATCATTGCTATTTCAATTTTCCAAAATATTGAAAAAATCTAACCCGATATAGCTAATTATTAAAAAAAAAATATTGACTTAATAAAGGCCAGTATTGGTTGCTTCGCCTATAAGCCCCCCGAAATGTCGTAAACGACCCTCGTACAAGTGACCATATATCCTATATTTGTTTGATGAATTAGGGGCCCATATTCTAACTTCGCCCCGGCCAGGAACGGCCCTACATAAGATGTGATTGGAGCACCATTGATTCTATCATTGACTGATAAGACAACATTAAAATCTCCAACTATCAGCCAAGGAGATTAAATAGAATGAGCTATAAACTCAATTCATTCCACAAGCTCTTTCTATCACTAACTGTATGTCTGTATGTAGTCCATAAACACAAGAAATGAAGGAGAAAGGAGTACCTTGATTAAACACCTAGAGGTGAATAATCTGTTCTGAATTGCTGACCACCTTGATATCCATAGTGAGGGAATTCCACCCTAGCCAAATTCTACCTCTAGCTGAGTAATCATAATTACAATCTCATTTCCAAAAAGAGCCAAATCTCTTCATGATTTTTGTAATGTACTATTATGCTTCTTAACTCTAGTTTCTAAGAGAGCAACTATGTTAATATTATGCTTCTTCAAAAATGACCTAACCTCAATGATTTTAACAGGGTCATTGAGCCCCCTGATGTTCCATGAACAAAACTTAATCATGTAAGGTTAAGGTCACCTCCACCTCTAGTTTCCTCATCCTCCTCCTCACAAGTGGGAGAAAGCAAGCAATAAGTGTTTTGCATAGGAGTTGGACACATTGGTGCTTTCCCCTTATCTCTTGTTTTCTTAGTAACAATTTTCCACTTTTCAGCCTGAGAAGAGCCTGCTTTAGTAGTTTCTGCCCCAGGAGTAAACAACTGATGAGTTGGTTTATCTACCACCGGAGTATTCATCTGAAAACCTCCAAACTGCATAGCAGGGCTTCCTGATTTCAGTTAACTGGTTCTGCATTAGCCACTGCTGGAGTCTCAGGAGTAGCTTTCTTAACCCATTGTTGAATGGGCTTTTTACTAACTTTTGCCTGATTCTTATCACAGTTATCCCCTGCTATGTTACACTTCTTATAGAAAGAAGGAATTCAATCATATAACACTTTTTGTTGGAACACAACTCCATATGGATCCTCAATATGCACACTATCAATAAGAGGCCGAGTAACATCAACTTCTACTAGGATTCTAGCAAAGGAAACCCTAATTTGGTGTGTTGTACATTCATCAGCATATAAGGGGATTCCAATCATGCTTCCAATCCTACTAAGAGCTTTTTCACCCCAATAATTTAAAGGGAGATTCGGTAGTTTAATCTAAAGAGGGATAACTTTCAATGCCTCCTCATGAAAATTAAATTGGGCAGACCAAGGCTTGACAATAACAGGTTTTCCATTAAACAGATGAGGACCGATAAATAGTATCTCATTTTTATCTTCATTAGATTTATAATGGATAATAAAGTACACTCATCATAATTGAACAATTTAGGTTCAACAACATTGTTCCATTCTGTTGAAATGAACCTTCTAAGAGCAGCTAGGGTGGGAGTGAAACTAATAACATACAAAATCATAGCATTCTCCCATTTCTTAGTTGATGGTTCAATATCATATTGCAAAAGCTTAGCTACTGATTTACCTGGATTATTGTTAGGAGGCACAAAATGTAGAGATTGTCCTTTTCGCGCAAGCTTAGCATTATCAAACAAGGTATTCCAAACTGGGTTTACAGTATCAGGTTCAGATTCAAGATTCAATCTCCTAGAAGTAAAGGGATTTTGAGAAATCTTACCAGTTTTCTCCATCGTTACTATTCCATTGGATCGAGCTTTTAAAATCTCCTTATTCCCCGTTTGAGTGGATCCAGACATTTGCCCAGAACTCCCAGAACCTTCACCTTTCTTTCTATGAGCTTTAGTCCTCTTCTTTCTAGCCATTGCAAAAGCCAGTGCACGTTAACAGGGTACCCTATCGTGCGCCTAATCTCCATGGTTAGAGAGCCCTCTCTTGACATTTCAAGAGCGGATCTTAGGTTAAGATAGATTGAGGCTCTGTCTTTTAACTTAGTTTTGCTTATTTGAATTCATCTCAGCTTAAAAAAAATGTTCATCCAATTATCTATTTTTATTTTCTCTATTAATAATATCATACTACAATTTTTTAATCATAAACTTAAAATAAATGTTCACCCTCTTATAGTTGTTGATATATTTTCTTATTCTTTTCGCGTCGTTTTGTAATTTTGAAAATATTAATGTTTAGAGATTTGTAATTAATAAAAATAATTTCTCTCCTCCAACAATTGACAAATGGCATTGCATGATTGGTTGTTTCTTCACAAACTTTTTCTCCATTGTTCATTAGTTCATTTAGTTTGTAAAACATTTTCATGACCCTTATGAGTTAACCCGGATTTTTTTCCCATTAAGGTAAGAGATTAAAGATGAAGTTTGGATGGAATAATTTTTTTCCCTCCCACTAAAGATGCTCTTATTAGACCTTATTCGACATTATTTTACCTTATTAGTTGTAACCTTATTCAACCTTATATTATTTTATAACTACTGAAAATAAGTTGAAAAGAACGGACCCTAAATAGTTTATGCGAAAGCAGAAAAGAAAAAATTTATGTTTAAAGTGTTATGTATTTTATTTCGATAATAACTATTCTAAAACTGTTATTTGTAGAGAGAGAGTTATGCTATTAGGTTAGGAATTACAAAAATGTTGTTCACCTCCTGTTTCCTTAAATTTCTACTGGTATTGCGTGCGATTTTTAAAAAAAACTTAATTAGTGAGACAATTAATTATCGAATTAGCAAATCACTTAGAATTATTTATGCCAAATTTTACATAAATCCATCTTCAAAGTGCTCGAAAATTCCATCTCTCCCCTCACCTACTCCAATGGCATCCTCAGGTACGTCATTTGCTATATCACTTTGTGTTGGTTGTGATAAATTTTTTGTGAAGCATCGCCACTTCTTGGTAGCTATTACTGTAGGTACAGAACTGTTAGTCTAATATGAACACTAGATCAACTACAAGAGGGGGTGAATTGTAGTTGTGGAGATTTTCGAATCTTTTTGCGGATAATTACAAGTTGAAAACTAAAAAAGAGAATAAGTAATAAAGGGAACACAAAAAGATACTTTAACAAGGTTCTCTTCCAAAATTCTCTAGGAAGAAACCTTGCCTTTTATTTATAATAGCGTTTACAACCTATTACAAATCTTCACTCTGTTCCTCTAGGAACCTGTTCCCTGTCACTTTGTTCCCCCTGAACTCGTGACTTTCTCACTTGACTTCTTACGAAGTCTTCTCTTTCTCTCTCTCTTTCTCTCTTGAATATAAAGATTTTATTCTCTAAATCTCACTCACCCAACACTTAAAAAATATTAGGATAAATTGTGAATAACCACCTGTCAGATACACCAATTTCAAAATAACCACCCCAAATTGTTTTGCATTTAAATAACCACCTCTACTTACATTCACGTTTTGAAATACCCACCCCTTAACGGAAAATCTTAACACCGTTAATTTTGGGGCTTAATTTTTTTATCTCTCTCCAAAATTTCACTAATTACCTTACTAATCTATAAGTTGACCGGTCAAATCATGATTAACATTTTAAAAATATTTTTTTTAATTCAATTATACGATTTTCAAAACTATATATTTTTGATATATGGCACGGTAATGGACAAATTTTGAAATAATATTTAATCGCGTTTTAAATACTCAAGACGACGTTTTTTCGAAAATCGGACACCACCGTACACCCTTCATGGGCATGAATTTTGAGATTCCCTACAAAACGAGTACCTACAAGCCGGGTTTTCGGGCATGTACTTCGAGACGCCTTTTTCGGACGGAATACAAATTTTTTTCGAAAAACGGACACCGGCTTGAAGGTACGGCGGTGTCCATTTTTCGAAAAAATGTGTTCCATCCAAAAAAATTGTCTCGAATTACATGCCCGAAAACCAGGCTTGTAGGTACTCGTTTCGTAGGGAATCTCAAAATTCGTGCCCTAAAGAGCGTACGGTGGTGTCCGTTTTTCGAAAAAACGTCGTCCTGAGTATTAAAAACGCGATTAAATATTGTCTCGAAATTTGTGTCCATTACCGTGTCATATATCAAAAATATATAGTTTTAAAAATTGTATAATTGAATAAAAAAAAGATTTTTAAAATATTCATCATGATTCGGTGTCCGTTTTTCGAAAAAACGTGTTCCATCCAAAAAATTTGTCTCGAAGTACGTGCCCGAAAACCCGGCTTGAAGGTACTCGTTTTGTACGGAATCTCGAAATTCGTGCCCATAAAGGGCATACGGTGGTGTCCGTTTTTCGAAAAACCGTCATCTTGAGTATAAAAAACGCAATTTAATATTGTCTCGAAATTTGTGTCCATTATCGTGTAATCTATCAAAAATATATAGTTTAAAAAATTGTAATATTGAATTAAAAAAAGATTTTTAAAATGTTAATCATGATTTGACCAGTCAAATTATAGATTTGTAAGGTAATTAGTGAAATTTTGGAGGGAGTTAAAAAGTTGAACCCTAAAATTAACAGTGTTAAGATTTTCCGTTAAGAGGTGGGTATTTCAAAACGTGAACGTAAGTAGAGCTGGTTATTTAAATGGAAAACAATTTGGGGTAGTTATTTTGAAATTGGTGTATCTGACTGGTGGTTATTCACAATTTATCCAAAATATTACAATGATTAATGCTTTGAAGAGAGTTAAAACCGAAATAAACTTTCTAAGATATAAAGCTTGTAATTTGGAAAGTTGTAAGTTTATTATGATTTTCCTTGTTCTATATATAGGAGATCTCGTCAGCTCCTATTTTTCTCCACTAGGTAGTTATGGGTGCTACTAAATAGCCCATGATCTACCTAATTTGTAGCCGTTTTGTCTTAGAGGGCTCCTTGACGTGCGCCAGCTCATCCCACAATTAGTTTAGCACTCCTCCATATTCGTAGGTTGATGTTGGCAGTTAGAGATTCATGGGCATAATTGGTTGATGCACTTCCTTTTTTTTGGTGTTTGCACCCAATTCACCCTTCGGGCTACATCCGGTTCGAGGCTAAGTTCGGGATAGTTAGGTTCCATTCCTTTTTCAAGGGTGTTGCGGGGATTCGAACACAGGTCCGTCCTACCAGAGCCAGTCCCCATCACCACTGGGCCAACACTTACTTGGTAGTTGCTGCACTTCCTAGATAATAGGAACTGACTTTGCAGTTAGTTTCTTGACCTCCTAGATTCCACGAACAACTTTTCTGGGCAGTTACACTTCTTGCACATGGTGATAGTGTTTGTTACACAAGATTTGACTCGTTCAAATCTAAATAAACACATTAAAAAATACTCCAACTATGGAACTTATTTTATTCAAAACAATGATCCATGCTATTAGGTTAATTTAAAGCAAGTTATGCTTAAAATATAAAGTTAAATATTTTTCCGAGAGATAATGGTAATTTATTTCCAATATCGCCACACTTCTAGATTTTATACATTTCAAAAATATATATCAAGAGTTCTTCACGATCACTAAGGAAATCCTTACTTATCCAAAGGCGATACATAATTCTCTTTACGAAACGCTTCCCAATAGCGTTGATTGTATCTTTAAAAAATAATATTCTACTAATAGGCTATACCAATTCGTGTTCAGATTCTTGTAAAACCATTTCCATATAGTAAGCTTCTCAACTCAATCATCGGTTCATACAATGTATAATCGTATGAATTCATACATATAAGTAATGTTAATCATGCTAAAAGTACATAGTGATATACCGCTCGAGTTCTGAAACTTGACAATGTTTAAATACGAGACTTTCCTGATTTTTTTAAATTACGCTTAAGCTTTCATTCAATACATACGAAGACTATATACCGTTATAGAACAATATCTAATCGACACAATGGTTGTTTCAACGTGATAAGTACTTTATAGACGCTAGACGTATTTGATCTAGTAGACACAACACATTCCCAAAACACAGGATGATTCCAAACCATCACTTAGAAATATCTTAACTCAATCCCAAAGCAACATAAAGGTTCATAATCAGTTATTCGTTCCTACTCCAAAATTTCTTAAGACTTTGAGCGTTAAGACTTCCAATCCTAGATATACATGTAACATGAATGTCATTAATACTGAATACTCAAAGCTAATATATGCATATACCTTAACGAACTCCATTTTCGATAACCTTTCAATGGTTCAATCGTGACTTAGAATATGTCCTTGCAGACTTTGACAAATTATATAACATCGGAAGTTCTCAACATAACTCCAACAATTATTCGTTGATTTTCAATTAAACTCCAAAAGGAGAATATCTTTGTAAATTCTTTTGCATTTACAGTTCAATAAACATATTCATATATAATGTATGTCTCAAAGTAATTCCGTTCCAGTTATAGTCATAACGGAAGTCAAACATGAGATACATTGAAGAACTTTTCATAAATTTTCCGAAAATAATTTCATTATATATTCCTTCGCAACATAATCCAAACCAGCAAATTTTTACGTAAACAAATATCTTAAAATTCCTTTTATACAAATCAAACACTATGAGGAAGAGAACACGGAAATAGAGAGGGCTACGCCACTTGTCTATACACTTGGGGTCGTCACCCCACTACGTATTGCTTGCAAGACTTCCAGGACATGTCCCACACAATTCCCACAAAGAGAATGTTCACATATATATATACTTATACACACACAGTTCTTCCCCGGGTAAATATTTCCGAAAACCAAATTAGTTGGTAAATCTAGAATTCTCATTCTACTAACCAACTCGACAAATTTCTTTTCAAAACTCTTAGCATAAACCCAGAAACCAAGGGCAGGAGGTAACTCTTCACTTAAAGACAAAAACTCATTTATAAAGTTATATATATATGTATTTATAAATGTATCTTCCCTTTCTGAAATCATTTTGAGAAATTGGCGGTGGAAAATCTAACTCATGCTTTACTTATTAAATAGTTATTTTTGAAAACACTCTTTTTGAGCAAATTTGTCTATGGAAATGGTTTAACAAACTACCCCTTTTTGTGTGAGAGTTACTTCCCCTGAGTGGGTTCTTAGCCACATATAACAAAAGGTTCCATAATCAAATTTCAAAACGAAAATGAATTCCATAATCTAAAATTGTAATATTCCATAGACTGAACAAAAAAATCATAATACTCAAACAATTTCCATAATATGATTTATGCGAGGTTTATAAATTATAAACTTAGTTAACATTCCTATTAGAAATACTAGGCACAAGTGGACTTTAATTCCAATCTATTAGTAACACATACATACCCAAAGTTCCTAAATATAATTCTCGGTCATATCTGAACTCGTTTCTTGAGATATCACATCTGCCTTCTTAGCATGATGTCCATATTCACTTTCTAACTTAATTTCCACTTCATACCTCTTCTTTTTATTCATATTTCCAAACCTTATTCCATTTATAATTCACACTTGATATTATTTATGTTTCACAACCTTGATCATTTATACATCACAACTTCTCATAATATATCCTCTATAAATATCATAACCCAATGACTCCTCAATTGTATGGCGTTTTATGATAACAAGATATACATATTGATTTGATTGCTTGCTTGAGCCTTGTTGTTCCAACTACCTAACCTTTAGTAATTACATTGAGCCTCAAATTTTTGTCTTCTTCATGTACAGATCATGACGCTCACTTCCCACGTGTTCTACTAATACAATATCGATCTATTCCGACTTCCCGCTATTGAGCATATTCCTCCGCCCAAAAAGTATGCGATCTCTTAATTCTTTTATCCTTGCCATTTCGATTTTCACTTTAAAATATTCCAAATTCAACTTCAAAATTCTTACAATCTAAGTATTCTAGTTTCCTCGTAAAGTATATCCATCACTCATTTCTTGAGCTATAATATTACTAATACAAACCACAAACCTCAAAATTTTATTTTCACATTTTACTTCTAACACTTGAGTGTTTTCTTTTTTTTCCATCCATAACTTATCACTACTTTGCTCATCAAGCCTAAAGAGCCAACAAAGCCTTCGTAACAAGTTGTAGTAGCAATATGCCAATATTTAAACTCCGATACTTTGCAACTTATAAATTTGACTGCCCAACTTAACTTTGGCACATATTAACTTATATATTATAAGAGGAACAGCTCTACGCAACTTATTATCCCACAACCATTCAAACCTAAATATCCAACTTCTTACGTTCGTATACTCGAAGAAACCCTAGAAGATATACCATGATGGTATGACTATATACTTGAACAATACTCCCATTATAATATGACCAAATATACCACAATACTTTCAATAGCCTCCTTCTCTAACGTTCGTACTTGTCTTCCTGGAGATAATGTAAAGATTCTTTCGTTTAAAAAAATAGTGTTCTTGAATTGTTCGTAACTAAAAAGTCAGTTTCAATATTCCGCAACCTTCAAAATTTCATTCAATACTTAATTGTATTCCTTTGGAATCTAGTCGAGCCGCTTGTATAGTCTACGAATTCGTTCAACTCACAAACACAAAGCTATAGTTACTCTGAGAAGGTTATCGAGAGCTTCCGTTAGTTACACATAGTCAAGTATCCACATGTTAATATCTTAGAACATAAGTATTCGAATAGATTCAACTACTATAATAGTGGATCTTATGAACCAGATACACTTACACATAACGATTCATAACCAATTTCTTCGAAGTTCCACTCGAATTCGATACGAAATTTTGTTTAAGAAGTTCAGTAAGTGATTTAACTAATACGTATGTCACAAAAACCAACTTAGCATTATTCTGTTTTGGAATGGACTTAATAGTATAGCCTGAGTTGATAGTATTTCTATTCCAATAAAATTGGGATTACGTGCCTCTTGGGCCTTTCCTAGGGAAGCGATTCGGTATATGTTTGTTTTTCATTATGGCTTTTAGTTTGATTTTACATGTTTGGCGTTTATCCTAATTTCCTATCTTTTTCACATCTACTGGAGTTGGAGCTATGATAAATGATCGCCAAAGTTGTTTCTCTGTAAAAAGGCAAACCTATATATCACTTCATGGGAGCTTCAACATTTAGTTAATACTATGTGGTACATCATATCAGTGTTGCAAAAGTTGATCCACAAGGCAGCAGCGAACCTCGGGCAACAACAGCAGCGAACCTCGGGCAGCAATAGCAGCCCCTGTCTCTTTACCTGCTGTTGTAATTGCACATCGTGATGATGAGTCCATGTAAGTTAACTGATTTTCATGTTCTTGATTATACCTGTTGCATTATAGCAACCTGCACTTCTATACATTGTTACTTTACTTACAAGAACGTTGCTTACTATTTTGTCAGGTTCTTCACTCCAACTATAAACTATCTGACATCTAGAGGTCATAGTGTTCATATCTTATGCTTGTCTACTAGTAATAGTGCACTTCCTTTTCCAAATTTAGGACCTTGGCGGTGCTCTCTTGGACTTTTATTTCAAGAACTTATTACTAATTCTTATTAGAATTAGATCAGATAGAAAGTTCAGGCCAGAAACACAAGCATGTGTCTACATCATCTTTTGATTTTTTTTGTATTCAGCTTAAAGTCTCAAAGGAATCTTAATAGCCTTTATTTGGCAACTCTCTTTTATGGACGGTGTGAGAATTTTGGAATTAAGTTCAGTCTGTACACCTTATCTTGTGCAATTAATATGCTTCATTATATAGGCAATGCCGATGAGATGGGGGAAAATAGGAAAATGAGCTCTACAAGGCTTGTGCTATCTTAAAGGTGATTTATCTTATTTGACATATATTCTCTCCCAACTACGAGTCACTACATAGAAGTCAAAATCGGAATTTTTTTTCAGCATGGTCATGACTGTTGCTTGATTGATGTTTATCTTCCATAACAGTGTATCTAGTAAAAGCAAATATTCTTCCTATTTATCTAAAGCTTGCAGGTCACGTTAGATGTTTCTTTGTGTTTCGATAGAAGGCTCATACTTAATCCTCAACGGAGTAGCTTTTGAGGCATACCACAAAAAAGACTTTTTATTGCGGTTAGACCGCTTAATCTAATGCGGTTCTAAACCGCAATAGATGCATGGCGCAATATAAAGCTAGAGACACTTTCTATTGCGGTTCTGAACCGCCATAGAAAGTGTTATTTCTATTGCGGTTGTCTGAAAACTGCAATCTTTTAACTGTTTTACTATCACCAAAATTTCAAAATTGCCGCCAAATACGAATTATTTAAGATGGCAGTTTAACACAACCTCTATAGAAAGTCGCAACACTTTCTTGGAGCGCTTCATATTGTCGTTCTATATTTCTTTTCTCTTTATCAAAATATAATCTAAACGCTAAAAAAATATTTACAAAACGGGAGAAAAAAATAATATGATCATAATATAAATGTAAAGCTTAATATTAATTTGTCAACCAAACTGGTTTACATATTTTTCCTATAAAAACGTGAACTTCGTCCTATTACAGCCTACAACATAAACTAATGTAACAAGTTAAACAGATTGTTTTGTAATCAAACTACATATGTTTTTCTCGGAACGAACTAGTCAAATGATGTACATATCGCACCCACTAGTTTCTGAGTTCATCAATTTGATCTTGGCCATAAGCTGGAGATAGATTGCCTGGAAAGAACTGTAAAAAATAGGAATAGGTCAGCAAAATGAAGAAAGTAACAAGTCTGCTGCCACTAGGATTATTTGTTTTACATATCAAAGTGTGCATTTTCATTTTGTGAAGCAAACAATATGGTGTCAAAACTTTGATGCACTAGTTCGTTATGGGCAGGATGTTGTCAAGTTTAGTTTGCAAGTGTCTGGTAACAAGATGAGTTATGAAAAGGAAGTGTTGGGGGGACATATAGGGGGAAAGAAGAGCAGCAGCAGGGGGTGGGGGCTGTACAATAGCAAGGGGGTGGAGGTAGGGGTGGGGGCTGCACAGCAGCAGCAGGGGGTGGGTGCTGTACAATAGCAAGGGGGTGGAGGTGGGGGTGGGGGGCTGTACAGCAGCAGCAGAGGGTGGTAGACACCGAGTTTAGGAAATTTACAAGGGTGAACAAAATTAGAAGGTCTAGAACCATATTCACATGTTTGAATACTCTGTAAATCAGGCAAATATGGGATGAAAACACGGGCAGCCAGTAATTTAAGTGGGTGAATTCAGTTCATGAAACAAGATAGATGAACACTTACAAAATTTAAGCACCGATATTACGTCTTTGTAATGTATGAGCTTGTGTCACTTGCTTCAAATAATGTGGATAAGAATTGAAAGAAAATAGTTCATAGATATAATTCACATATTATCTTCTTACACGCATACACACAAATTACATTTTCTTTATAAATTTGTTAACTTTTTCGTATATGAGTGAAAATTTAGACAAAGATTTTAAATAAAATAGTTCATTAGGAACAGGCCAGGTACACACAGATACGAATCTACCGGGTGAAGCATAAGCCATCACAAGGGTTAGGGAGATCAACATACAACAGTTCCCTATTTTGTCTAGCTTCAATAAGCCTTGGAGAAATTTATTGTGCATGCACCTTCAAACTACAATAGCAATATTTCTAGTAAAAGACTGCAAACACCAGCGAGGAAAATCAATATATACATATATTTTGCTGCAAGTCCACAATCGACAAGGACTTGTACTATTTGCAAGTATATTACAAAAGGACCAAAGACTTACCATAGTGGGCAGTGAAGTCACACCTCTCAGATATTCAATGGCTTCAGAGCACAAGATTCAGGAACTGATCATATCCCCTTAGTGTTCCAGTCACTGTAAGTGGAAGAACATAAACAATGTTACGGACCAGGCAAATACTTCCTTCGTTTGGCCTGTAATTCTATCGCAAAAAGCCTGGCAACTTATATATATATATATAACTATTAGAAACTGAAATTTTGCAACAAGTAGAACAAACAAAAAAATTGGTTTTGACCATACAAATTTGATAGGCAGTAACAAGAAGAACCAATAGGTAGACATGGATCAACCTTTACAGTTTTATAACCCCAATGAATGACCTACGCTCAATAAGATATTCCTCTCTATTCAGGTTCCATTCTCACCAGACATCTAATAACTTATTTCAGATTTAAAACTGTATAATCCTCAATCATGACATTGTAATAGATATTCCCATAAACCTCTCGATATGTTTTGACTGCACTACACAAGATAAGATGAAAACCTCTCGATACTAACTTCCCGAGTAAAATTGAGAAATTTCCTGGACACCTTACAGGACATATGGAAAGACATACACCTCTATTTTCAAGGAAGGACTGAGGAGATTCTCACAACTATATGAAAATCTTACCTCCTTTCATATTCATTGTAGAAAGTCAAGGATAGCAGATCAGTGACACATATAGGTGGTTATGGAAGCTAGACTAGATACTAACATATCGTCTGTGATAATAGAGTGCATGAATTCACTATTAGAGAAAACATTATAAGATGAGACAAGAAATTAAACACTATGATTCACACACAGAACTTGGATGTGCAATGAAATGGTCATATGCCATGGTTAACCTATAATTTACTCGAAAGTGGCAGAGAAACAAATAGGAGCTTGAAATAAAAAAGATAAAGAGTATTTGCAACACTAGTTTTACAGGCCTTACAAATCATTACACTCAAAAGCCTCTCTCTTCCGAAAATTCCATTTTTATCACACTCAAAGGCTTTAAAACAATTTGATCACAAAGATGGCTATCCGATTCCCTTCTGTAATCTCTAATGCGAAGCAAATTCTCGCCAAGAAGCAAAAAGCAGCAGCGTCAAAGGGTTGTATACCAGTTTATAGGTGATCAGGGTGATAAGAAGAGGTATGTGGTGTCGCTTTCTTAGTTTAGCCACCCCAATTTCACAAGGAGCCAATCGCACACCATGTTTTTTTTTTTTTGCTTCTCACACCTCTTCACAAGAAAAGGAATTATGTTAATCACCTACTCAAACCCATTTTAAAGACTGATGCTTCTGAGTTAAAGACTGCTTTAAACAACTTGTTATATGTGCAATGCCACCAATTAAACATCCACCGTTCCCACCTATAACCTATTACCACCTATCTCTATCATCCTCTGTTTATTTTATTAGATAGTATAGAAGGGGGAGTTAATCTCTAATCTTTATTCTTAAGCAACTCTAACTATAATCAACCACAAATTTACTGGACATCACTTAAATTCAGAGTTCTAGCATCAAATACCCTAGTTCGAGTAGCAGTTAAGAGGGGTGCAATGAAATGGAATGCTCTTGAAATTCAACTAAACAAAAGAAATGTAGACAACGATTTAAAAGAAATTACCCTAATTTGAGTACAATTACCCTAATATGAGTGCATCGAGAGAAATTTACACAATGAATTTAATGAAAATAAACATCTTACCTTATGATAATTTGAATCAATTTCTGATTTGAATCAAAGACCCAATTTCGAATCACAATCGAATTCGAACGAAAGCCGCTTACTTCGACAACAAAATCTAAATTGAACATAATGCAGCCGAAAATTTTGACGAACTGATGGGTTGAGAGGAATGTTTTAATGGAGAAACGAAGGAGAAGGAACGAGGTAGAGTCGTTCAGTTATGGCCGATGAAAAAGAACGAGGAGAAGAGAGGAGTGTAGAGAAGTTTGCGAACTTTTAGTATTTTTAGGGTAAAAAAAATGAGTAGGAAAGTTATTTACTCAAAAAGCTTTTACATTGCGGTTTCCCTCATTTAACATTGCGGTTCCCCTCACTTAACATTGCGGTTATCTCAAAACCGCAATAAAACATGCACAACACTCTTGAAACGCATAACAAAGGCGGTTGTTGAAAGAATCGCAATATATTAAGCGTCAAATAAGGCTATATGAACAGGTAAGTTTCAGAATTTTTTTAGTGTGTATCCTTTTTTTCTATTGTATTTGAGTTGATCTCATCTGCATCTTATTGTTTTTAATCAATGTAAAGCTTCTAATCTTTTCATCTTAATTCATGATTTAATTGATCTTCTCATTCTTGATTGGGAAATTTCCGATTTGGATACCTCATTTCCAAAGATAAAAGAAATAATGAATTTTTCTTCCCTTGACGAATTTTTCTTCCCTTGACTCATGTTCTTTAGGACTTTAAGGCTCGAGCCAGTGAACGCGTACCGGTCTAGGGTCCCTCTTCCTTCTCGCTGTTAGTAGCTGTCCACCTGTCCATAATCACTGTATGCTGATGTTATATTACATATGTGTTAATTATTTGAATTGGAAATCTGGAATTATTTAATTAAGCATTAATTCATTAGGGAGAATGACGAAGATAGGCTCGAAGAATGGTGTTTTAGTGGCTTGTAATTGGCAGTTATGGAGCTTATCTCGCTTTAAGGTGACTGAATTGAGCATTTACTATGTATATATTCAGTCAGTGATAAACAATATATTAAATCTAAACACGAATTTTTTTATTGTAGCGGATTTTATGGACAAGATGTGGGGTTCACTAAGCTAAAGGATTTCCATAGGCAGAGGCTAAGAGTTCTAGTAGGAGCTAGTCCTGCCATATAGCATTTGAAATCAATCCCATCAGGCTTGAAACTCAGGTTTGTTACTCCTGGTCAATTATCTTGAAACTCAAATTTTCAAAGCTTGGTGAAATGCTATACTTCTGGATTGCCTGCTCGAGTATTTTACACTTCTTTTTTCATGTTTATAAATTCATCACGCATTTCTTGACAATCGTCAATTACATTACTAAGCAAAGCAATTAGTTTGTTTTTGGATAATAGAGGTATTTTAGATTTCAAAGAAGTGAGATTTACCTCTGCATTGTCCTCCTCATCTTGGGAGGTGGGTGTTTTCGCCATAAGACATAGATGCGAGTCATCTAGGTTCTGAGACCTTCTCTGAGATCCTTCAGTTGCATTTAGGCAAAGTTTTGCCTCTTGGCTCAGTGCCTCTGACTGTTCCTCATCAGACTCGGATTCTCCCCATACGGCTGCTACCATGGCCTTCTTGAACTCCCTTTTTGATTGTTCTCTTTTATCTTTGGGTTTCTCATTTTCCCACAAGGGACATTCCTTGATCCTGTGGCTATATTCTCCACACTTAAAACATCCAGAGTTAGTAGCACTTTTCTTATAGTTAGATGTAGTACTCTTACCTTTGAAATTCGCATTCTTGCTAGGATTACTATTTTTGTTCATTTTAAGAAATTTTTTGAATCTCTTAGTAAGAAAAGTAACATCTTCATCACTATCACTATCATCACTTTCTAATTCAGTTTTTAATGCTAGACCTTTGCTCTTTGGTGTAGGATTTTTAGCATCTAGAACAAGTTCATGAGTCATTAAAGAACCAATTAATTGTTCTAGGGGAAGTTTTGACAAGTCCTTGGCTTCTTGTATAGCAATTATTTTTGGTAGCCAACGATTTGTCAAACTTCTTAACACTTTCCTAACCAATTCTTCTGACGAATAAATTTTTCCAAGAGAACGCAATTCATTTGTGATGATAGTAAAGCGAGTAAACATTTCATTTATTGATTCATCTTTATCCATGGTAAACAATTCATATTGTTGAACTAACAAATCAATGCGAGATTGTTTTACCTCATTTGTGCCTTCGTGGGCTAACTCGAGAGTATCCCATATTTCCTTTGCCGTTGAGCAAGCAGAGATCCTTGAGTATTCATCAGGTCCAATTCCATATTGGAGAATATTCATAGCTTTAAAGTTCTTCTCGGCCTTTGCATAGTCGGTTGAATCGTAGTCGTCTTCGTCTTTGTCAACCAACTTTCCCTCATTATTTTTGACTTGGATGAGGATGGGTCCTTTTCTTATGATTTTCCAGCATTCATAATCCGACCCTTGGATGTAAATCCTCATCCTAGCCTTCCACCATCCATAATCTTCTCCATTGAAAACCGGGCACTTTGAGTGTCTTCTTTGAGAGTCATCTTGTGAATTCATGCTAGCTATTCTCTAGGGATTAACCTTACAAGAATATTAGGCTCTGATACCAATTGTTGGATCACAAGGAGACACTCAAGAAGGGGGGTTTGAATTGAGTGTGGTATTTTCTGAATTTTATCGAACTTTCTTTAGAGATCTCAGAGACCTTCTCTGAGCTTTTGAGTTGCGTATATGAATATTGTTAATTAAATAGAAAGGCAGTAATAAAGAGACGAGACAAGCAATTTTACCGTGGTTCAATCTCACCTCTGAGATCTACGTCCACCCTACCTTTTCTTTTATTAATTGAATCACAAAATACCAAACTCTTGATACAACTTGATTCCCTCACTACTAACCCTAGTAGTGCCCCCCAACACTTAACTCTAAGTGTTGCCTAATTAAGTCTAATTCCCTTAGAAACTCAACTTAACACTCTCTATAAAGATGAAATTACAGAAAGATTTGAATCCTCTTTTTGTGTGCTTCTTAGTTAAGCAGTTTAGAGGTATTTATCGAGCTTAAATATGTGTTTTTCTGTCACAGATCTCAGTGCTGATCTCAGAGATGTCAAAGATATGTTTCCGAAAAATGCTCTCTGGAAAATCCGTATCTTTTATATTTTCTGATCTTTTTATTCTTTGTCAAGGCTCACGTTTTCAAAATCAGTTTTTAAGCTTTACAAAGATAGAATTGTCCACTTGATAGTTTCCTAAACTTAAGCAAGCAATTATCTTTTAAAGAAGATTTTATCTTCTTTAAGATATTTGTTTCCTAATAGTGTTAGGGCTGATTTTTATAGACAGAGTCTTTTCTTTAAAATCAGAGATTTCTAAAAACCTTTTATTCCAAAACTTATCTTTTCCGAAAAAATATATTCCAGATTTTTTTAAAACAATTTTTTCCAAAAAACGATTTTCCCTTTTTTTTCTGTTTTCGCAAATCGTTTTATTTAGGTGTTATATTATAGATTGCATTTATTTTACTATCTCAAGTAAAATATCTACAATCTCTAATATTACACCTTAGCACTTTGATCTGTTATTTACAAACACACACTTTTACATATTTGGAAATTGGCCTTAGTCTAAAGCGTTTGACAATTGATTCTTCGAGACTTCGTTTAGGCATCTGCAACAAAACTTCACCAAACATGTTAGATCAACTAATTGTGTTTGTCATCATCAAAATACACATGGACAATGTGTCCCAACAAATTCCCCCTTTTTGATGATGACAAACACATAATAGTTCCCCCTCAACATAAGCAAATATTACATTGGCAAACATTATACGATTTCATGAGAAAGAACATCTAGCATTAACATAGTGCTATATACCAAATCTTCCCCCTTTTGGCATTATCAAAAAGGAGGCATAAAAATCCATAGTACTTAAATAGTTCGAAGTCAATTGTCCATGCAAAATAGTAGCTCAAGCAAAAATCAATCTAGTGATGCTGGTGCTACGTCAAGATTCAATTCACAATCCAAAATTTTGAAGCAAGAACAAATCCAACTCACAATCCGAAACTATAAAGCAAGCGTTAATCCAATTCACAATTCAAAGTTATGGATCATAAGGTAAAAGTGAAGAATTATGGTAGGATAAAGAAATAAGGTAAGCAAGCTTGAATTATTTGGAATGGAGATATGCTCAACAAGTGCTCAAACCTTATTCACCTTTTTGACATCATCACGCATAGATTTTGGAACTTTCTTCACTTCGGCACTGTATATGTTACTGTGCCACTGGACAATCTCTTTCCTTCAAAGACAGCTTTGCTTCGTATATTCAATAATCCAAAGACATGGTAATCACAACTCTTTTCATCATCTCATAAATAAACTCTAATATGAATTGTCTCATCTCATTTTTTTTGATGTCATGGAAGGATTTTTTCTTTTTCATTTTTTTTTCTTATTTTCCTTTTTTTTTTCATAAAGAGATGTAGACTATATAGAAATCATAGAGTCAATTAATGAGAACCAGCAAAGAATATTAACTTGTGAAACGTGATCTTATCTTCATTCAAAAAATGTCCATGGCACTGTGCCTTGTACTGTGCCCCACTGATTTCTTTCTTTCACTTATAGAATTTCATTGCCGACCTCTTCAAGTTCCCCCTCAACTCATGACCTCTTCTTTCACCATTTTTACAGAATGTCTTTGCCCCGAACATAATCATGAATCAAGGTTAAAAGCACTTGTTGTTTGGAGCAATAGGGGATGAAAACAAGGATGTAATGGGGAAGTAAATGAAGAATAAGTAAAGAAGAAATAATAAGGCCAAATGTCAAACTCAAAATAAGCAAATCAAAATATCGGGCTAAAGATCAAGCTTGCCATAGAAAAGTGAATTATCATTTCATAGCCCAATAGTTCAGCAACTTAGGATCATTTAGCTTAATACTTTGGCAACTTAGAATCAAGACATCAGGACAACATCATTAGACCTTGCGAGTCCTAAATCACAATTAAAAGACTCTTTCACAAATTTTCACATGGATAAATATTATAGACTCCGATTCAACACATCTATGAGAGAAGATAAGGCATATAACACAAATCAATTGCTAGAAATATATCTCAAAGCCAATAAATTCACCCTTTTTTTTATTGTTGCCAAATGTAACACACCCTCCATGGTAAGGCTACAAGTGAGAGGAATTGAATTTTCACTAATCATAGGTCTTAAGCAGCTAATGCGGAGGATAATAGGCTGCTTTCTCTCACTTTCACCTGCAAAAAGATCACTTGTTAGTTTTAGGAACCCAAACTTGCTTGGGTCCCTTCTTCTTTCGTTGAGCATCTAAGAGATCCTTTCTAACCCATATTTGATTTGCATACTTTGCATTCTTCTCAACATGTTTTTTCTTTGCATTACAGTCATTCATGAGATGTCCATTCTTTCCACAGAAGTAGCAAATCAAATATTCGGGAAGATCAACATATTTTCTCTTTCGAAAGTCTCTTTCACAATTTTTAGCTCTGAGACCTGTACTGAGCTTCTGGTCAGTATATCCTAAACCATGTCTGTTTCGATTTTTTGTTTGAGAGATCATATGGTCTAGGATATTACTACCAGGTGTGGCAATTTTTGACTTCTGCAGTTGCACCTTCAAAGACTCAATTGTTGCTTTCAAGTTTTCATTTTTGTCATTTAGGGTGTTTAAGTCATGTTTGGCTTTTTCAAAATCTTCACAAAGTTTTGTACCTTGTCCTTCATTTATAGGGTCAACCCTAGGGTTTTCCTTTTCATTTTTCAGTTCCAGTAGTTCAAGGTTCAAAACGTTTATTTGTTTTTCAAAGTCAAGATTCTTTGCCTCAAGCTCAGTATAGGGCACAATGTTGTTTACAATTTCTTTAGCAAGAGCTTTTTCATATTTTAGCGCACTTATCTCAACGACTTGGTCATTTATCGTTTTGTCCATTTCTTTATTTCTTTTGACCAAGTCCTTGTTATCATCTAGCAATTCCTTATATTCCAATTCCAACCCAATTTTTTGCTTAGTGATGTTTTTCAAATCTTTTTTCATGTTTATAAATTCATCACGCATTTCTTGACAATCGTCAATTACATTACTAAGCAAAGCAATTAGTTTGTTTTTGGATAATAGAGGTATTTTAGATTTCAAAGAAGTGAGATTTACCTCTGCATTGTCCTCCTCATCTTGGGAGGTGGGTGTTTTCGCCATAAGACATAGATGCGAGTCATCTAGGTTCTGAGACCTTCTCTGAGATCCTTCAGTTGCATTTAGGCAAAGTTTTGCCTCTTGGCTCAGTGCCTCTGACTGTTCCTCATCAGACTCGGATTCTCCCCATACGGCTGCTACCATGGCCTTCTTGAACTCCCTTTTTGATTGTTCTCTTTTATCTTTGGGTTTCTCATTTTCCCACAAGGGACATTCCTTGATCCTGTGGCTATATTCTCCACACTTAAAACATCCAGAGTTAGTAGCACTTTTCTTATAGTTAGATGTAGTACTCTTACCTTTGAAATTCGCATTCTTGCTAGGATTACTATTTTTGTTCATTTTAAGAAATTTTTTGAATCTCTTAGTAAGAAAAGTAACATCTTCATCACTATCACTATCATCACTTTCTAATTCAGTTTTTAATGCTAGACCTTTGCTCTTTGGTGTAGGATTTTTAGCATCTAGAACAAGTTCATGAGTCATTAAAGAACCAATTAATTGTTCTAGGGGAAGTTTTGACAAGTCCTTGGCTTCTTGTATAGCAATTATTTTTGGTAGCCAACGATTTGTCAAACTTCTTAACACTTTCCTAACCAATTCTTCTGACGAATAAATTTTTCCAAGAGAACGCAATTCATTTGTGATGATAGTAAAGCGAGTAAACATTTCATTTATTGATTCATCTTTATCCATGGTAAACAATTCATATTGTTGAACTAACAAATCAATGCGAGATTGTTTTACCTCATTTGTGCCTTCGTGGGCTAACTCGAGAGTATCCCATATTTCCTTTGCCGTTGAGCAAGCAGAGATCCTTGAGTATTCATCAGGTCCAATTCCATATTGGAGAATATTCATAGCTTTAAAGTTCTTCTCGGCCTTTGCATAGTCGGTTGAATCGTAGTCGTCTTCGTCTTTGTCAACCAACTTTCCCTCATTATTTTTGACTTGGATGAGGATGGGTCCTTTTCTTATGATTTTCCAGCATTCATAATCCGACCCTTGGATGTAAATCCTCATCCTAGCCTTCCACCATCCATAATCTTCTCCATTGAAAACCGGGCACTTTGAGTGTCTTCTTTGAGAGTCATCTTGTGAATTCATGCTAGCTATTCTCTAGGGATTAACCTTACAAGAATATTAGGCTCTGATACCAATTGTTGGATCACAAGGAGACACTCAAGAAGGGGGGTTTGAATTGAGTGTGGTATTTTCTGAATTTTATCGAACTTTCTTTAGAGATCTCAGAGACCTTCTCTGAGCTTTTGAGTTGCGTATATGAATATTGTTAATTAAATAGAAAGGCAGTAATAAAGAGACGAGACAAGCAATTTTACCGTGGTTCAATCTCACCTCTGAGATCTACGTCCACCCTACCTTTTCTTTTATTAATTGAATCACAAAATACCAAACTCTTGATACAACTTGATTCCCTCACTACTAACCCTAGTAGTGCCCCCCAACACTTAACTCTAAGTGTTGCCTAATTAAGTCTAATTCCCTTAGAAACTCAACTTAACACTCTCTATAAAGATGAAATTACAGAAAGATTTGAATCCTCTTTTTGTGTGCTTCTTAGTTAAGCAGTTTAGAGGTATTTATCGAGCTTAAATATGTGTTTTTCTGTCACAGATCTCAGTGCTGATCTCAGAGATGTCAAAGATATGTTTCCGAAAAATGCTCTCTGGAAAATCCGTATCTTTTATATTTTCTGATCTTTTTATTCTTTGTCAAGGCTCACGTTTTCAAAATCAGTTTTTAAGCTTTACAAAGATAGAATTGTCCACTTGATAGTTTCCTAAACTTAAGCAAGCAATTATCTTTTAAAGAAGATTTTATCTTCTTTAAGATATTTGTTTCCTAATAGTGTTAGGGCTGATTTTTATAGACAGAGTCTTTTCTTTAAAATCAGAGATTTCTAAAAACCTTTTATTCCAAAACTTATCTTTTCCGAAAAAATATATTCCAGATTTTTTAAAACAATTTTTTCCAAAAAACGATTTTCCCTTTTTTTTCTGTTTTCGCAAATCGTTTTATTTAGGTGTTATATTATAGATTGCATTTATTTTACTATCTCAAGTAAAATATCTACAATCTCTAATATTACACCTTAGCACTTTGATCTGTTATTTACAAACACACACTTTTACATATTTGGAAATTGGCCTTAGTCTAAAGCGTTTGACAATTGATTCTTCGAGACTTCGTTTAGGCATCTGCAACAAAACTTCACCAAACATGTTAGATCAACTAATTGTGTTTGTCATCATCAAAATACACATGGACAATGTGTCCCAACAAATTCCCCCTTTTTGATGATGACAAACACATAATAGTTCCCCCTCAACATAAGCAAATATTACATTGGCAAACATTATACGATTTCATGAGAAAGAACATCTAGCATTAACATAGTGCTATATACCAAATCTTCCCCCTTTTGGCATTATCAAAAAGGAGGCATAAAAATCCATAGTACTTAAATAGTTCGAAGTCAATTGTCCATGCAAAATAGTAGCTCAAGCAAAAATCAATCTAGTGATGCTGGTGCTACGTCAAGATTCAATTCACAATCCAAAATTTTGAAGCAAGAACAAATCCAACTCACAATCCGAAACTATAAAGCAAGCGTTAATCCAATTCACAATTCAAAGTTATGGATCATAAGGTAAAAGTGAAGAATTATGGTAGGATAAAGAAATAAGGTAAGCAAGCTTGAATTATTTGGAATGGAGATATGCTCAACAAGTGCTCAAACCTTATTCACCTTTTTGACATCATCACGCATAGATTTTGGAACTTTCTTCACTTCGGCACTGTATATGTTACTGTGCCACTGGACAATCTCTTTCCTTCAAAGACAGCTTTGCTTCGTATATTCAATAATCCAAAGACATGGTAATCACAACTCTTTTCATCATCTCATAAATAAACTCTAATATGAATTGTCTCATCTCATTTTTTTTGATGTCATGGAAGGATTTTTTCTTTTTCATTTTTTTTTCTTATTTTCCTTTTTTTTTTCATAAAGAGATGTAGACTATATAGAAATCATAGAGTCAATTAATGAGAACCAGCAAAGAATATTAACTTGTGAAACGTGATCTTATCTTCATTCAAAAAATGTCCATGGCACTGTGCCTTGTACTGTGCCCCACTGATTTCTTTCTTTCACTTATAGAATTTCATTGCCGACCTCTTCAAGTTCCCCCTCAACTCATGACCTCTTCTTTCACCATTTTTACAGAATGTCTTTGCCCCGAACATAATCATGAATCAAGGTTAAAAGCACTTGTTGTTTGGAGCAATAGGGGATGAAAACAAGGATGTAATGGGGAAGTAAATGAAGAATAAGTAAAGAAGAAATAATAAGGCCAAATGTCAAACTCAAAATAAGCAAATCAAAATATCGGGCTAAAGATCAAGCTTGCCATAGAAAAGTGAATTATCATTTCATAGCCCAATAGTTCAGCAACTTAGGATCATTTAGCTTAATACTTTGGCAACTTAGAATCAAGACATCAGGACAACATCATTAGACCTTGCGAGTCCTAAATCACAATTAAAAGACTCTTTCACAAATTTTCACATGGATAAATATTATAGACTCCGATTCAACACATCTATGAGAGAAGATAAGGCATATAACACAAATCAATTGCTAGAAATATATCTCAAAGCCAATAAATTCACCCTTTTTTTTTATTGTTGCCAAATGTAACACACCCTCCATGGTAAGGCTACAAGTGAGAGGAATTGAATTTTCACTAATCATAGGTCTTAAGCAGCTAATGCGGAGGATAATAGGCTGCTTTCTCTCACTTTCACCTGCAAAAAGATCACTTGTTAGTTTTAGGAACCCAAACTTGCTTGGGTCCCTTCTTCTTTCGTTGAGCATCTAAGAGATCCTTTCTAACCCATATTTGATTTGCATACTTTGCATTCTTCTCAACATGTTTTTTCTTTGCATTACAGTCATTCATGAGATGTCCATTCTTTCCACAGAAGTAGCAAATCAAATATTCGGGAAGATCAACATATTTTCTCTTTCGAAAGTCTCTTTCACAATTTTTAGCTCTGAGACCTGTACTGAGCTTCTGGTCAGTATATCCTAAACCATGTCTGTTTCGATTTTTTGTTTGAGAGATCATATGGTCTAGGATATTACTACCAGGTGTGGCAATTTTTGACTTCTGCAGTTGCACCTTCAAAGACTCAATTGTTGCTTTCAAGTTTTCATTTTTGTCATTTAGGGTGTTTAAGTCATGTTTGGCTTTTTCAAAATCTTCACAAAGTTTTGTACCTTGTCCTTCATTTATAGGGTCAACCCTAGGGTTTTCCTTTTCATTTTTCAGTTCCAGTAGTTCAAGGTTCAAAACGTTTATTTGTTTTTCAAAGTCAAGATTCTTTGCCTCAAGCTCAGTATAGGGCACAATGTTGTTTACAATTTCTTTAGCAAGAGCTTTTTCATATTTTAGCGCACTTATCTCAACGACTTGGTCATTTATCGTTTTGTCCATTTCTTTATTTCTTTTGACCAAGTCCTTGTTATCATCTAGCAATTCCTTATATTCCAATTCCAACCCAATTTTTTGCTTAGTGATGTTTTTCAAATCTTTTTTCATGTTTATAAATTCATCACGCATTTCTTGACAATCGTCAATTACATTACTAAGCAAAGCAATTAGTTTGTTTTTGGATAATAGAGGTATTTTAGATTTCAAAGAAGTGAGATTTACCTCTGCATTGTCCTCCTCATCTTGGGAGGTGGGTGTTTTCGCCATAAGACATAGATGCGAGTCATCTAGGTTCTGAGACCTTCTCTGAGATCCTTCAGTTGCATTTAGGCAAAGTTTTGCCTCTTGGCTCAGTGCCTCTGACTGTTCCTCATCAGACTCGGATTCTCCCCATACGGCTGCTACCATGGCCTTCTTGAACTCCCTTTTGATTGTTCTCTTTTATCTTTGGGTTTCTCATTTTCCCACAAGGGACATTCCTTGATCCTGTGGCTATATTCTCCACACTTAAAACATCCAGAGTTAGTAGCACTTTTCTTATAGTTAGATGTAGTACTCTTACCTTTGAAATTCGCATTCTTGCTAGGATTACTATTTTTGTTCATTTTAAGAAATTTTTTGAATCTCTTAGTAAGAAAAGTAACATCTTCATCACTATCACTATCATCACTTTCTAATTCAGTTTTTAATGCTAGACCTTTGCTCTTTGGTGTAGGATTTTTAGCATCTAGAACAAGTTCATGAGTCATTAAAGAACCAATTAATTGTTCTAGGGGAAGTTTTGACAAGTCCTTGGCTTCTTGTATAGCAATTATTTTTGGTAGCCAACGATTTGTCAAACTTCTTAACACTTTCCTAACCAATTCTTCTGACGAATAAATTTTTCCAAGAGAACGCAATTCATTTGTGATGATAGTAAAGCGAGTAAACATTTCATTTATTGATTCATCTTTATCCATGGTAAACAATTCATATTGTTGAACTAACAAATCAATGCGAGATTGTTTTACCTCATTTGTGCCTTCGTGGGCTAACTCGAGAGTATCCCATATTTCCTTTGCCGTTGAGCAAGCAGAGATCCTTGAGTATTCATCAGGTCCAATTCCATATTGGAGAATATTCATAGCTTTAAAGTTCTTCTCGGCCTTTGCATAGTCGGTTGAATCGTAGTCGTCTTCGTCTTTGTCAACCAACTTTCCCTCATTATTTTTGACTTGGATGAGGATGGGTCCTTTTCTTATGATTTTCCAGCATTCATAATCCGACCCTTGGATGTAAATCCTCATCCTAGCCTTCCACCATCCATAATCTTCTCCATTGAAAACCGGGCACTTTGAGTGTCTTCTTTGAGAGTCATCTTGTGAATTCATGCTAGCTATTCTCTAGGGATTAACCTTACAAGAATATTAGGCTCTGATACCAATTGTTGGATCACAAGGAGACACTCAAGAAGGGGGGTTTGAATTGAGTGTGGTATTTTCTGAATTTTATCGAACTTTCTTTAGAGATCTCAGAGACCTTCTCTGAGCTTTTGAGTTGCGTATATGAATATTGTTAATTAAATAGAAAGGCAGTAATAAAGAGACGAGACAAGCAATTTTACCGTGGTTCAATCTCACCTCTGAGATCTACGTCCACCCTACCTTTTCTTTTATTAATTGAATCACAAAATACCAAACTCTTGATACAACTTGATTCCCTCACTACTAACCCTAGTAGTGCCCCCCAACACTTAACTCTAAGTGTTGCCTAATTAAGTCTAATTCCCTTAGAAACTCAACTTAACACTCTCTATAAAGATGAAATTACAGAAAGATTTGAATCCTCTTTTTGTGTGCTTCTTAGTTAAGCAGTTTAGAGGTATTTATCGAGCTTAAATATGTGTTTTTCTGTCACAGATCTCAGTGCTGATCTCAGAGATGTCAAAGATATGTTTCCGAAAAATGCTCTCTGGAAAATCCGTATCTTTTATATTTTCTGATCTTTTTATTCTTTGTCAAGGCTCACGTTTTCAAAATCAGTTTTTAAGCTTTACAAAGATAGAATTGTCCACTTGATAGTTTCCTAAACTTAAGCAAGCAATTATCTTTTAAAGAAGATTTTATCTTCTTTAAGATATTTGTTTCCTAATAGTGTTAGGGCTGATTTTTATAGACATAGTCTTTTCTTTAAAATCAGAGATTTCTAAAAACCTTTTATTCCAAAACTTATCTTTTCCGAAAAAATATATTCCAGATTTTTTAAAACAATTTTTTCCAAAAAACGATTTTCCCTTTTTTTTCTGTTTTCGCAAATCGTTTTATTTAGGTGTTATATTATAGATTGCATTTATTTTACTATCTCAAGTAAAATATCTACAATCTCTAATATTACACCTTAGCACTTTGATCTGTTATTTACAAACACACACTTTTACATATTTGGAAATTGGCCTTAGTCTAAAGCGTTTGACAATTGATTCTTCGAGACTTCGTTTAGGCATCTGCAACAAAACTTCACCAAACATGTTAGATCAACTAATTGTGTTTGTCATCATCAAAATACACATGGACAATGTGTCCCAACAGTATCACTCAAATATACTCTCATTTTAATTGTTCGTGCAAGAATTTATAAATTTTGTGGCTATTGTGATAATGCGCTTAATCAGCTTGGTAAATGTTCTCCTACCAATTATCCGTTTAATTTTTAATTTCAGCGTTTGACCAATAGAACTCTCACATCATGTGGTCAAGCTTAATCACAAAAACGTAATATGTTGTAGTTATTTATTTTTAAAAGATATTCAAACCTTAATTCTGGTATGCCCCTACTTGTCTTTTCAAAAGATATCCAGTAATGGGTACCCTCTATCTCTATTATATAAGTGAAGAGGTGGGGGTGGACACCAAAAAGAAAAAAAGGAAAAATAAATAAAATAAATCAATGAGTATATTAAGTCTTTAAGTTTTATTTCCAAATTTAGCCATCAGATTTTTAATAAAAGATGTTCAAAACTTCTAACTAAAACATCTAAAAACCTACAAAGTAAAAAACAATTTAAAAAAATATCAACGATTACATTTTTTTGAGATCTATAAATAGACATCCACTTTGCTATACTTTTATATACTTTTGAAATTTTTTATTTTGAAATACATGAGTAATTGATTGTTCATGAGTGAAGGCACATTTGATTAAATTGATCATGATAAAGTATTATAGCATGAGTGAGAAATATGATAAAGTATTTTCAAGTACATTTAAATTTTTTCTCATCTGGACAATGAGCAAAAAATACCTTACCGGGTACTATATAACAAAAGTTGTAGTTGATGGTGGGGAGTAATGGAGGTTTTCAAAGAAAAATGAGCCAAAATGAATTTAGCTTGAAAACAAAAAATATGCTGTGTACCTTCACATTTTTTCATGTTACAGTAGGCAAAATACACATCGTATGCAAATAAAATTAGGATTTTTTGTTCAAAACCACCTAAATTTTTCACGTTTTTAGAAACTCTCACCTTAATGAATTTTTCTATTAAATTTTCACCTATCATTCCCAGTTTTATTAGAAACTCCCACCACTTAATGATTTTTGTTAAATTTCGTTAACAAAACCGTGAAGTGGGACCCACATATGCATTTTATTATTAGTTTAAGCTGAAATTAAAGTCAATTTTATCAATTTAAGGTCAAATCCTCAACAAATTTAGAGCAAATTTGGAACAAATTATCACTATTTGGAAAGATTGCAACTATTTCAAATTCCATTTTGTTAACAAAATGTATATGTGGGACCCACTTAATAATTTTGTTAATGAAATTTGACAAAAACCGTTAAGTGGTGGGAGTTTTTAATAAAATCGTAAATGGTAGGTGAAATTTTTTAAAAAAAACATTAAGGTGGGAGTTTCTAAAAATATGAAAAATTTAGGTGGTAAGATGGGACTATACATAAAATTATCTAATGTAGATTATGAAATTTCATAATAAAATTGTTGTCGCACGCATCGCGTGCATAGAATCTAGTATAAGAATAAGATAAGTATATCAAAATGGATCTTATTTTATAGTATATTTCGATCTGAGTCCAAAGCTATAAAAAATTAATTTTTTGAGTTGTATAACTAAAGTTGTGATTATTTATGAATTATAACTAAAGTTGTGATTATTTCCCCTTGTGGAGTCGACCCGTACTTGCGAAGCTCTGCTAACAACAAACACCATGCACTGTATACATTTTAAAACACATCAGCTCAAGGATTTTTTTACATTGAATTTAATAGTTAAAATAATTGATGTCATGTAGTGTAAAAATTATTATAAAAAAGTCTTCTCATTTACCATATGCATTTTAAAATTTTACAACTAACTTAACCCTTGGTTTATATTGGTTGAGTGCCATTTAAAGAGTGATAGCAACACATGGTGTATTACAATCCTTGCTTATGCTTTTGAATATATATATTTAAAATAAAGTACTCATATATATTAGAAGGAAGGTTGATAATTCTTGTACGTGAGAATGAAATATTGTAACTAAAAATACATCAATATATGATCTAAAAGAATTAGTGCTACTTTTATAGGATTTTCTACCATTAGTGTTCTAGACCTTATATCTCTCGTCCGGTTGTGCCTCACTATAATATTTGGATGTGGGACAAATTATATAACTTAATAAAGTATAATTGTTTGTAGCTTAGTTTCAAATATCGTTTATGTGTAATATCAACATTCTGAAAAGACCTAACATTCTAAATCAAACATATTCAATAATCCAAGAGACCTAATATATACACCCCACATCCTTTACAATTTATGAGTTAATCAAATATATGGCAGCTTCTTTCAATTTAGTTAATGCTTGGAGGTTTGAAATGAATATCATATTAAACTTGAATGCACTGTAGTTTTGCAGGACCTCGGCCTAGGAAGACCTCGAAGTGTCATTTTCACCTGCCCTAAGCAAGATTGGACTCCCTAGAAAACAAATTCACTTTATTTCCTGAATCTCGAAACAGCTCTAATTGATTATATAGTGGGATATATGTAGATATAGACACAATATTTACAACGTCAGTTACCTTGAAGATACATATATGTAACTATTAAGGGTGATTGAGCATGGGTTGGGTTGGTGCGGTCTGGGATATAACCAAAACCAACCCGCACAAAGACAATTTGAGGTTACACTTGACTTTTGAAATATATTTTTTTCAATTTTTTAAAATAGTTTTTACAATATACAATACGAGATATTATAGGTTAAAATTATATCCTGATCGACAAGTATGGAAAATCAGCTGGAGCAACTAAATCGATGTAGATAGTTAAAAAATTATTTTAATTGCCAAAAGATATAATATATTCAATATTAGACTCATATAATAGCTTAGGTTAAAAGCTTTTCATTGATATATAGTATCAAATGTATTTATGGATTGTATATAGATTAAATCTTAAGTGATGTAAAGAAAAGAATGAAAATAATAAAATAGTACTTGAATGTAATAAAGTTGATGTAAGCGTTGTTTAATTACTACTATAATGGTTGAGAATTGAATTACTGCATGCTTGACTGCTTGGAAGCCGTAAAACATTCATTAGTAACTTAATTATCACCAAGGTCTCAATAAAGCATTGAATGCATGAATAAATGTTGCTGACACAGTTGCCATGTAACCAATGCCACATGTTATGACTTGTGCCATGTCACTTGACACATCACGAGGGTAAGTAACCCAGTGGGTAGAAGAAGTTTATTCCCGTACTCATGTGTAGGAGTTTGGCAGGCGCAGAATGACAGAGTTGAGATCATACATAATGACTTAGGCAATCGTACGACGCCTTCTTGGGTGGCCTTCACTAAAGACCAGCGCCTTGTTGGTGAGGGTGCCAAGAACCAAGCAGCAATGAACCCTACTAATACCATTTTTGGTTCGTTCCTCTCTGTTTCATTTCATAGTTTGTCTATTACCTTTTTTTTAATAATTGATATTGCTAACTATGCTAACAAGCGCCCCAATCGTTAATTAACATTTAATATATCCTGTATTTTTTGGAATAATTGGTGTAATTTATATCTATATTAACTTAATATTTCCACTAGTAAGTATCTTATATTAACTTAATATTTCCACTAGTAAGTATCTTATTCAACGCCTCCGGCGTTCATTGATTATTTGCTTTTACCCTTTAGAATAATTGAGGTGAACCTTGCGTTACAGTTTTCTTCCAATGTTAATCACTAATTTATTTGGTAAACTTTATGTAATAGAAATACAATAGAGATTAGCAACCGTTAGTATTAATAAAGTGAAGTGCAAATAAAGAAACCTATATATGTTAATTGAGACCTAAGTTCTTTGTCTTCATAAAGTAAAAAAATTTAAGTATATTGCAAATAAAGTGAAGTGCAAAGGTTAGAAGAGTAATGTCATTTCATTTGTCTTCATCCTCTTCTGACAATCAGATAGTAGATTCTAGGAAACCTATGTTAATTGTTGCCTGAATTCTTTTGTGAATAATGTTGAATGTTATTTCTAGTTTTTTGGTTAAGCACCGGTTGATCTCTTTGAATAAAAACCATTTTCTTCACCTTTAATGCCACTAGCATCAAATACACGTCATGTCAATGGTTAATTATCGAATTGATAAATCAAGCGCTCTCTTATTTGATGCTTTTTCCCACGTTATCGCGTCCAATTTATTTTACTTGTCTTATTCCATCTGTACACATTTTTCTGAAAATCCACATTTTTGCTTCCGCTCACACTCAAATATTTGCATAAGAAGTGGCCTGGGTCACAAGCAAGGGAAGTTGGAACGCGTCAAATCAAAATGAAATCCTTAGTATCTCTACTATGTAAATGCTGGTATTGTTGCTGGTTTATGGAATGTTGTTTTGCATTATTGTTTTTAGACTCGTCACAACTTTACCTGCAAACAGTTATACCAATTCATATAAACTACAAAACTAGTGTTTGGATTAAGTATAGCACCCTCATGCTGAGAATATGTGGATCCTTTCGCTTACCCCGTAAAATTTGTTCCATGTCTTGTTTCCTAGATTGATAAATTAATATATGGATGAGTTTCAGTTAGTATTAATATATTTTTATCAATAACAGACGCAAAGCGGCTAATTGGTAGGAGATTCAGTGATGAAGTAGTACAGAAAGACATGAAATTATGGCCATTTAAAGTTGTTGCTGGTCCTGATGCTGGAGATTGTAAAAAACCGATGATTTCGGTCACATATGAGGGTGAAGAAAAGCAATTTGCTGCTGAGGAGATATCGTCGATGGTCCTGATGAAGATGAAAGACACTGCAGAGGCCTACCTTGGCACAGAAGTGAAGAACGCTGTGGTCACTGTTCCTGCCTACTTCAGTGATGCTCAACGCCAGTCAACTAAAGATGCTGGTATTATTGCTGGGCTCAATGTCATGCGTATTATTAACGAGCCAACAGCTGCTGCCATTGCCTATGCTATTGACAAGAAGATTAATAGGGATGGTGTTCAAGACAAGAACATCTTGGTTTTTGATCTCGGGGGTGGGACTTTTGATGTCTCTATCGTTGCGATTAGGAACAATGTATTCGAAGTGAAAGCAGTAAACGGGGACACCCACCTTGGCGGAGGAGATTTTGACAATAGAGTGGTGAGCCACTTTGTAGCCGAGTTTAAAACAAAACACAATAAGGACCTAAGTGGAAATCCTAGGCCTCTTGAGAGGTTGAGAGCTGCTTCCGAGAGGACTAAAAGAAATCTTTCATCAACAACTGAAACTACTATCGAACTTGAATGTCTCTTTGAAGGCATAATTTTTTTTCAACCCTTAATCGTGCAAGGTTTGACAAGATAAATATGGACTTGTTCTTGGATTGTTTGGACCCCGTTGAAAAACGCTTGAAGGATGCTAAATTGGAGAGGTGCAATATTGATGATGTTGTCCTGGTTGGTGGTTCAACTCGGATCCCTAAGGTCCAGACCTTGTTGCAAGAATTCTTCCATGGTAAGGAGCTCTGTAAAGGTATCCATCCAGATGAGGCTGTTGCCTATGGTGCTGCTTTTTATGCTGCTGTATTGGCTGGTGTAGATAGCAGCAGTAAGAACGCGATTCTTGTGGATATTACCCCTTTATCCCTTGGTGTTAAGGTTTCTACCGGTGAGTTGAATGTTGTGATTCCCCGAAATACACCTATTCCTGTGAAGCTGGAGAAGAGGTTTAGCACTCGGCATGACAATCAGACTAATATAGAAATTTGTGTGTATGAGGGTGAGAGACCGATGGCCAAGGATAACAACTTCTTGGGTTGCTTTGCACTACATGGCATTCTTCCAGCACCAGCTGGTGTTCCAGACATTATCGAATGCTTGAACATAGATGAGAATGGCATCTTGACTGTGACAGCAGAGGATAAAAGCACCGGGAACAAGAATGAACTAATTATTACTAATCACAGTATGAGGTTACCAAAGAAGGAGGTTGATAGGATGGTGGAAGAGGCCAAAAAATTCAAAGTTCAGGACGAGGAGCGCAAGAAGGCTGCCATAGCCAAGAACAAGTTGGAAAATTATGTCAATACAATGGTGGATATCTTGAGAGGCTGCGGAAGGAAGATTGGGATAAAGAACAAGAAAATTTTAAGCGATGCAATTGCGACGACATCCCAATGGCTAAAGTGGAATTATTTGCTTCCCGAAGCCATTAAGTTTGAGGAGAAAATGGAAGAGCTTCAAAGCATATGCGATCCTATATTGGCGGCCATGTGATGTAGGTTTTAGTCACCTTGTTTGATGGAGGAAGTTGTTTTAAGTGATGCTAATGCTTTAATGATGGAACTTTAAAGACATTTGACAGCCTAGATGAAGATCACTCCAGCGTGTTTGCTGCATCCCCTCCTGTTTTTCTTATGTTGCTATCTTGTATTTTGTTGTGCTGTGGTCTTTCGGAGTTTGCTTTTTTACTAGGATCATAATTGATCATGTTTAAAAATCTCATAATCTTGTTTCCTCTCAAAAAGAAACCAGAGAATATGGTATATTGCTACGTAGCTCAACTCAATTTGTACTTCTCTTATTTGTTCCATGGAATCATTTTGAATTATAACTAGTTTTAGGCTCGTGCAATGTCCCGAATTTTATACACTACATATTAGTAGTAATTAAAAAATAACCATATTTATTTTTTGTTTGAGAGTCACAAGAGCAGGTGATGGTTATCAATTCTAGGATCTCCTGAAATAGGGAGGAGTAAAAAAAGTCATTAAAAAAGTTTTTAAAATATGGTTTTCAGTAGATACAACTTAACTCTTGAATTTCATTTATATATGACCATTAACATCGATGAAAGCAACAATAATAGTATAGTGGAGGCAGTGGCGAATCAAAGGGGGTACATTGGGGTACAACTCCCGGAAAAATGAAAAAAATGGCAGTCTTCATATTTAGCAACCGCATTTTAGCTACCGTTTTCCGTCGCAAACATTGTTCAGCAGTCGCTAATTTCTCATCACTTGGACTCATTATCATTTTAGTCTGACTTCCAAAATTTATCATGAGAAATTTCTGAGGACTGAGGAGGTGTAAATGGGGTTGGTGACTTGGAGTCTGTGCTATACCCATTGAATATGCAATGAGTAGATAGTGCACAAAGGAGTACCATGAGCATGGTGTTCCATTCTGACATAATGTACGTCAGCATGGTGCTCCGGTATACATTAGAAGTATTCTAATGTAAACAAATAAATTTTTTGAAATTCAAAAAAAAATTGGCGCCGCTAACCTTGAAATTTGTTAACTAACCTTACGCTAATGTCCATTCTCGATATTCAACATGTTTCAATTAGAAATACCATATGTACATTTATAAATCGACTAAATTTTTTTTTAAAAAAATTGTTCATAATAAGTTGGACATTTGTTTTTTTACCTTACGCTAATGTTCACTTAAGTCATTCAAGATGTTCAATTATTGATAACAAGTGTACATTACAAAATCAAGTCAAAATCAAATTTTTATAAAATCGCAATATGTATAATGTCCAATTTATACATATATTGAACATTAGATTTATACTAATGAGCACCAATGTCGATAAAACGAACATCACTAGACATTCCATAATGTCTGACAGAATAGTGAACATTGAATATTCTTTTTCAGTAGCCATAACATTAAAATTAAATATATGAGTAAGAATATGGATCGAAAAAACTTTAGATACAATAGAATCACACATATCAACAATGATAGTGATCAGATGAACATAAATAATAACTAAAATTAGTAAATGTTACTCTAATATATATTGGGTGTACAATGAACATTATTTCAAATGAAATGAACATTCTCAATATTGTCAATGAATATTTCCAAGAAAATTATGTAGGAGAGATAAATTTTTGGGTTTAAAGGAATTCAAAATGTGTTTCAAAATGGGGAAAAAATGGTGGAAAAAATACATAGATGTTTAATGACTATCAATTCAACTGTAGTGAACATCATCACTAGTATTTATAAGAATATTACGAAGGAGAGATTAATAAGGTAAGGAAAAAATTGGAAAAATTGTCAAGAATAAGTCAACCTTTACGTTGACCGTTTTTAACAAGTCTACCTTAATTTGTTCCATTAACAAGAAAACCTTGTAACTACTTTTCTTTTAACAAGTTTTTCAAACCAGTGATCTGATAAACCTGTAAACCCACTTCTTAATTCCCCACTTTCCTTTGACTTCTTGACTTTTGAAGAATTCTAATTTATATATTAAATGAAGTTCAGATAAAAAAAATTAAACCCACCCCACCCCCCACTCCCCACCCAGTGCCACCCCCTCCTTCCCATTCTACCATAACCACCTTCCACCCCCACTCCACACATGTCACTCTTCTATTGAACATTTAAATTTATATTTATGTTTAAAATAACAAAAAGAAACAAATAAAAAACCTCTCACCAAAGGGGAAGTGAGCAGGAGGTAGTCTGAGAAATAGTGAGATAGGACAGTGGAGAGGGAAGGGAAGGCAGATTGGCGGATGCAGCAGGCTCAGCTAGGCTCTAGCGAAGGCGGCTTCCTCTTCCACTGCTTCTTCTTCAGATAAGTCTCGCTCTCCTTTCGCTAGTCTGGTTTGCTATAGCCAGATATTTGCAAAAAAATCAAATTCAACCAACACTAAAAAAACAGCAATTATTAATCAAATTCCACCATTAATAAATCAAAAATTAGACCTTCCATGTCAAATAGTGAATTTAGAATTGAAAGTTAATGTCATTGATTGTCCACTAAATCCAGTTAAAATGTCATGAATCAATTACGGCAATTAAGAACGTCATTCCGATGAAATAATGTGAAATTGGTATCATTAGAAGAGATTGAAATAGATAATTATATGGAGAAAGCGAATTGGAGTAAGATCTTGGGGGTGAATCGTCCATGAATGAGAAGGGGAAATTGTTGGGACTTACGCTGCTCTCAACAAGCTCGTCAGCGCTAGTGATGATGCTAGTTAGAGATTCGACTTGTCAGTGGAAAAATTTCAAACCTAAATGTTTGCTTTCTTGATCTTACACCCTGCATAAACCTTGATTCATCTATTTCTTGCTTCAATTTTGTTGCGTTTCGATCCGTTGATTGTGTTTTCTATCTTTATTTTGGTATTTACTACAAGAATTTACGAATACTTTGATTTAAGGAATTAATGGGTTTTTGAAGGAAGAGATTGAGCGAGAAATTAGGGAGAGGAGAAAGCTTGGAATTGATGGCAGTTAGATTTGGGTGGATGATGAGAGAGAGACAGGGTGGAGGGCGGTGGTGTAGGGGGTGGGGGGTCTGATATATGATGGGGGAGGAAGGAGAGCGGAGGAGGGATAGTTCTTTTTTTGTTTTTAAATATATATAAAAAAAATTAAATGTCTAATAAAAGAGTGACACATGTCACTTTAACCTGTTAAATAGGTTAATAAAAGATAATAGCCGGTTTTGACTTGTTAAAGGTAGAGAGGTATGAAAGCGTTACTTGTTAATAGAATATCTTAAGGTTAACTTGTTAAAACCGGTCAACGCAATTGTTGACTTATTCCTAACAATTTTTCCAAAAACAATTTGGGGGTAAAATGAATCAAAATGTGTTCTTTCAAAATTGGGGGATAAATAAATGATCAGATGTACATTTGGAGGGTTAATGTACATTGCAAGTGTTTTTTCTTTTTTGTACACTGACAAAAGTACTATGTACATTGCGAGTATCCAACGTACATGATGTTGTGGGCATGGAACACCATGCTATGATGCACCTCCCTGCATCGTCTAATTTGTGTTGAACATGATGACTATAATTAGATCATTAGTAAAACCAATCGCTTAAGAACTTTTAGGCACAAAGAATATTCTTAGATGAAAAATAAGAGTACATATACTTTGGAGAGAGGAAACTAGGTGGTCTGTGGAGAAATCCACTTGATAATTAACACAAAAAGGTATCCATGAGGAAGACGACATTCAAGTTCAAGTAGAGAAACATTGTAATATTCTTCTGGATTGCAGACTTGCAGTGGGGAGGGAGAATGATAGTTTATTTGAAATGGACGTCCCACTTTCTCTCTCAAATTATATCATCTTTATGAACTAAACAGTCTTAACTCTTAAGTCCTAGCTAATTTATTCTAATTTAAGGTTAATAGGGAGCCTTTGAGGTATTGGGATAACGTTGTTGTTGTTGTTCATATAAGTTTACATAGTAGTTTTAGAAGAAAGAAAATGATTGCAAGAAATTAGTTTTAAATTCTATTTCAGTCACTTAATAGGATAAGTTATTGCGGACAAAGAGCTAGGTTATAGGTTATGTTAAGGTATTTGCATGTTTGAAACAATTACCGAAATTAACAACTAGTCTTGCAATGGGTAATATTAATTAGTCTACTTGGTAAATTTGTCGGAATGGCATCAAAATATGCTTACCTACTCGCTCAATTGATACGCAAGCCTTCAAACGCATATTTCACATTCCAAATTATCTGTAATCAAGTGGGGTAATCAAAAGTTAATCTTCAACTTTGTTATTCAATTTGTTAATAAAATTTTATTCGTACTCCTATCCCAATCATAGATCCGCCACTGGGTGGAGGGACGGTTAGATGTCTTTATTTCATACCTGAAGTTGCATGTTCAAATATTTACAATGACATTTTTAAATTAAATATATGACGTAGATAGAAAGCTATTAAAAGAGCCAAAGTGACATGTGGCAGATTGCAACTCTCTGTCAGACATTGTTATATCCACCCACTGAATAACTAATCCATTACAAATGAGGCATTAATAATTATGATAAAATGCATTGTCTCCACTATATATTACACCCTCTACAAATGATGGTTAGTCTACCCACAAACTTTTTCCATACACACCATAGCTCGCGAAGTGGCGGCTCATTTCACAAGTTAATATATTTGAACCCATGACACATTTAAAAGTGACAACTTTGCCGTATTGCGACATCCATATTACCCAACTTCATTTTTTATTACTGATAGAGTATAAATCTATTCCTTTGCCTTCAATCATCAGGTTAAACTTTTGGTTGAGATGGTATCAAGAGCTAGTGTGACTACAAGGTCACGAGTTCGAATCTCATCCACCCCTCATTTCTAAGTGGAATATATAGCGCCAGGTATGAGGGAGGCCTGTGCTGCATCCACACTTCAAGCCCAGTGGGCTCTTGCGTGAGGGGGCGTGATAGAGTATAAATCTATTCCTGGGCCTTCAACCATCAGCTTAAGCTTTTGGTTGAGATGGTATCAAGAACTAGTGTGACTACAAGGTCACGAGTTCGAATCTCATCCACCCCTCATTTCTAAGTGGAATATATAGCTGATAGAGTATAAATCTATTCATGGGCCTTCAACCATCAGCTTAGCTCATAGTATTTGGGTTTTTTACTTTGCCATTTGATCAAATATAGCTCATAGTATTTGGGTTTTTTACTTTGCCATTTGATCAAATAATTAAAAAGGTGTTTCCTAAATAGTTTTTAGAGTAGTTGAAAAGCCAACTTTTTAGCCTAAAATTGTGTTACCATCTTTTAGTATTGACTTTTGAATTTTGCACTTCTTCAATGGTGCTGATACTCGAGATAGAGAGATGAATGAGAGCATGAGAGAAAACAGAGACAAGAATGAGAGAATGAAAAGTTTGGAGGGAAATTCAATAATTAAAACATAAGTGTGGGGCTCCTTGCCCACTCACTTGACAAAGTTTGGCCAAAACCGCTAAGTGATGGAAGTATATAAGAAAATTGAAAATCTTAGATGGTAAGTTACAAAAAGAATTCATAAAGGGGAAAAGTTTAAGTGGTTTTGAACAAAAATCTTTTTCCATAGTAAATTTTCTTATCTTGTTTCTTATTTTTCTCTTAGTTAATTTTCTTTCGGTTTTACACACTTTAGTTCTCGCTTTTGATTCATCTCCTAGTCAATCAGTTAGTATATCCTTGTATCAGTTAAAAAAATACAATGATTGACAAAAGAAGAGTGGAGGTTAGAGCTATTAGGTTAATTTAAAGCAAGTTATGCTTAAAATATAAAGTTAAATATTTTTCCGAGAGATAATGGTAATTTATTTCCAATATCGCCACACTTCTAGATTTTATACATTTCAAAAATATATATCAAGAGTTCTTCACGATCACTAAGGAAATCCTTACTTATCCAAAGGCGATACATAATTCTCTTTACGGAACGCTTCCCAATAGCGTTGATTGTATCTTAAAAAAATAATATTCTACTAATAGGCTATACCAATTTGTGTTCAGATTCTTGTAAAACCATTTCCATATAGTAAGCTTCTCAACTCAATCATCGGTTCATACAATGTATAATCGTATGAATTCATACATATAAGTAATGTTAATCATGCTAAAAGTACATAGTGATATACCGCTCGAGTTCTGAAACTTGACAATGTTTAAATACGAGACTTTCCTGATTTTTTTAAATTACGCTTAAGCTTTCATTCAATACATACGAAGACTATATACCGTTATAGAACAATATCTAATCGACACAATGGTTGTTTCAACGTGATAAGTACTTTATAGACGCTAGACGTATTTGATCTAGTAGACACAACACATTCCCAAAACACAGGATGATTCCAAACCATCACTTAGAAATATCTTAACTCAATCCCAAAGCAACATAAAGGTTCATAATCAGTTATTCGTTCCTACTCCAAAATTTCTTAAGACTTTGAGCGTTAAGACTTCCAATCCTAGATATACATGTAACATGAATGTCATTAATACTGAATACTCAAAGCTAATATATGCATATACCTTAACGAACTCCATTTTCGATAACCTTTCAATGGTTCAATCGTGACTTAGAATATGTCCTTGCAGACTTTGACAAATTATATAACATCGGAAGTTCTCAACATAACTCCAACAATTATTCGTTGATTTTCAATTAAACTCCAAAAGGAGAATATCTTTGTAAATTCTTTTGCATTTACAGTTCAATAAACATATTCATATATAATGTATGTCTCAAAGTAATTCCGTTCCAGTTATAGTCATAACGGAAGTCAAACATGAGATACATTGAAGAACTTTTCATAAATTTTCCGAAAATAATTTCATTATATATTCCTTCGCAACATAATCCAAACCAGCAAATTTTTACGTAAACAAATATCTTAAAATTCCTTTTATACAAATCAAACACTATGAGGAAGAGAACACGGAAATAGAGAGGGCTACGCCACTTGTCTATACACTTGGGGTCGTCACCCCACTACGTATTGCTTGCAAGACTTCCAGGACATGTCCCACACAATTCCCACAAAGAGAATGTTCACATATATATATACTTATACACACACAGTTCTTCCCCGGGTAAATATTTCCGAAAACCAAATTAGTTGGTAAATCTAGAATTCTCATTCTACTAACCAACTCGACAAATTTCTTTTCAAAACTCTTAGCATAAACCCAGAAACCAAGGGCAGGAGGTAACTCTTCACTTAAAGACAAAAACTCATTTATAAAGTTATATATATATGTATTTATAAATGTATCTTCCCTTTCTGAAATCATTTTGAGAAATTGGCGGTGGAAAATCTAACTCATGCTTTACTTATTAAATAGTTATTTTTGAAAACACTCTTTTTGAGCAAATTTGTCTATGGAAATGGTTTAACAAACTACCCCTTTTTGTGTGAGAGTTACTTCCCCTGAGTGGGTTCTTAGCCACATATAACAAAAGGTTCCATAATCAAATTTCAAAACGAAAATGAATTCCATAATCTAAAATTGTAATATTCCATAGACTGAACAAAAAAATCATAATACTCAAACAATTTCCATAATATGATTTATGCGAGGTTTATAAATTATAAACTTAGTTAACATTCCTATTAGAAATACTAGGCACAAGTGGACTTTAATTCCAATCTATTAGTAACACATACATACCCAAAGTTCCTAAATATAATTCTCGGTCATATCTGAACTCGTTTCTTGAGATATCACATCTGCCTTCTTAGCATGATGTCCATATTCACTTTCTAACTTAATTTCCACTTCATACCTCTTCTTTTTATTCATATTTCCAAACCTTATTCCATTTATAATTCACACTTGATATTATTTATGTTTCACAACCTTGATCATTTATACATCACAACTTCTCATAATATATCCTCTATAAATATCATAACCCAATGACTCCTCAATTGTATGGCGTTTTATGATAACAAGATATACATATTGATTTGATTGCTTGCTTGAGCCTTGTTGTTCCAACTACCTAACCTTTAGTAATTACATTGAGCCTCAAATTTTTGTCTTCTTCATGTACAGATCATGACGCTCACTTCCCACGTGTTCTACTAATACAATATCGATCTATTCCGACTTCCCGCTATTGAGCATATTCCTCCGCCCAAAAAGTATGCGATCTCTTAATTCTTTTATCCTTGCCATTTCGATTTTCACTTTAAAATATTCCAAATTCAACTTCAAAATTCTTACAATCTAAGTATTCTAGTTTCCTCGTAAAGTATATCCATCACTCATTTCTTGAGCTATAATATTACTAATACAAACCACAAACCTCAAAATTTTATTTTCACATTTTACTTCTAACACTTGAGTGTTTTCTTTTTTTCCATCCATAACTTATCACTACTTTGCTCATCAAGCCTAAAGAGCCAACAAAGCCTTCGTAACAAGTTGTAGTAGCAATATGCCAATATTTAAACTCCGATACTTTGCAACTTATAAATTTGACTGCCCAACTTAACTTTGGCACATATTAACTTATATATTATAAGAGGAACAGCTCTACGCAACTTATTATCCCACAACCATTCAAACCTAAATATCCAACTTCTTACGTTCGTATACTCGAAGAAACCCTAGAAGATATACCATGATGGTATGACTATATACTTGAACAATACTCCCATTATAATATGACCAAATATACCACAATACTTTCAATAGCCTCCTTCTCTAACGTTCGTACTTGTCTTCCTGGAGATAATGTAAAGATTCTTTCGTTTAAAAAAATAGTGTTCTTGAATTGTTCGTAACTAAAAAGTCAGTTTCAATATTCCGCAACCTTCAAAATTTCATTCAATACTTAATTGTATTCCTTTGGAATCTAGTCGAGCCGCTTGTATAGTCTACGAATTCGTTCAACTCACAAACACAAAGCTATAGTTACTCTGAGAAGGTTATCGAGAGCTTCCGTTAGTTACACATAGTCAAGTATCCACATGTTAATATCTTAGAACATAAGTATTCGAATAGATTCAACTACTATAATAGTGGATCTTATGAACCAGATACACTTACACATAACGATTCATAACCAATTTCTTCGAAGTTCCACTCGAATTCGATACGAAATTTTGTTTAAGAAGTTCAGTAAGTGATTTAACTAATACGTATGTCACAAAAACCAACTTAGCATTATTCTGTTTTGGAATGGACTTAATAGTATAGCCTGAGTTGATAGTATTTCTATACCAATAAAATTGGGATTACGTGCCTCTTGGGCCTTTCCTAGGGAAGCGATTCGGTATATGTTTGTTTTTCATTATGGCTTTTAGTTTGATTTTACATGTTTGGCGTTTATCCTAATTTCCTATCTTTTTCACATCTACTGGAGTTGGAGCTATGATAAATGATCGCCAAAGTTGTTTCTCTGTAAAAAGGCAAACCTATATATCACTTCATGGGAGCTTCAACATTTAGTTAATACTATGTGGTACATCATATCAGTGTTGCAAAAGTTGATCCACAAGGCAGCAGCGAACCTCGGGCAACAACAGCAGCGAACCTCGGGCAGCAATAGCAGCCCCTGTCTCTTTACCTGCTGTTGTAATTGCACATCGTGATGATGAGTCCATGTAAGTTAACTGATTTTCATGTTCTTGATTATACCTGTTGCATTATAGCAACCTGCACTTCTATACATTGTTACTTTACTTACAAGAACGTTGCTTACTATTTTGTCAGGTTCTTCACTCCAACTATAAACTATCTGACATCTAGAGGTCATAGTGTTCATATCTTATGCTTGTCTACTAGTAATAGTGCACTTCCTTTTCCAAATTTAGGACCTTGGCGGTGCTCTCTTGGACTTTTATTTCAAGAACTTATTACTAATTCTTATTAGAATTAGATCAGATAGAAAGTTCAGGCCAGAAACACAAGCATGTGTCTACATCATCTTTTGATTTTTTTTGTATTCAGCTTAAAGTCTCAAAGGAATCTTAATAGCCTTTATTTGGCAACTCTCTTTTATGGACGGTGTGAGAATTTTGGAATTAAGTTCAGTCTGTACACCTTATCTTGTGCAATTAATATGCTTCATTATATAGGCAATGCCGATGAGATGGGGGAAAATAGGAAAATGAGCTCTACAAGGCTTGTGCTATCTTAAAGGTGATTTATCTTATTTGACATATATTCTCTCCCAACTACGAGTCACTACATAGAAGTCAAAATCGGAATTTTTTTTCAGCATGGTCATGACTGTTGCTTGATTGATGTTTATCTTCCATAACAGTGTATCTAGTAAAAGCAAATATTCTTCCTATTTATCTAAAGCTTGCAGGTCACGTTAGATGTTTCTTTGTGTTTCGATAGAAGGCTCATACTTAATCCTCAACGGAGTAGCTTTTGAGGCATACCACAAAAAAGACTTTTTATTGCGGTTAGACCGCTTAATCTAATGCGGTTCTAAACCGCAATAGATGCATGGCGCAATATAAAGCTAGAGACACTTTCTATTGCGGTTCTGAACCGCCATAGAAAGTGTTATTTCTATTGCGGTTGTCTGAAAACTGCAATCTTTTAACTGTTTTACTATCACCAAAATTTCAAAATTGCCGCCAAATACGAATTATTTAAGATGGCAGTTTAACACAACCTCTATAGAAAGTCGCAACACTTTCTTGGAGCGCTTCATATTGTCGTTCTATATTTCTTTTCTCTTTATCAAAATATAATCTAAACGCTAAAAAAATATTTACAAAACGGGAGAAAAAAATAATATGATCATAATATAAATGTAAAGCTTAATATTAATTTGTCAACCAAACTGGTTTACATATTTTTCCTATAAAAACGTGAACTTCGTCCTATTACAGCCTACAACATAAACTAATGTAACAAGTTAAACAGATTGTTTTGTAATCAAACTACATATGTTTTTCTCGGAACGAACTAGTCAAATGATGTACATATCGCACCCACTAGTTTCTGAGTTCATCAATTTGATCTTGGCCATAAGCTGGAGATAGATTGCCTGGAAAGAACTGTAAAAAATAGGAATAGGTCAGCAAAATGAAGAAAGTAACAAGTCTGCTGCCACTAGGATTATTTGTTTTACATATCAAAGTGTGCATTTTCATTTTGTGAAGCAAACAATATGGTGTCAAAACTTTGATGCACTAGTTCGTTATGGGCAGGATGTTGTCAAGTTTAGTTTGCAAGTGTCTGGTAACAAGATGAGTTATGAAAAGGAAGTGTTGGGGGGACATATAGGGGGAAAGAAGAGCAGCAGCAGGGGGTGGGGGCTGTACAATAGCAAGGGGGTGGAGGTAGGGGTGGGGGCTGCACAGCAGCAGCAGGGGGTGGGTGCTGTACAATAGCAAGGGGGTGGAGGTGGGGGTGGGGGGCTGTACAGCAGCAGCAGAGGGTGGTAGACACCGAGTTTAGGAAATTTACAAGGGTGAACAAAATTAGAAGGTCTAGAACCATATTCACATGTTTGAATACTCTGTAAATCAGGCAAATATGGGATGAAAACACGGGCAGCCAGTAATTTAAGTGGGTGAATTCAGTTCATGAAACAAGATAGATGAACACTTACAAAATTTAAGCACCGATATTACGTCTTTGTAATGTATGAGCTTGTGTCACTTGCTTCAAATAATGTGGATAAGAATTGAAAGAAAATAGTTCATAGATATAATTCACATATTATCTTCTTACACGCATACACACAAATTACATTTTCTTTATAAATTTGTTAACTTTTTCGTATATGAGTGAAAATTTAGACAAAGATTTTAAATAAAATAGTTCATTAGGAACAGGCCAGGTACACACAGATACGAATCTACCGGGTGAAGCATAAGCCATCACAAGGGTTAGGGAGATCAACATACAACAGTTCCCTATTTTGTCTAGCTTCAATAAGCCTTGGAGAAATTTATTGTGCATGCACCTTCAAACTACAATAGCAATATTTCTAGTAAAAGACTGCAAACACCAGCGAGGAAAATCAATATATACATATATTTTGCTGCAAGTCCACAATCGACAAGGACTTGTACTATTTGCAAGTATATTACAAAAGGACCAAAGACTTACCATAGTGGGCAGTGAAGTCACACCTCTCAGATATTCAATGGCTTCAGAGCACAAGATTCAGGAACTGATCATATCCCCTTAGTGTTCCAGTCACTGTAAGTGGAAGAACATAAACAATGTTACGGACCAGGCAAATACTTCCTTCGTTTGGCCTGTAATTCTATCGCAAAAAGCCTGGCAACTTATATATATATATATAACTATTAGAAACTGAAATTTTGCAACAAGTAGAACAAACAAAAAAATTGGTTTTGACCATACAAATTTGATAGGCAGTAACAAGAAGAACCAATAGGTAGACATGGATCAACCTTTACAGTTTTATAACCCCAATGAATGACCTACGCTCAATAAGATATTCCTCTCTATTCAGGTTCCATTCTCACCAGACATCTAATAACTTATTTCAGATTTAAAACTGTATAATCCTCAATCATGACATTGTAATAGATATTCCCATAAACCTCTCGATATGTTTTGACTGCACTACACAAGATAAGATGAAAACCTCTCGATACTAACTTCCCGAGTAAAATTGAGAAATTTCCTGGACACCTTACAGGACATATGGAAAGACATACACCTCTATTTTCAAGGAAGGACTGAGGAGATTCTCACAACTATATGAAAATCTTACCTCCTTTCATATTCATTGTAGAAAGTCAAGGATAGCAGATCAGTGACACATATAGGTGGTTATGGAAGCTAGACTAGATACTAACATATCGTCTGTGATAATAGAGTGCATGAATTCACTATTAGAGAAAACATTATAAGATGAGACAAGAAATTAAACACTATGATTCACACACAGAACTTGGATGTGCAATGAAATGGTCATATGCCATGGTTAACCTATAATTTACTCGAAAGTGGCAGAGAAACAAATAGGAGCTTGAAATAAAAAAGATAAAGAGTATTTGCAACACTAGTTTTACAGGCCTTACAAATCATTACACTCAAAAGCCTCTCTCTTCCGAAAATTCCATTTTTATCACACTCAAAGGCTTTAAAACAATTTGATCACAAAGATGGCTATCCGATTCCCTTCTGTAATCTCTAATGCGAAGCAAATTCTCGCCAAGAAGCAAAAAGCAGCAGCGTCAAAGGGTTGTATACCAGTTTATAGGTGATCAGGGTGATAAGAAGAGGTATGTGGTGTCGCTTTCTTAGTTTAGCCACCCCAATTTCACAAGGAGCCAATCGCACACCATGTTTTTTTTTTTTTTTTGCTTCTCACACCTCTTCACAAGAAAAGGAATTATGTTAATCACCTACTCAAACCCATTTTAAAGACTGATGCTTCTGAGTTAAAGACTGCTTTAAACAACTTGTTATATGTGCAATGCCACCAATTAAACATCCACCGTTCCCACCTATAACCTATTACCACCTATCTCTATCATCCTCTGTTTATTTTATTAGATAGTATAGAAGGGGGAGTTAATCTCTAATCTTTATTCTTAAGCAACTCTAACTATAATCAACCACAAATTTACTGGACATCACTTAAATTCAGAGTTCTAGCATCAAATACCCTAGTTCGAGTAGCAGTTAAGAGGGGTGCAATGAAATGGAATGCTCTTGAAATTCAACTAAACAAAAGAAATGTAGACAACGATTTAAAAGAAATTACCCTAATTTGAGTACAATTACCCTAATATGAGTGCATCGAGAGAAATTTACACAATGAATTTAATGAAAATAAACATCTTACCTTATGATAATTTGAATCAATTTCTGATTTGAATCAAAGACCCAATTTCGAATCACAATCGAATTCGAACGAAAGCCGCTTACTTCGACAACAAAATCTAAATTGAACATAATGCAGCCGAAAATTTTGACGAACTGATGGGTTGAGAGGAATGTTTTAATGGAGAAACGAAGGAGAAGGAACGAGGTAGAGTCGTTCAGTTATGGCCGATGAAAAAGAACGAGGAGAAGAGAGGAGTGTAGAGAAGTTTGCGAACTTTTAGTATTTTTAGGGTAAAAAAAATGAGTAGGAAAGTTATTTACTCAAAAAGCTTTTACATTGCGGTTTCCCTCATTTAACATTGCGGTTCCCCTCACTTAACATTGCGGTTATCTCAAAACCGCAATAAAACATGCACAACACTCTTGAAACGCATAACAAAGGCGGTTGTTGAAAGAATCGCAATATATTAAGCGTCAAATAAGGCTATATGAACAGGTAAGTTTCAGAATTTTTTTAGTGTGTATCCTTTTTTTCTATTGTATTTGAGTTGATCTCATCTGCATCTTATTGTTTTTAATCAATGTAAAGCTTCTAATCTTTTCATCTTAATTCATGATTTAATTGATCTTCTCATTCTTGATTGGGAAATTTCCGATTTGGATACCTCATTTCCAAAGATAAAAGAAATAATGAATTTTTCTTCCCTTGACGAATTTTTCTTCCCTTGACTCATGTTCTTTAGGACTTTAAGGCTCGAGCCAGTGAACGCGTACCGGTCTAGGGTCCCTCTTCCTTCTCGCTGTTAGTAGCTGTCCACCTGTCCATAATCACTGTATGCTGATGTTATATTACATATGTGTTAATTATTTGAATTGGAAATCTGGAATTATTTAATTAAGCATTAATTCATTAGGGAGAATGACGAAGATAGGCTCGAAGAATGGTGTTTTAGTGGCTTGTAATTGGCAGTTATGGAGCTTATCTCGCTTTAAGGTGACTGAATTGAGCATTTACTATGTATATATTCAGTCAGTGATAAACAATATATTAAATCTAAACACGAATTTTTTTATTGTAGCGGATTTTATGGACAAGATGTGGGGTTCACTAAGCTAAAGGATTTCCATAGGCAGAGGCTAAGAGTTCTAGTAGGAGCTAGTCCTGCCATATAGCATTTGAAATCAATCCCATCAGGCTTGAAACTCAGGTTTGTTACTCCTGGTCAATTATCTTGAAACTCAAATTTTCAAAGCTTGGTGAAATGCTATACTTCTGGATTGCCTGCTCGAGTATTTTACACTTCTTTGTGCATAAGTGCATTAATTCTTTCAGGCTCTAGCACAATTTCAGTTAAATTTGTTGCATAAATGCATTGCTAATGTATCATTTCTCTTAATGAAATAGTAGCAACTCTGGCTATTCTATTGATACTGTTCATGGTGTTGTGCTCATGATGACGGCCTGTGTCTTGTCGACTCCAACTGGCTACAGGTTCTCATTTGAACTGGCTACAGGTTAAGTGCGGTGCTGGCTCTTTTCTGCGTTCTACTCGCTGCTGCTTTTACTCTGTTTTTTGTTGTCGTTTTGCCGCTGCCCTTTGTTGTTGTTGTTGTACATTGTTCTGTTGTGTTGTACAAAAGGTGTATATGTTTCCCTTCACTTTGATTATTGTAAGATTTATAAAGGTTGGTTTCTTTGTTTTACCTTAGACAAGGATTTTCTGCGCCGAGAGATTACTAAAATAGTGCCGAGAAAACCCGCTTTTTATAGTAGTGAATTGTATTAATATACCGAATAGTTCAAATTACGGATAACAGATGTCAAGGTTTGATTTTAGACCACGCATTATGCAACAATATTTTGCGGATCATGGCCTGTACAATTTCATCATCCTTGTTGCTCTGGAATTTTTTTTTTATCTATTGTTGTTGAACTATTAATGTTTTCTATTCCTATCTACAGAGTAGATTAGTACGCTATTGCAAAATTTGCAAGTAATCTTATAAGGAAGAGGAGAATGACGACAAGAAGCTCGAAGCATAACGTTCTTGCGGCTTGGAATTTGCTAAATTTAAGTGATAAACATAAATGTTAGTAATATATCTCTATGTATAAAGATTTTCATATGTGTAGTATGTCTTACTTTTTCATTTCTCTTTTTATGTATTCTTAATTATAACACTAAGAATGTAGTATTAGCTATCATTATTCATAATAAATAAGATTATTTTATCATCCCTTTTGCCTTAACTTTATATTATTCGATGTTCATTCGCGACAATGAAATGCATTATGAAACAATACAAATATAGAGGAAAAATGAATAAAAAAATGAGAAAAAAGATCTCTTAGTAGCGATAACATTTTCAGCACACAAAAGTGCCAAGAAGCTCGACACTTTAAAATGTTGAGGGTTAGTCGAGGCTCACAATAGCGTCGAGAAGCTCGGCGCTTTTGAGTGCTAAGAGGTTGGTGAGGCACACAAAAGCGTCGCGAATCTCGACGCTTTTAAGTGCATAGGGTCAGAGGAGGCACACAAAAGCGTCGAGAATTTCTCGACGGCCAAAATCTTGGCGCTCCCTGAAAACGCCGACACATAAATTCTCGACGCTTTCATTGATATTGCTTAAAAGCGCCGAGAAATGACGCGTTTGTAGTAGTGCACGCACGCCCTCGCCTCGCCTTGTACACACACATCACTCATTCACTGACCCACACTCGCTGCACTCGCTCAGCATACACCACGCCAACACTCCACCTCACACACGCACAACCCTGCACACAAACCAACCCACACTCGTAACGCATGGCACCCTCATATCGTCCACAACAACGACCTGAACAGGGAAGCGTACACATATAGAGAGGGAAAGAGACCCACTACAAGAATGAATGCGAATTGCGACCAACCTTTACGACCGTGCGGAAATCCGGTCGTAACAAGGTACCAATTACATCGAGTTTTGAATCCCGTCGTAGATATTAAGGTTATTTTGCGACAAGTCTTAAATTTGGTGGTAAACGTTAAAACCTGGTCGTAAGTAGTGTGAAATTGTGCCAAAAAACTTGAGCGGGAGCTTTCCTGGTTTCTTAATTCTTTAACGTCTATATAATTAGTAATTACAACGGGTCAAACGGTTGCAAAAGACTATTAAATTAAAAAAAGTATCATTAGTTTGTTAATCCCCAAAAATTAAAAAAAACCCTCACTGTTCCATTGCGGTTGAGCTTCTTCACTGTGCGAACTCCTCTTTCCATTGCGGTTCCTTCTGAGCTTCTTCAGATTATCTGGTAAGTTTCTCCTTTGTTTTTATTCGCCTAATTCAGATGTTCTCTTTTGTTTTTATTCGCTTAAGTTGGCGAATCATTGCGTTTCAGATTACTCCCAATTTGCAAGAAGAGTTTGGCTCGTATTATTCAGGAATTCAGTTTATCTGGTAAGATTCTTGGACTGGTTCAGGGCATCAGTTTCAGGGGAATTAGGTATTCTTCCAATTTCAAGGCATAATTTTGATTTAAATACTTTCATAATTGTCGAATTTGGCTCGTATCATGTTCGTTGGGTTTGATTTTATTAGAATCTTAAACCAAAATTGCAAATTTAAAACCCCAATCAAAACAAAAGACAAAAAACGTTCTGAATTGTGATTTACAAATTTGATTTTACTCTTTGTGAATATGATATCTGTTGTTTGGTGTGGTCTCGTTCGGACTGGAAATTTTGGCCTGAATCAAACACTTTCAATGCTGTTATTAGAGGTCTTTGCTCAATAAATAGAATTTTTGAGGTTGTAATGTGGTTGGAAGAGATGATTAGTCAAGGTAAGGTGCCTGAGTCTTGTATATGGAGGGTATTAGTAGCTTCAGTTAATTGTAATACACAAGAAATTCATGATTCCGTTGAATTGCAGATTCATATGAAAAGTTAATTTGATGTCATTATTATATGATTGGGTCGAATCAATTTTACGTAAATTTATTCTATTTATTACTCTAGTTCTGGGCAGAATCTTACTGATTGAAATCTGTTACACGATTGGTGATGCTGATAGTATAAGTTGAAGGAATTATGGATCATTGCTACAAGCGAAATCTTCATCACAAGATCAAGTCTAACATTGAAAAGTTCAAAATTCACATGGATTGGGAAATAAAAACTACTACTCTAATTTTACGTAATGGTAAAAAAAGAACCGTTTACGTAAAAGGAGAACTGTTTATAATGAGAACGGGAAGAAAAAGATGGATATATGATCTGTTTAAGGAGTTTTAGCTACATGTTGTGTATTACTATAAAGTGTTTGTTTCTATATGATTCATGTTATGGGTCGCCATCTTCACAGTTGGGATACTAATCTGTAATGCATCCTTTTGTTTTTTTATAAGAAATAGCAAAAGTGTTGTTAAATCATAATGTAATCAAAACTAGGTAAAGTCACACACTCACAGTTAATCAAGATGATCTGTACACTTCTTCTTTTGTTACTGATTTTGATGAAGAATTACAAGATATTGCTGCTTCATTGTTAATGCTTGCTACTGATGATTATGTAATGATGAAACCTAAGCTATTAAAACGTGGGAGTGAAATGGAATCTATGATAGCTAATAATCATGATCATGGGACTAGGGGAATTTAGTCGTAGAATTAGGATCAATTTCATGGTTCTGATTGTGGATTCTTAAAGATTAAGCCAAAAATTTTGCCATCCTCTAGCTAGGTGTAAAAGGTAAACTGACTTTGTCCTGCTCATTGAGTAATGCACTATTCTGAATTTTATATGACATATATAGGGTAAGTGTAGGGATAGTTTAAAAGGGAAGGTGTTTACAAAAGCTACTAAACTATATTTTCATTTGGGCCGTGTATCATTTCTAGGTGGCAATATTTAATATTTTATATACCAAGCTATACTACTAATGAGAGGCAATACTTATGTTCTGAAGAGCATTAACCTGTGCTTGTTGTGTGGTTAATTATGAGGTCTTCCTGTTTTTACTTGGTACGAAGCAAGTTTCAACGTAAATGGACTTAAGCAAGTGTGCTTTGTTGAACCTTAGCGTTTTATGCATTACGCCTTGTGTGAATTTGCAAGTTTGATCTTTAGTTCTCATGTTTTCTTAGTGATCTTGGATTAGTGCTTGGATATAAATTATGTGTTATTGATTACAGCGGTCCAATTACAAGTTGAAATAATGCATGTAAGTGAGACTAAAAATTGAAATTTGAAAATTATAACCTGAGTACTTCGTCTCGCTAGATTGCTTATGAAAGCTTATCCTTCTTCCCTTATTTGCCAATGTAGTACTATTTGGCAGGCTTTAGCTTGTCAATACTAGTTTGTGAATAATTGAATTGTGTCAATAAGAATTCACTTGTTTTCCTTTATGGACGCATGCAATGTGTGCATACATGAGTTAACATGCATGCACACTTATAGTTATTAACATACCTTATTACCTACTAGTTGTTATCACCATACTCTCCTCTTTGTCTTTTACTTTCTTTTCCGCTTTAACATGATCATGGAGGTACAAAAGTGGATAAAGAAATAACCCACCCGATATAAGTATATTATATAAGTATATTCTTTGGGTTTCTAGGTTCTAACTGATATGTTATTCGAGGTTAATTATTTGCTAACTCTTGGATTTGAATTTGGATTTTGTCGTAGGTAGTATACCAACAATTGGGGTTTGTGTCGTGATCCTTCCTGTTGTCTCCTCTTCTGCGTGTTTGACAACAATCTTGCACACTACACATAGTCCGGACATATTGGGAAGGTAAATTATTAAATTCTTTTTAATATTTATGCTTTGTTTATAATTAAACCATAGATATTATCCATTTATGTAATTAGATACGTTATTATCTTATTATAAGAAAACATTACATTTTGATTGATCTCATGGAAATGGTAGATAACATGTTGTGCACTTCTAGATGGCTTGGACATTTTGACATGTTCTTCTTGTTATTTTGGAACTTGTGTCATCTCAGACATGATCATGAGATTCATAACAGTTGATTTCTTATTTGATCTTGCCCTGTTATTGTGTGATTTTATTCTTTATTCTGTTCTGTAAAAATTGGTACTTCAACCTTTATCAACCTGTGTCCTCCCTCAACTCACCTTTGATGAGGTTTGAGCTCTTATGATGGAAGAGGAGATAGTTACCGACCGGGCTACCCCTCAACATCAATCGGTGATGCTAATTAAGTAACTGGAGTGATGACCAAACAATTGTGTATTGTATTTCTTTACTGGATTGTGTCATTGCAAGAAGTCAATGTTTATCTCCTTTTCTGAAAGTACTGTTTGAGGAAAATTCTTGGAAGCCCTATCGTAACGAGCAACTGCCAAATCACTGAGGTGTATTGTTTAAGTTTTTGTTTGAGTTAGTTGGTGCTGTGACTGCTGTCAGTATGTTTGTGGTGTTATGGAACTTCCCAGTATTGCACTGATGGACCATTTTCAGTTGGCAGGGTTCAGTTTCTCTCAGTATTGCAGAATTTTAGTTCTTGACATGCCACTAACCAAAAGTAATACATGGGCAGGTTAACTTCTTATGTACGTCATAATGACACTAGGTGGAAAGAACAGATTTTTGGCACCTGGGATACTTGGTCAAAACCGTGGCAAAGGACTGAAAGCTACATTATTTTCGAGTGTGAATGCGAAACTCTCTTCTTCATCCACTTTAGGTGAAACAGTTTCTTCCCCAAGAGTCACCAGCCATGTACATGTTACTTCCTTACCTTCAAATTTAGATGTAACTAATGCAAGCAAAGTGAACCAACGAACTACTAATGAGGAAAGGGAAAAGGAGCTTACTTCCTTTCCTTCGACTTTATCTCTTGACGAGGAGATAGACCAGGATGATTTCTTACAAAGATCCATCAACAATGATGCAATTAGTAAGTTTCTTGATCAAAATTCTTCACAAGATGCCTTGAGGATCCAGGAGGAAGGTATAAAATTGAATCTGAACATCAAATTATTATAATTCGAGTGTTAATACTTTATATCCCGTTAATGTTTTTTTTGTTGTTTTATGTAAGTATTCGCCCCTACGGTTAGGAAGAGAAATAGGAGACCGGATGCAAAGCCAAGGGGTGTTAACAAGTGCAAGAAAGTGGGAAATCTTAAAGAAGGTGAGAAATTAGAGGTGAATTTTTATAACAGTGGTCCAGTTGGAGACAACCATAAGGAAATGACAAGGCACATGGGCAAAATTGTTCGAGATCGCTTAATTTGTCCTGTTAGAGTGCATTCTTGGGACGAGATAGATAATAGTGCATTGGAGCATATGTGGCAATTAGTTAAGGTAATGTAAACCTGACCTTTATGACGCATATACCATAATTGCATACACAACTTTCTATTCATTAATTAGTGCACCAATTTTTTTCCTTTGCAGAACAAATTTGCAGGCAGTGGCTTTGAATTGGACCGTAAAACAACCCTTTGGCATATGAAAAGATTGTGGCAAAATTGGAGAGGGATCTTGATGCAGAATTCAATAGTAAAAAAAGGTGGTCCGGAAAATGCTTTGAAACATCTGTCCAATGATCTAACAAAGGAGGATTGGGAGTGGTTGGTGAAAGAGCATTTTACAAGTTCCAATTTCAAGGTATGTCATTTTCTTAGTGTTTAGCATTTTACTATGTCATTTTTGTAATGATTAACAACTCTTTTCCTTAAAAAAGGTTTAATTACTAACATATAATTTTTGCTTGTAGAAAGTTAGTTCTAGAAATTCCGAAAACAGAGGACACTTAACAATGCCTCATAGTACTGGTAGCATGCCATTCAGACAAGTAATTTAGGATGATATGGTAAGATTTGTAATTTATTGTCTTTTCTTTATATAATGCTCCGTTGATGTTTGATTATTTTATATGAAGGGAGGTAAAGAAGGGAAGGAACCGCCTCCAATATCAGCTGTTTTTAAGAGAACAAGGAAAAGGAAATCTTGAGATCTAGATGAAGATGAGGATGGCAAATATGTATGTAATTTTTTAACTAATGTTCTAAAACATTCAAAACAATGTTTATGTGAGCTTACAATAAATTTTTTTTTGTGTTTTGTTATTTTAGAATGAGATAGTTGACGTTGAGAAAGAGAATCCGTCCCTATCACACTTTGAAGTTGTCGAAAAATGTTTTGGGGAACAAGATCGTGGTAGCGTTGTTTGCTTTGGTTTTGGTGTAACACCTAAAGATGTAAGAGGGCCTTTACCTAGTAGAGCTGAACTTATGGCACGTATCCAAGAGAAGGAACGAGAAAATGCTGCTCTTAACAAAAAAATAGATGAAATTAAGGAGGACTACGGCAAAAAGATGAATGACATGGCAGAACAATTAAGCATGTTAATGGAAGCTCATATTCAACGAACGAGTGGTCGGGACCAAGCTATGCATAACGTTTCTGTGAGTACGCTTTCTAACCTTTAAAGAATTAAATGTCTCATGTAAGTAAAAGTACTCTATGTTGACAATGCTGCTCATAGTACCAATTGTGCCTCATTCTCTCTTCACTGCTCAACTTTTGTTTGGTGAAATTGTGAAGGTAGTTTAGAAGGACATTATTCTCAATCATCATATCACTGTAAACGCCTAAAAAATACTTCAGAAGAAGTGTAAATTAAATAATATCAACATATGATATTTTAATTAAGTACTGCTACTCATACTCGCTACAAGTGTATACCTGGATGCGGCTGTCTGGGTGTCAGTCTCGGCCATTTCATAGAAAATTGTCTTAAGTTTTTGGTTTACAATGAAGTATCCAAGCGGCATGTCATACACGGCACATGTAAGTGAGGAAAATTAGAAGAGAGTAACATAGATTAAGTACATACTTTTACATAGTCAAGAAATTATAACCAGACTCATCATCTTGGAAGGTATGTACTATACTACTGTGACAAAGAAAAGAGTCCAAGTAATTCCACAGGGCAGTAAATTTCTATTAAACACAATTAGGTTAAACTTGAACAAAGCTTGAGAACTTGGGTTAGCAGGCTTCTTACCAAAACTGTAGTAAGTTTCCTTTGAAGCATGACAATTCAAGCTCTCAAGCCAATGATGCAGCAAATTTAATCTGGACATATTTCTCAGCTTGATTTACTCGGCTTGAAGAAGGGTTGATTGCCTTAAGCTGATGCAAAGGAATTATTACCTATTCAAATAAAGGCAGAGAACTCGTAAGAATCGACAAACTCCTGCATTGAACAAAACATAATAAACAGAAAACTAAAATTCTAGACCTTTCCTAAATGTTAAGCCAGAAATACATGTTCTATTAAGAAAGAGAAAACATCTATCAATGCATATAGAGGAAAATACAAATTATGGAACTTGGGAGGCCTTTATATTATCCTTTTCTTCGGTCGTCAGTTTTGGAAGGACGGGGTTCTGATGCCTAAGCTTTCTATTTCCTTTAGATAAGGACAGAAACACCACTTGTGACTTGTTGAGGTTTTTATATCAGCTTGCTGTGCCTAAGTTACTCATTCATTTTAATATCTGCAGCAAATCAGAGAGAAGGATGAACAAGTTGGCTTAAAGAACAAGGAAAAGACGATCTCTAGGTCTGTTTTTCTTCTTCAATTAACTAAGCTCCTCCATTTCCTTTCCATAAACCATCATCTTCTAAATCTAAGCTCCTCCATTCCCATTCCCATTCCAACTAATTGGCTTTGACCAAATGTGTGTTTTTGATTTATTCATTAGTGCTACTGCTGAGTTTCTAGGACTTGTAGCTGGACTGTAGTTGCAGACTTGCAGCTTGCTGACTGAAATTTTAGCTAGATAAGTGATTGTAACAGTAGCATTAAGTAGGAATATGTACCCTATTGCATCATTTTGATCTTCATTTTGCGGAATGATAGATACATATTGTTTGTTTTGGTGGTTATGTTGAGATACCTGGTTAAGTTTTGGTGGTTGTGTTGAGATACAATCTAGTAAGCAGACAACTTCTTGGGTCGCTTTGCGCTCTGTGGCATTCTTCCAGCACGAGCTGGTGTTCCAAGTATAATTGAATGCTTGAACATAGACGAGAATGGCATCTTGACTGTGACAGCGGAGGATAAAAGCACCGGAAATAAGAATGAACTAATTATTACTAATCACAGTATGAGGTTACCAAAGAAGGAGGTTGATAGAATGGTGGAAGAGGCCAAAAAATTCAAAGTCCACGATGAGGAGCGCAAGAAGGCTGCCATTGCCAAGAACGAGTTGGAAAATTATGTCAATACGATGGTGGACATCTTGAGAGGCTGCGCAAGGAAGATTGAAAATTTTAAGCGATGCAATTGCGACGACATCCCAATGGCTAAACTGGAATTATTTGCTTCCCGAAGCCATTAAGTTTGAGGAGAAAATGGAAGAGCTTCAGAGCATATGCGATCCTATCTTGGCGACCATGTGATGTAGGTTTTAATCACCTTGTGTGATGAAGGAAGTTGTTTTAAGTGATGCTAATGCTTTAATGATGGAACTTTAAAGACATTTGGCAGCCTAGATGAAGATCACTCCAGCGTGTTTGCTGCATCCCCTCCTGTTTTTCTTGTGTTGCTATCTTGTATTTTTTTGTAATGTGGTCTTTCGGAGTCTGCTTTTTTACTAGGATCATAATTGATCATGTTTAAAATCTTATAATCTTGTTTCCTCTCAAAAAGTAACCAGAGAATATGGTATATTGCTACGTAGCTCAATTCAATTCGTACTTCTCTTATTTGTTTCATGGAATCTATTTGAATTATAATTATTTTTAGGCGCATGTCCGGAATTTCATACACTACATATTAATAGTAATTGAGAATTATATTTTTTTAGTGTTAGAGAGCCACAAGGGCAGGTGATGAGAATCGATCTCAAGATAACCTGAAACCTAGAGGAAAGCTCTAACCATCTCAGATATTCCTCATTCTCTTAAAAATAATAATATCATTTAATTAGGAAAAAAAATGTTATTAAAAAGCTTTTACAACATGATTTTCAGCAAGTACAACTTAACCTTTGAATTTCATTCATATATGACCGTTTATATTAAGGAAAGCAACAACAATTGTATGGTGGTGGGATGGTTAGATCTCTTTGTTTCATACTTAAGGTTGTATACTAAAATATTTATGGCCAGCCGTAGGAATTGATTAGGGGACAACGTACTCATGGGCAAAGCTACATCCACCCAGTGGGTCGCCTACCCAGCTGAGGTGGCGCAAAGTAATTTTCTTTATATTAAGTCAAGGCACATGAATTAACTACTCAAGGCACATCATTAATGTAGCTCTGTTATCAAAACACTACACTGCTGCTATAGGCTATAGATATTCTAAGCATGATGATAATGAAAATAACTCTTTGCCTTCCCGTTTCTATCTGAGCCAGCAAATGAATCAAAATTTAAAGGCAAACAAATTATTTCGAATTTCATTCTTCCATCCTGCAAAATCAACTTGATGGTAAACTCAATAGCTTTTTTTATCTTATTTATTTTTTCTTTGTATGATAGAAGAGAAAATATTTTTAACATATCACTACTCACGAGAATTGATAGGCATTAGATGTTTTTGAAATATCTAACAAGGGTAAAATGATAATTTTGCATGTTAAATGTGAGGTAAATTAATCATTTTACATATTAAATGAAGGGCAAAAGGGTAAACTCAAGACAATAAAACATCATTTTATTTTACATTGTTTTTACATGGAAGTATATTGTCTTTCTTATAATAATATACTAGATTTTAAACATGTGCGATGCACGAATTTGTTTAGATAGAGGTAGCGTTAAGAGCTAAGTATCTGTTGGATCACAAGGAGACACTCAAGAAGGGGGGGTTTGAATTGAGTGTGGTATTTTCTGAATTTTATCGAACTTTCTTTAGAGATCTCAGAGACCTTCTCTGAGCTTTTGAGTTGCGTATATGAATATTGTTAATTAAATAGAAAGGCAGTAATAAAGAGACGAGACAAGCAATTTTACCGTGGTTCAATCTCACCTCTGAGATCTACGTCCACCCTACCTTTTCTTTTATTAATTGAATCACAAAATACCAAACTCTTGATACAACTTGATTCCCTCACTACTAACCCTAGTAGTGCCCCCCAACACTTAACTCTAAGTGTTGCCTAATTAAGTCTAATTCTCTTAGAAACTCAACTTAACACTCTCTATAAAGATGAAATTACAGAAAGATTTGAATCCTCTTTTTGTGTGCTTCTTAGTTAAGCAGTTTAGAGGTATTTATCGAGCTTAAATATGTGTTTTTCTGTCACAGATCTCAGTGCTGATCTCAGAGATGTCAAAGATATGTTTCCGAAAAATGCTCTCTGGAAAATCCGTATCTTTTATATTTTCTGATCTTTTTATTCTTTGTCAAGGCTCACGTTTTCAAAATCAGTTTTTAAGCTTTACAAAGATAGAATTGTCCACTTGATAGTTTCCTAAACTTAAGCAAGCAATTATCTTTTAAAGAAGATTTTATCTTCTTTAAGATATTTGTTTCCTAATAGTGTTAGGGCTGATTTTTATAGACAGAGTCTTTTCTTTAAAATCAGAGATTTCTAAAAACCTTTTATTCCAAAACTTATCTTTTCCGAAAAAATATATTCCAGATTTTTTAAAACAATTTTTTCCAAAAACGATTTTCCCTTTTTTTTCTGTTTTCGCAAATCGTTTTATTTAGGTGTTATATTATAGATTGCATTTATTTTACTATCTCAAGTAAAATATCTACAATCTCTAATATTACACCTTAGCACTTTGATCTGTTATTTACAAACACACACTTTTACATATTTGGAAATTGGCCTTAGTCTAAAGCGTTTGACAATTGATTCTTCGAGACTTCGTTTAGGCATCTGCAACAAAACTTCACCAAACATGTTAGATCAACTAATTGTGTTTGTCATCATCAAAATACACATGGACAATGTGTCCCAACAAATTCCCCCTTTTTGATGATGACAAACACATAATAGTTCCCCCTCAACATAATCAAATATTACATTGGCAAACATTATACGATTTCATGAGAAAGAACATCTAGCATTAACATAGTGCTATATACCAAATCTTCCCCCTTTTGGCATTATCAAAAAGGAGGCATAAAAATCCATAGTACTTAAATAGTTCGAAGTCAATTGTCCATGCAAAATAGTAGCTCAAGCAAAAATCAATCTAGTGATGCTGGTGCTACGTCAAGATTCAATTCACAATCCAAAATTTTGAAGCAAGAACAAATCCAACTCACAATCCGAAACTATAAAGCAAGCGTTAATCCAATTCACAATTCAAAGTTATGGATCATAAGGTAAAAGTGAAGAATTATGGTAGGATAAAGAAATAAGGTAAGCAAGCTTGAATTATTTGGAATGGAGATATGCTCAACAAGTGCTCAAACCTTATTCACCTTTTTGACATCATCACGCATAGATTTTGGAACTTTCTTCACTTCGGCACTGTATATGTTACTGTGCCACTGGACAATCTCTTTCCTTCAAAGACAGCTTTGCTTCGTATATTCAATAATCCAAAGACATGGTAATCACAACTCTTTTCATCATCTCATAAATAAACTCTAATATGAATTGTCTCATCTCATTTTTTTTGATGTCATGGAAGGATTTTTCTTTTTCATTTTTTTCTTTCTTATTTTCCTTTTTTTTTTCATAAAGAGATGTAGACTATATAGAAATCATAGAGTCAATTAATGAGAACCAGCAAAGAATATTAACTTGTGAAACGTGATCTTATCTTCATTCAAAAAATGTCCATGGCACTGTGCCTTGTACTGTGCCCCACTGATTTCTTTCTTTCACTTATAGAATTTCATTGCCGACCTCTTCAAGTTCCCCCTCAACTCATGACCTCTTCTTTCACCATTTTTACAGAATGTCTTTGCCCCGAACATAATCATGAATCAAGGTTAAAAGCACTTGTTGTTTGGAGCAATAGGGGATGAAAACAAGGATGTAATGGGGAAGTAAATGAAGAATAAGTAAAGAAGAAATAATAAGGCCAAATGTCAAACTCAAAATAAGCAAATCAAAATATCGGGCTAAAGATCAAGCTTGCCATAGAAAAGTGAATTATCATTTCATAGCCCAATAGTTCAGCAACTTAGGATCATTTAGCTTAATACTTTGGCAACTTAGAATCAAGACATCAGGACAACATCATTAGACCTTGCGAGTCCTAAATCACAATTAAAAGACTCTTTCACAAATTTTCACATGGATAAATATTATAGACTCCGATTCAACACATCTATGAGAGAAGATAAGGCATATAACACAAATCAATTGCTAGAAATATATCTCAAAGCCAATAAATTCACCCTTTTTTTTTTTATTGTTGCCAAATGTAACACACCCTCCATGGTAAGGCTACAAGTGAGAGGAATTGAATTTTCACTAATCATAGGTCTTAAGCAGCTAATGCGGAGGATAATAGGCTGCTTTCTCTCACTTTCACCTGCAAAAAGATCACTTGTTAGTTTTAGGAACCCAAACTTGCTTGGGTCCCTTCTTCTTTCGTTGAGCATCTAAGAGATCCTTTCTAACCCATATTTGATTTGCATACTTTGCATTCTTCTCAACATGTTTTTTCTTTGCATTACAGTCATTCATGAGATGTCCATTCTTTCCACAGAAGTAGCAAATCAAATATTCGGGAAGATCAACATATTTTCTCTTTCGAAAGTCTCTTTCACAATTTTTAGCTCTGAGACCTGTACTGAGCTTCTGGTCAGTATATCCTAAACCATGTCTGTTTCGATTTTTTGTTTGAGAGATCATATGGTCTAGGATATTACTACCAGGTGTGGCAATTTTTGACTTCTGCAGTTGCACCTTCAAAGACTCAATTGTTGCTTTCAAGTTTTCATTTTTGTCATTTAGGGTGTTTAAGTCATGTTTGGCTTTTTCAAAATCTTCACAAAGTTTTGTACCTTGTCCTTCATTTATAGGGTCAACCCTAGGGTTTTCCTTTTCATTTTTCAGTTCCAGTAGTTCAAGGTTCAAAACGTTTATTTGTTTTTCAAAGTCAAGATTCTTTGCCTCAAGCTCAGTATAGGGCACAATGTTGTTTACAATTTCTTTAGCAAGAGCTTTTTCATATTTTAGCGCACTTATCTCAACGACTTGGTCATTTATCGTTTTGTCCATTTCTTTATTTCTTTTGACCAAGTCCTTGTTATCATCTAGCAATTCCTTATATTCCAATTCCAACCCAATTTTTTGCTTAGTGATGTTTTTCAAATCTTTTTTCATGTTTATAAATTCATCACGCATTTCTTGACAATCGTCAATTACATTACTAAGCAAAGCAATTAGTTTGTTTTTGGATAATAGAGGTATTTTAGATTTCAAAGAAGTGAGATTTACCTCTGCATTGTCCTCCTCATCTTGGGAGGTGGGTGTTTTCGCCATAAGACATAGATGCGAGTCATCTAGGTTCTGAGACCTTCTCTGAGATCCTTCAGTTGCATTTAGGCAAAGTTTTGCCTCTTGGCTCAGTGCCTCTGACTGTTCCTCATCAGACTCGGATTCTCCCCATACGGCTGCTACCATGGCCTTCTTGAACTCCCTTTTTGATTGTTCTCTTTTATCTTTGGGTTTCTCATTTTCCCACAAGGGACATTCCTTGATCCTGTGGCTATATTCTCCACACTTAAAACATCCAGAGTTAGTAGCACTTTTCTTATAGTTAGATGTAGTACTCTTACCTTTGAAATTCGCATTCTTGCTAGGATTACTATTTTTGTTCATTTTAAGAAATTTTTTGAATCTCTTAGTAAGAAAAGTAACATCTTCATCACTATCACTATCATCACTTTCTAATTCAGTTTTTAATGCTAGACCTTTGCTCTTTGGTGTAGGATTTTTAGCATCTAGAACAAGTTCATGAGTCATTAAAGAACCAATTAATTGTTCTAGGGGAAGTTTTGACAAGTCCTTGGCTTCTTGTATAGCAATTATTTTTGGTAGCCAACGATTTGTCAAACTTCTTAACACTTTCCTAACCAATTCTTCTGACGAATAAATTTTTCCAAGAGAACGCAATTCATTTGTGATGATAGTAAAGCGAGTAAACATTTCATTTATTGATTCATCTTTATCCATGGTAAACAATTCATATTGTTGAACTAACAAATCAATGCGAGATTGTTTTACCTCATTTGTGCCTTCGTGGGCTAACTCGAGAGTATCCCATATTTCCTTTGCCGTTGAGCAAGCAGAGATCCTTGAGTATTCATCAGGTCCAATTCCATATTGGAGAATATTCATAGCTTTAAAGTTCTTCTCGGCCTTTGCATAGTCGGTTGAATCGTAGTCGTCTTCGTCTTTGTCAACCAACTTTCCCTCATTATTTTTGACTTGGATGAGGATGGGTCCTTTTCTTATGATTTTCCAGCATTCATAATCCGACCCTTGGATGTAAATCCTCATCCTAGCCTTCCACCATCCATAATCTTCTCCATTGAAAACCGGGCACTTTGAGTGTCTTCTTTGAGAGTCATCTTGTGAATTCATGCTAGCTATTCTCTAGGGATTAACCTTACAAGAATATTAGGCTCTGATACCAATTGTTGGATCACAAGGAGACACTCAAGAAGGGGGGTTTGAATTGAGTGTGGTATTTTCTGAATTTTATCGAACTTTCTTTAGAGATCTCAGAGACCTTCTCTGAGCTTTTGAGTTGCGTATATGAATATTGTTAATTAAATAGAAAGGCAGTAATAAAGAGACGAGACAAGCAATTTTACCGTGGTTCAATCTCACCTCTGAGATCTACGTCCACCCTACCTTTTCTTTTATTAATTGAATCACAAAATACCAAACTCTTGATACAACTTGATTCCCTCACTACTAACCCTAGTAGTGCCCCCCAACACTTAACTCTAAGTGTTGCCTAATTAAGTCTAATTCCCTTAGAAACTCAACTTAACACTCTCTATAAAGATGAAATTACAGAAAGATTTGAATCCTCTTTTTGTGTGCTTCTTAGTTAAGCAGTTTAGAGGTATTTATCGAGCTTAAATATGTGTTTTTCTGTCACAGATCTCAGTGCTGATCTCAGAGATGTCAAAGATATGTTTCCGAAAAATGCTCTCTGGAAAATCCGTATCTTTTATATTTTCTGATCTTTTTATTCTTTGTCAAGGCTCACGTTTTCAAAATCAGTTTTTAAGCTTTACAAAGATAGAATTGTCCACTTGATAGTTTCCTAAACTTAAGCAAGCAATTATCTTTTAAAGAAGATTTTATCTTCTTTAAGATATTTGTTTCCTAATAGTGTTAGGGCTGATTTTTATAGACAGAGTCTTTTCTTTAAAATCAGAGATTTCTAAAAACCTTTTATTCCAAAACTTATCTTTTCCGAAAAAATATATTCCAGATTTTTTAAAACAATTTTTTCCAAAAAACGATTTTCCCTTTTTTTTTTTTTCTGTTTTCGCAAATCGTTTTATTTAGGTGTTATATTATAGATTGCATTTATTTTACTATCTCAAGTAAAATATCTACAATCTCTAATATTACACCTTAGCACTTTGATCTGTTATTTACAAACACACACTTTTACATATTTGGAAATTGGCCTTAGTCTAAAGCGTTTGACAATTGATTCTTCGAGACTTCGTTTAGGCATCTGCAACAAAACTTCACCAAACATGTTAGATCAACTAATTGTGTTTGTCATCATCAAAATACACTTGGACAATGTGTCCCAACATTATCACTCAAATATACTCTCATTTTAATTGTTCGTGCAAGAATTTATAAATTTTGTGGCTATTGTGATAATGCGCTTAATCAGCTTGGTAAATGTTCTCCTACCAATTATCCGTTTAATTTTTAATTTCAGCGTTTGACCAATAGAACTCTCACATCATGTGGTCAAGCTTAATCACAAAAACGTAATATGTTGTAGTTATTTATTTTTAAAAGATATTCAAACCTTAATTCTGGTATGCCCCTACTTGTGTTTTCAAAAGATATCCAGTAATGGGTACCCTCTATCTCTATTATATAAGTGAAGAGGTGGGGGTGGACACCAAAAAGAAAAAAAGGAAAAATAAATAAAATAAATCAATGAGTATATTAAGTCTTTAAGTTTTATTTCCAAATTTAGCCATCAGATTTTTAATAAAAGATGTTCAAAACTTCTAACTAAAACATCTAAAAACCTACAAAGTAAAAAACAATTTAAAAAAATATCAACGATTACATTTTTTTGAGATCTATAAATAGACACCCACTTTGCTATACTTTTATATACTTTTGAAATTTTTTATTTTGAAATACATGAGTAATTGATTGTTCATGAGTGAAGGCACATTTGATTAAATTGATCATGATAAAGTATTATAGCATGAGTGAGAAATATGATAAAGTATTTTCAAGTACATTTAAATTTTTTCTCATCTGGACAATGAGCAAAAAATACCTTACCGGGTACTATATAACAAAAGTTGTAGTTGATGGTGGGGAGTAATGGAGGTTTTCAAAGAAAAATGAGCCAAAATGAATTTAGCTTGAAAACAAAAAATATGCTGTGTACCTTCACATTTTTTCATGTTACAGTAGGCAAAATACACATCGTATGCAAATAAAATTAGGATTTTTTGTTCAAAACCACCTAAATTTTTCACGTTTTTAGAAACTCTCACCTTAATGAATTTTTCTATTAAATTTTCACCTATCATTCCCAGTTTTATTAGAAACTCCCACCACTTAATGATTTTTGTTAAATTTCGTTAACAAAACCGTGAAGTGGGACCCACATATGCATTTTATTATTAGTTTAAGCTGAAATTAAAGTCAATTTTATCAATTTAAGGTCAAATCCTCAACAAATTTAGAGCAAATTTGGAACAAATTATCACTATTTGGAAAGATTGCAACTATTTCAAATTCCATTTTGTTAACAAAATGTATATGTGGGACCCACTTAATAATTTTGTTAATGAAATTTGACAAAAACCGTTAAGTGGTGGGAGTTTTTAATAAAATCGTAAATGGTAGGTGAAATTTTTAAAAAAAACATTAAGGTGGGAGTTTCTAAAAATATGAAAAATTTAGGTGGTAAGATGGGACTATACATAAAATTATCTAATGTAGATTATGAAATTTCATAATAAAATTGTTGTCGCACGCATCGCGTGCATAGAATCTAGTATAAGAATAAGATAAGTATATCAAAATGGATCTTATTTTATAGTATATTTCGATCTGAGTCCAAAGCTATAAAAAATTAATTTTTTGAGTTGTATAACTAAAGTTGTGATTATTTATGAATTATAACTAAAGTTGTGATTATTTCCCCTTGTGGAGTCGACCCGTACTTGCGAAGCTCTGCTAACAACAAACACCATGCACTGTATACATTTTAAAACACATCAGCTCAAGGATTTTTTTACATTGAATTTAATAGTTAAAATAATTGATGTCATGTAGTGTAAAATTATTATAAAAAAGTCTTCTCATTTACCATATGCATTTTAAAATTTTACAACTAACTTAACCCTTGGTTTATATTGGTTGAGTGCCATTTAAAGAGTGATAGCAACACATGGTGTATTACAATCCTTGCTTATGCTTTTGAATATATATATTTAAAATAAAGTACTCATATATATTAGAAGGAAGGTTGATAATTCTTGTACGTGAGAATGAAATATTGTAACTAAAAATACATCAATATATGATCTAAAAGAATTAGTGCTACTTTTATAGGATTTTCTACCATTAGTGTTCTAGACCTTATATCTCTCGTCCGGTTGTGCCTCACTATAATATTTGGATGTGGGACAAATTATATAACTTAATAAAGTATAATTGTTTGTAGCTTAGTTTCAAATATCGTTTATGTGTAATATCAACATTCTGAAAAGACCTAACATTCTAAATCAAACATATTCAATAATCCAAGAGACCTAATATATACACCCCACATCCTTTACAATTTATGAGTTAATCAAATATATGGCAGCTTCTTTCAATTTAGTTAATGCTTGGAGGTTTGAAATGAATATCATATTAAACTTGAATGCACTGTAGTTTTGCAGGACCTCGGCCTAGGAAGACCTCGAAGTGTCATTTTCACCTGCCCTAAGCAAGATTGGACTCCCTAGAAAACAAATTCACTTTATTTCCTGAATCTCGAAACAGCTCTAATTGATTATATAGTGGGATATATGTAGATATAGACACAATATTTACAACGTCAGTTACCTTGAAGATACATATATGTAACTATTAAGGGTGATTGAGCATGGGTTGGGTTGGTGCGGTCTGGGATATAACCAAAACCAACCCGCACAAAGACAATTTGAGGTTACACTTGACTTTTGAAATATATTTTTTTCAATTTTTTAAAATAGTTTTTACAATATACAATACGAGATATTATAGGTTAAAATTATATCCTGATCGACAAGTATGGAAAATCAGCTGGAGCAACTAAATCGATGTAGATAGTTAAAAAATTATTTTAATTGCCAAAAGATATAATATATTCAATATTAGACTCATATAATAGCTTAGGTTAAAAGCTTTTCATTGATATATAGTATCAAATGTATTTATGGATTATATATAGATTAAATCTTAAGTGATGTAAAGAAAAGAATGAAAATAATAAAATAGTACTTGAATGTAATAAAGTTGATGTAAGCGTTGTTTAATTACTACTATAATGGTTGAGAATTGAATTACTGCATGCTTGACTGCTTGGAAGCCGTAAAACATTCATTAGTAACTTAATTATCACCAAGGTCTCAATAAAGCATTGAATGCATGAATAAATGTTGCTGACACAGTTGCCATGTAACCAATGCCACATGTTATGACTTGTGCCATGTCACTTGACACATCACGAGGGTAAGTAACCCAGTGGGTAGAAGAAGTTTATTCCCGTACTCATGTGTAGGAGTTTGGCAGGCGCAGAATGACAGAGTTGAGATCATACATAATGACTTAGGCAATCGTACGACGCCTTCTTGGGTGGCCTTCACTAAAGACCAGCGCCTTGTTGGTGAGGGTGCCAAGAACCAAGCAGCAATGAACCCTACTAATACCATTTTTGGTTCGTTCCTCTCTGTTTCATTTCATAGTTTGTCTATTACCTTTTTTTTAATAATTGATATTGCTAACTATGCTAACAAGCGCCCCAATCGTTAATTAACATTTAATATATCCTGTATTTTTTGGAATAATTGGTGTAATTTATATCTATATTAACTTAATATTTCCACTAGTAAGTATCTTATATTAACTTAATATTTCCACTAGTAAGTATCTTATTCAACGCCTCCGGCGTTCATTGATTATTTGCTTTTACCCTTTAGAATAATTGAGGTGAACCTTGCGTTACAGTTTTCTTCCAATGTTAATCACTAATTTATTTGGTAAACTTTATGTAATAGAAATACAATAGAGATTAGCAACCGTTAGTATTAATAAAGTGAAGTGCAAATAAAGAAACCTATATATGTTAATTGAGACCTAAGTTCTTTGTCTTCATAAAGTAAAAAAATTTAAGTATATTGCAAATAAAGTGAAGTGCAAAGGTTAGAAGAGTAATGTCATTTCATTTGTCTTCATCCTCTTCTGACAATCAGATAGTAGATTCTAGGAAACCTATGTTAATTGTTGCCTGAATTCTTTTGTGAATAATGTTGAATGTTATTTCTAGTTTTTTGGTTAAGCACCGGTTGATCTCTTTGAATAAAAACCATTTTCTTCACCTTTAATGCCACTAGCATCAAATACACGTCATGTCAATGGTTAATTATCGAATTGATAAATCAAGCGCTCTCTTATTTGATGCTTTTTCCCACGTTATCGCGTCCAATTTATTTTACTTGTCTTATTCCATCTGTACACATTTTTCTGAAAATCCACATTTTTGCTTCCGCTCACACTCAAATATTTGCATAAGAAGTGGCCTGGGTCACAAGCAAGGGAAGTTGGAACGCGTCAAATCAAAATGAAATCCTTAGTATCTCTACTATGTAAATGCTGGTATTGTTGCTGGTTTATGGAATGTTGTTTTGCATTATTGTTTTTAGACTCGTCACAACTTTACCTGCAAACAGTTATACCAATTCATATAAACTACAAAACTAGTGTTTGGATTAAGTATAGCACCCTCATGCTGAGAATATGTGGATCCTTTCGCTTACCCCGTAAAATTTGTTCCATGTCTTGTTTCCTAGATTGATAAATTAATATATGGATGAGTTTCAGTTAGTATTAATATATTTTTATCAATAACAGACGCAAAGCGGCTAATTGGTAGGAGATTCAGTGATGAAGTAGTACAGAAAGACATGAAATTATGGCCATTTAAAGTTGTTGCTGGTCCTGATGCTGGAGATTGTAAAAAACCGATGATTTCGGTCACATATGAGGGTGAAGAAAAGCAATTTGCTGCTGAGGAGATATCGTCGATGGTCCTGATGAAGATGAAAGACACTGCAGAGGCCTACCTTGGCACAGAAGTGAAGAACGCTGTGGTCACTGTTCCTGCCTACTTCAGTGATGCTCAACGCCAGTCAACTAAAGATGCTGGTATTATTGCTGGGCTCAATGTCATGCGTATTATTAACGAGCCAACAGCTGCTGCCATTGCCTATGCTATTGACAAGAAGATTAATAGGGATGGTGTTCAAGACAAGAACATCTTGGTTTTTGATCTCGGGGGTGGGACTTTTGATGTCTCTATCGTTGCGATTAGGAACAATGTATTCGAAGTGAAAGCAGTAAACGGGGACACCCACCTTGGCGGAGGAGATTTTGACAATAGAGTGGTGAGCCACTTTGTAGCCGAGTTTAAAACAAAACACAATAAGGACCTAAGTGGAAATCCTAGGCCTCTTGAGAGGTTGAGAGCTGCTTCCGAGAGGACTAAAAGAAATCTTTCATCAACAACTGAAACTACTATCGAACTTGAATGTCTCTTTGAAGGCATAATTTTTTTTCAACCCTTAATCGTGCAAGGTTTGACAAGATAAATATGGACTTGTTCTTGGATTGTTTGGACCCCGTTGAAAAACGCTTGAAGGATGCTAAATTGGAGAGGTGCAATATTGATGATGTTGTCCTGGTTGGTGGTTCAACTCGGATCCCTAAGGTCCAGACCTTGTTGCAAGAATTCTTCCATGGTAAGGAGCTCTGTAAAGGTATCCATCCAGATGAGGCTGTTGCCTATGGTGCTGCTTTTTATGCTGCTGTATTGGCTGGTGTAGATAGCAGCAGTAAGAACGCGATTCTTGTGGATATTACCCCTTTATCCCTTGGTGTTAAGGTTTCTACCGGTGAGTTGAATGTTGTGATTCCCCGAAATACACCTATTCCTGTGAAGCTGGAGAAGAGGTTTAGCACTCGGCATGACAATCAGACTAATATAGAAATTTGTGTGTATGAGGGTGAGAGACCGATGGCCAAGGATAACAACTTCTTGGGTTGCTTTGCACTACATGGCATTCTTCCAGCACCAGCTGGTGTTCCAGACATTATCGAATGCTTGAACATAGATGAGAATGGCATCTTGACTGTGACAGCAGAGGATAAAAGCACCGGGAACAAGAATGAACTAATTATTACTAATCACAGTATGAGGTTACCAAAGAAGGAGGTTGATAGGATGGTGGAAGAGGCCAAAAAATTCAAAGTTCAGGACGAGGAGCGCAAGAAGGCTGCCATAGCCAAGAACAAGTTGGAAAATTATGTCAATACAATGGTGGATATCTTGAGAGGCTGCGGAAGGAAGATTGGGATAAAGAACAAGAAAATTTTAAGCGATGCAATTGCGACGACATCCCAATGGCTAAAGTGGAATTATTTGCTTCCCGAAGCCATTAAGTTTGAGGAGAAAATGGAAGAGCTTCAAAGCATATGCGATCCTATATTGGCGGCCATGTGATGTAGGTTTTAGTCACCTTGTTTGATGGAGGAAGTTGTTTTAAGTGATGCTAATGCTTTAATGATGGAACTTTAAAGACATTTGACAGCCTAGATGAAGATCACTCCAGCGTGTTTGCTGCATCCCCTCCTGTTTTTCTTATGTTGCTATCTTGTATTTTGTTGTGCTGTGGTCTTTCGGAGTTTGCTTTTTTACTAGGATCATAATTGATCATGTTTAAAAATCTCATAATCTTGTTTCCTCTCAAAAAGAAACCAGAGAATATGGTATATTGCTACGTAGCTCAACTCAATTTGTACTTCTCTTATTTGTTCCATGGAATCATTTTGAATTATAACTAGTTTTAGGCTCGTGCAATGTCCCGAATTTTATACACTACATATTAGTAGTAATTAAAAAATAACCATATTTATTTTTTGTTTGAGAGTCACAAGAGCAGGTGATGGTTATCAATTCTAGGATCTCCTGAAATAGGGAGGAGTAAAAAAGTCATTAAAAAAGTTTTTAAAATATGGTTTTCAGTAGATACAACTTAACTCTTGAATTTCATTTATATATGACCATTAACATCGATGAAAGCAACAATAATAGTATAGTGGAGGCAGTGGCGAATCAAAGGGGGTACATTGGGGTACAACTCCCGGAAAAATGAAAAAAATGGCAGTCTTCATATTTAGCAACCGCATTTTAGCTACCGTTTTCCGTCGCAAACATTGTTCAGCAGTCGCTAATTTCTCATCACTTGGACTCATTATCATTTTAGTCTGACTTCCAAAATTTATCATGAGAAATTTCTGAGGACTGAGGAGGTGTAAATGGGGTTGGTGACTTGGAGTCTGTGCTATACCCATTGAATATGCAATGAGTAGATAGTGCACAAAGGAGTACCATGAGCATGGTGTTCCATTCTGACATAATGTACGTCAGCATGGTGCTCCGGTATACATTAGAAGTATTCTAATGTAAACAAATAAATTTTTTGAAATTCAAAAAAAAATTGGCGCCGCTAACCTTGAAATTTGTTAACTAACCTTACGCTAATGTCCATTCTCGATATTCAACATGTTTCAATTAGAAATACCATATGTACATTTATAAATCGACTAAATTTTTTTTTTAAAAAAATTGTTCATAATAAGTTGGACATTTGTTTTTTTACCTTACGCTAATGTTCACTTAAGTCATTCAAGATGTTCAATTATTGATAACAAGTGTACATTACAAAATCAAGTCAAAATCAAATTTTTATAAAATCGCAATATGTATAATGTCCAATTTATACATATATTGAACATTAGATTTATACTAATGAGCACCAATGTCGATAAAACGAACATCACTAGACATTCCATAATGTCTGACAGAATAGTGAACATTGAATATTCTTTTTCAGTAGCCATAACATTAAAATTAAATATATGAGTAAGAATAAGGATCGAAAAAACTTTAGATACAATAGAATCACACATATCAACAATGATAGTGATCAGATGAACATAAATAATAACTAAAATTAGTAAATGTTACTCTAATATATATTGGGTGTACAATGAACATTATTTCAAATGAAATGAACATTCTCAATATTGTCAATGAATATTTCCAAGAAAATTATGTAGGAGAGATAAATTTTTGGGTTTAAAGGAATTCAAAATGTGTTTCAAAATGGGGAAAAAATGGTGGAAAAAATACATAGATGTTTAATGACTATCAATTCAACTGTAGTGAACATCATCACTAGTATTTATAAGAATATTACGAAGGAGAGATTAATAAGGTAAGGAAAAAATTGGAAAAATTGTCAAGAATAAGTCAACCTTTACGTTGACCGTTTTTAACAAGTCTACCTTAATTTGTTCCATTAACAAGAAAACCTTGTAACTACTTTTCTTTTAACAAGTTTTTCAAACCAGTGATCTGATAAACCTGTAAACCCACTTCTTAATTCCCCACTTTCCTTTGACTTCTTGACTTTTGAAGAATTCTAATTTATATATTAAATGAAGTTCAGATAAAAAAAATTAAACCCACCCCACCCCCCACTCCCCACCCAGTGCCACCCCCTCCTTCCCATTCTACCATAACCACCTTCCACCCCCACTCCACACATGTCACTCTTCTATTGAACATTTAAATTTATATTTATGTTTAAAATAACAAAAAGAAACAAATAAAAAACCTCTCACCAAAGGGGAAGTGAGCAGGAGGTAGTCTGAGAAATAGTGAGATAGGACAGTGGAGAGGGAAGGGAAGGCAGATTGGCGGATGCAGCAGGCTCAGCTAGGCTCTAGCGAAGGCGGCTTCCTCTTCCACTGCTTCTTCTACAGATAAGTCTCGCTCTCCTTTCGCTAGTCTGGTTTGCTATAGCCAGATATTTGCAAAAAAATCAAATTCAACCAACACTAAAAAAACAGCAATTATTAATCAAATTCCACCATTAATACATCAAAAATTAGACCTTCCATGTCAAATAGTGAATTTAGAATTGAAAGTTAATGTCATTGATTGTCCACTAAATCCAGTTAAAATGTCATGAATCAATTACGGCAATTAAGAACGTCATTCCGATGAAATAATGTGAAATTGGTATCATTAGAAGAGATTGAAATAGATAATTATATGGAGAAAGCGAATTGGAGTAAGATCTTGGGGGTGAATCGTCCATGAATGAGAAGGGGAAATTGTTGGGACTTACGCTGCTCTCAACAAGCTCGTCAGCGCTAGTGATGATGCTAGTTAGAGATTCGACTTGTCAGTGGAAAAATTTCAAACCTAAATGTTTGCTTTCTTGATCTTACACCCTGCATAAACCTTGATTCATCTATTTCTTGCTTCAATTTTGTTGCGTTTCGATCCGTTGATTGTGTTTTCTATCTTTATTTTGGTATTTACTACAAGAATTTACGAATACTTTGATTTAAGGAATTAATGGGTTTTTGAAGGAAGAGATTGAGCGAGAAATTAGGGAGAGGAGAAAGCTTGGAATTGATGGCAGTTAGATTTGGGTGGATGATGAGAGAGAGACAGGGTGGAGGGCGGTGGTGTAGGGGGTGGGGGGTCTGATATATGATGGGGGAGGAAGGAGAGCGGAGGAGGGATAGTTCTTTTTTTGTTTTTAAATATATATAAAAAAAATTAAATGTCTAATAAAAGAGTGACACATGTCACTTTAACCTGTTAAATAGGTTAATAAAAGATAATAGCCGGTTTTGACTTGTTAAAGGTAGAGAGGTATGAAAGCGTTACTTGTTAATAGAATATCTTAAGGTTAACTTGTTAAAACCGGTCAACGCAATTGTTGACTTATTCCTAACAATTTTTCCAAAAACAATTTGGGGGTAAAATGAATCAAAATGTGTTCTTTCAAAATTGGGGGATAAATAAATGATCAGATGTACATTTGGAGGGTTAATGTACATTGCAAGTGTTTTTTCTTTTTTGTACACTGACAAAAGTACTATGTACATTGCGAGTATCCAACGTACATGATGTTGTGGGCATGGAACACCATGCTATGATGCACCTCCCTGCATCGTCTAATTTGTGTTGAACATGATGACTATAATTAGATCATTAGTAAAACCAATCGCTTAAGAACTTTTAGGCACAAAGAATATTCTTAGATGAAAAATAAGAGTACATATACTTTGGAGAGAGGAAACTAGGTGGTCTGTGGAGAAATCCACTTGATAATTAACACAAAAAGGTATCCATGAGGAAGACGACATTCAAGTTCAAGTAGAGAAACATTGTAATATTCTTCTGGATTGCAGACTTGCAGTGGGGAGGGAGAATGATAGTTTATTTGAAATGGACGTCCCACTTTCTCTCTCAAATTATATCATCTTTATGAACTAAACAGTCTTAACTCTTAAGTCCTAGCTAATTTATTCTAATTTAAGGTTAATAGGGAGCCTTTGAGGTATTGGGATAACGTTGTTGTTGTTGTTCATATAAGTTTACATAGTAGTTTTAGAAGAAAGAAAATGATTGCAAGAAATTAGTTTTAAATTCTATTTCAGTCACTTAATAGGATAAGTTATTGCGGACAAAGAGCTAGGTTATAGGTTATGTTAAGGTATTTGCATGTTTGAAACAATTACCGAAATTAACAACTAGTCTTGCAATGGGTAATATTAATTAGTCTACTTGGTAAATTTGTCGGAATGGCATCAAAATATGCTTACCTACTCGCTCAATTGATACGCAAGCCTTCAAACGCATATTTCACATTCCAAATTATCTGTAATCAAGTGGGGTAATCAAAAGTTAATCTTCAACTTTGTTATTCAATTTGTTAATAAAATTTTATTCGTACTCCTATCCCAATCATAGATCCGCCACTGGGTGGAGGGACGGTTAGATGTCTTTATTTCATACCTGAAGTTGCATGTTCAAATATTTACAATGACATTTTTAAATTAAATATATGACGTAGATAGAAAGCTATTAAAAGAGCCAAAGTGACATGTGGCAGATTGCAACTCTCTGTCAGACATTGTTATATCCACCCACTGAATAACTAATCCATTACAAATGAGGCATTAATAATTATGATAAAATGCATTGTCTCCACTATATATTACACCCTCTACAAATGATGGTTAGTCTACCCACAAACTTTTTCCATACACACCATAGCTCGCGAAGTGGCGGCTCATTTCACAAGTTAATATATTTGAACCCATGACACATTTAAAAGTGACAACTTTGCCGTATTGCGACATCCATATTACCCAACTTCATTTTTTATTACTGATAGAGTATAAATCTATTCCTTTGCCTTCAATCATCAGGTTAAACTTTTGGTTGAGATGGTATCAAGAGCTAGTGTGACTACAAGGTCACGAGTTCGAATCTCATCCACCCCTCATTTCTAAGTGGAATATATAGCGCCAGGTATGAGGGAGGCCTGTGCTGCATCCACACTTCAAGCCCAGTGGGCTCTTGCGTGAGGGGGCGTGATAGAGTATAAATCTATTCCTGGGCCTTCAACCATCAGCTTAAGCTTTTGGTTGAGATGGTATCAAGAACTAGTGTGACTACAAGGTCACGAGTTCGAATCTCATCCACCCCTCATTTCTAAGTGGAATATATAGCTGATAGAGTATAAATCTATTCATGGGCCTTCAACCATCAGCTTAGCTCATAGTATTTGGGTTTTTTACTTTGCCATTTGATCAAATATAGCTCATAGTATTTGGGTTTTTTACTTTGCCATTTGATCAAATAATTAAAAAGGTGTTTCCTAAATAGTTTTTAGAGTAGTTGAAAAGCCAACTTTTTAGCCTAAAATTGTGTTACCATCTTTTAGTATTGACTTTTGAATTTTGCACTTCTTCAATGGTGCTGATACTCGAGATAGAGAGATGAATGAGAGCATGAGAGAAAACAGAGACAAGAATGAGAGAATGAAAAGTTTGGAGGGAAATTCAATAATTAAAACATAAGTGTGGGGCTCCTTGCCCACTCACTTGACAAAGTTTGGCCAAAACCGCTAAGTGATGGAAGTATATAAGAAAATTGAAAATCTTAGATGGTAAGTTACAAAAAGAATTCATAAAGGGGAAAAGTTTAAGTGGTTTTGAACAAAAATCTTTTTCCATAGTAAATTTTCTTATCTTGTTTCTTATTTTTCTCTTAGTTAATTTTCTTTCGGTTTTACACACTTTAGTTCTCGCTTTTGATTCATCTCCTAGTCAATCAGTTAGTATATCCTTGTATCAGTTAAAAAAATACAATGATTGACAAAAGAAGAGTGGAGGTTAGAGCACACCCAATGGTTTGCCAAAAGTGGGTCATGAGGAGAGAAAGTGTACTATATATATTAAAATATTAGCAAACCTTAGTGAAATGAAGAAGAAGTTGATGGCCAGATTCCATCACCCATTTTTGGCCATGGGTGGTGTGCTGCCACTTGTCTAATTTGGATAGATTTTGCATGCCAACACATCCAACGACTAGTACGCTGCACTTTGGGGGAGAGAAAGTAATGACCAAAAAAATAAGGTCAACCATTGAGTCTTGATAGTCATAGTTAGATTGTGAGATTTCATTGATGAGGCAGAAGAAAGAGAAACTAATTAAATATTTGATGACCAAAAATTTTTGGCCAACCAATGGGTTTACTCTTATTCGGGTACTATCAAAAGTAAACCTGCAACTCTCTTCTAATGTAATAAGGCAAACAAGGTCCAATCCACAAAAAAACGTATTTAAAAGAAAAGTTTGATTTGTATTTTTTGAAAAATTTGCACAAATACTAGGTAAGAAATTACACGCATAGGCGCATAGCAGATTAACAGTACAACACTATTATAGAAGCCAACGAAATACTCCAATTGTTTTGAAGAGCAACCTGTTCAATCAACAAACCATTAGCATATTTACTTTCAATAGCGTTGTTCCATTCTAACCAAGCTTACTCACTGTCACTGCTGATCTCGATTTTCACGCCACTTGCTTCTGTAACATCATATTGCTGCAACATCATCTTTGAAACAATGGGCTCACATACGCTCTCAAGTTCTTTCATCTTATCCTCGAACCTACCACTATTCGCCAGGAGACTATTCCAATCTAGCCATTTGACAGTTTGATCAATGGCATCGCCCATCTTCCTTTTGTCCTTCAATCCAATCTTGTTACCATGATTTTTCAGCATGATCATCATGTTGAAGATAATGAAGTACATTAGGAGTATGCTAGTGTATCATAGTGAGCATGTGCTCTTATCACATACAATAACAACTCTTGTAACAACCTAGCTGAGTTAGTTACATGACAGCTATATTGTTTGTTAGTTTTTTAAATGAGCTCACCTAAGAGTTCATAGTATAAAAGCTACTTGTAAAGCTTTATCTCATTTCATACGAAATAATGAGAAACAATGCTCTAGATTCTCTCTCAATCTAACTCTCTCTTTCTCTCTTATTTTATCTTTTCTTTCTACATGAAATAATGGATGATCTCACATAAAATAACTTGGTATCAGAGCTTCAGGATTTAATCAAGCAAGCACGAATTCTGGTTTGTTTTTGATTCATCTTATCAATTCATTTTTGATCAGTTTGTTCAGTTCTTTTGTTCATCAGTTCATCTCTTGATCACATTTCAGTTCTTTAGTTCTTATTCAACATTTCATCTCAGTTCTTTTGTATTTCAACATTAAAGTTCATCTTTGCTCATATTTTTTGTTCATTTCAAACACATATCTAGCTCTGTTCAAAATTCTAGATCAGTTCAAACAAATCTCATTGTTGTTCTTACCTCCTTTCATCACAAACCTTTTTCACTCATTTTTCTACTTGAAATCTCTTCTTATTCATACCAATTCATAACATGTCAATCACATTCCTCATATACAATGGATTCTTCAGAACAAAACTAGATTCTTATGCACGCGATGCGTGCGGCAAAAATTTTCTTATGAAATTTTATAATCTACAGTAGATAATTTTATTGATAGTCGCATCTTACCACTTAAACTTTTCATGTTTTTAGAAACTCTCACCTTAATGATTTTTGTAAATTCCACCTACCATTTACAATTTTATTAAAAACACCCACCAATTAACGTTTTTGTCAAATTTCATTAACAAAAAACTAGTAAGTGGGTCCCACATATACATTTTGTTAACAAAATGTAACTTGAAATAGTTGCAATTCTTTCCAAATAGTTGTAATTCATTCCAAATTTGCTCTAAATTTGTTAAGGATTTACCCTTAAATTGATGAAATTGACTTCAATTTCAGCGTAAACTAATAATACAGTGCATATGTGGGGCTCACTTCACGGTTTTGTTAACGGAAATTAACAAAAATCATTAAGTGGTGGGAGTTTCTAATAAAATTGGGAATGATAGGTGGAAATTTAAAAGAAAAATTCATTAAGGTGGGAGTTTCTAAAAACGTGAAAAATTTAGGTGGTTTTGAACAAAAAATCCTAAGTTTATTTGCATACGATGTGTGTTATGGCTATCGTAACATGATAAAATATGAAGGTACACAACCTATTTTATTGTCAAGCTAAATTTATTTTGGCTCTTTTTTTTTTAAAACATCCCTTACGCCCCCATCATCAACTACAATTTTTGTTATACAGTACCTGGTAAGGTACTTTTTGCTCATTGTCCAAATGAGAAATTATTCAAAGGCACTTGAAAATACTTTATCATATTTCTCACTCGTGCTAAAATAATTTATCAGGATCAATTTGATCAAATGTGCCTTCATTCATGAACAATCAATTACTCATGTATTTCAAAATAAAAAAATTCAAAAGTATATAAAAGTATAGTAAAGTGGGTGTCTATCTATAGATCTCAAGAAAATATAATCGTTGATATTTTTTTATTTTTTTTTACTTTGTAGGTTTTTAGATATTTTATTTAGAAGATTTGAACATATTTTGTTAAAAATTTAATGGCTAAATTTGGAAATGAAACTTAATTACTTAATAAACTCATTGATTTATTTCATTTATTTTTCCTTATTTTTTTCTTTTTGGTGTCCACCCCCACCTCTTCACTTATATAATAGAGATTCTAATCACAATCAGAATCCACCACACATAAATCCTATCCAAGATCCAATTTCTCCTTTCATTATTCATCCTTCAGACAATCCAGGTATGAAGTTATAGTTTCTGATAAATTTGATGGAGATGCTTATGGTGATTGGGGAAGACATATGATCATTAGCTTGCAAGCTAAGAATAAACTAGGGTTTATTGGATGTTACCCCTTTATCCCTTGGTGTTAAGGTTTGTTCAGGTGAGTTGTGTGTTGTGATTCCCCGAAATACACCTATTCCTGTGAAGAAGGAGAAGAGGTTTACTACTCAGCATGGCAATCAGACTGGTGTAGAAATTTGTGTGCATGAGGGTGGGAGACCGATGGCCAAGGATAACAACTTCTTGGGTCGCTTTGCGCTCTGTGGCATTCTTCCAGCACGAGCTGGTGTTCCAAGTATAATTGAATGCTTGAACATAGACGAGAATGGCATCTTGACTGTGACAGCGGAGGATAAAAGCACCGGAAATAAGAATGAACTAATTATTACTAATCACAGTATGAGGTTACCAAAGAAGGAGGTTGATAGAATGGTGGAAGAGGCCAAAAAATTCAAAGTCCACGATGAGGAGCGCAAGAAGGCTGCCATTGCCAAGAACGAGTTGGAAAATTATGTCAATACGATGGTGGACATCTTGAGAGGCTGCGCAAGGAAGATTGAAAATTTTAAGCGATGCAATTGCGACGACATCCCAATGGCTAAACTGGAATTATTTGCTTCCCGAAGCCATTAAGTTTGAGGAGAAAATGGAAGAGCTTCAGAGCATATGCGATCCTATCTTGGCGACCATGTGATGTAGGTTTTAATCACCTTGTGTGATGAAGGAAGTTGTTTTAAGTGATGCTAATGCTTTAATGATGGAACTTTAAAGACATTTGGCAGCCTAGATGAAGATCACTCCAGCGTGTTTGCTGCATCCCCTCCTGTTTTTCTTGTGTTGCTATCTTGTATTTTTTTGTAATGTGGTCTTTCGGAGTCTGCTTTTTTACTAGGATCATAATTGATCATGTTTAAAATCTTATAATCTTGTTTCCTCTCAAAAAGTAACCAGAGAATATGGTATATTGCTACGTAGCTCAATTCAATTCGTACTTCTCTTATTTGTTTCATGGAATCTATTTGAATTATAATTATTTTTAGGCGCATGTCCCGAATTTCATACACTACATATTAATAGTAATTGAGAATAATATTTTTTTAGTGTTAGAGAGCCACAAGGGCAGGTGATGAGAATCGATCTCAAGATAACCTGAAACCTAGAGGAAAGCTCTAACCATCTCAGATATTCCTCATTCTCTTAAAAATAATAATATCATTTAATTAGGGAAAAAAATGTTATTAAAAAGCTTTTACAACATGATTTTCAGCAAGTACAACTTAACCCTTGAATTTCATTCATATATGACCGTTTATATTAAGGAAAGCAACAACAATTGTATGGTGGTGGGATGGTTAGATCTCTTTGTTTCATACTTAAGGTTGTATACTAAAATATTTACAATGACATTTTTAATTTATTTTAGGAAAATTTGTGAAAACCCCAACAAGTTTTCGTTGTTTGTGAAAAACACCCAGCAAGTTTTTCTGTGAAAATATCACCCAACAAGTTAGCAAAGTTAGTGATTACACCCCTTAAACTCTAACTCTGTTAAATATTTCGATTAAGTGGGCCCACCTGTTCATTTCCCTCCTCTAAACTTTTGCCATGGTTGCCCTCCTTAACCACCATTAAAACTCGTTGCAACACTAAGACACGACCACCACAACCTTTTCTTTTTCAACCCCATACCTTACTCCTCTGTTTTTCGGCCTCCACTGTAATTTCACTCTCTTCCCCTCTGTTCCCTCATGGTTGCAACCACCACAAGCTCCGCCACGACACCTACCGTCGCCTACGCTAAGTCGCGAACCACGCAACTACCTCATCTTCTGGCTCATGCCCTGCTTTGTCTCCTTTCCCATTCGTTGTTGTATGCAGCACCAGCAAACCCATCTCCGACCTTCCCATACTTGCCAGCAAGCTCCGGCCATCCAGAAACCATCACCCCGTCAACACGGCCACAAGACCAGCCACCGTCCTCTAACACAACTCCACCTTCACTCCGTCACTCTTCCTCCTAGCTTGCAACTTGCATAGCTCCACCGCTAGTAGTTTCTCCTCCTTCTCGCCGAAAAATATGGAGGAATTAACTAGGGAAGAGAGAGATTGAAGGTGGAAATTGGAAGGAAGAAGAAGAGAGGGAAAATAGTTGAAGTCTAAGTGAGGGGCAATAATGTAAACTCATAGTGTTTTAAGAGGGAAATGAACAAGTGCCCCACTTAACAGAATTACTAAAGACAGTCTCCTAGAAGCTTCATTAAAGGCATAAACAAATATTTTAGGTTTTTTTTTCCTAGATAAGGAAAGATATATTTACACCAAAGAGCCAATTGACAACCTAAAAGTCATGAGCCATAGAGAAAGAAACCAGCTAGGTTGGACCCTTATACTCACAGGGATAGACTGAAATAAAACAAAGCTATACAAGCTCAAAAAAGACAAGAAACTACTCTAAACAATTTAGCCACTCCTTATCAGTTTCACTTAACCTCCTTGGAAGACAATGAAGTATTCTACCTTTCACCATCAATTTTATCTTCTGAACAATAATGGCTGGTTGCCACACCAAACCATTCCAGCATGCTTCATTTCCTGCCCACCACACAAAGTACACCAGGCCTGTAATCCCAGCAGCAATAACACCCCTTTGGAATTTACTCCTTTTGCTTCTTCTGAGGAAAAGAGCAAAACTACCAAACATGACTTGACTAGAACTAAATCCCAACCATTCCAGAATAAGAGCTAAACAAGCCTTGGCATATTTATATTGGAAAAAAAAGTGATCATGAGATTCTTGCCCATCTAAACACAGCTGACAATCCCAATCCTGAACCACACAAAACTGATGCAGTCTATCCTTGGTCCACAGTCTGCCATTCACAACCAACCAAGCAATCATGCAGTGTTTAGGAATATTTAACCTATTCCATATAAATCTGTCCCAAAACACCTGTTCCTGCTCCCCTCTCATCTTGATATAAAGCTTCTTGATTGAGAAAGAGCTCATGGCACCCAATTCAGCCTGAGATGAAAAAGCCTTAATATCATCTTTGGCTTTACAAACTTGCTTCCAATACCAACTGCTGTAACTAGGTGGAGTGTAATTCCACCAATCTGCATCTTTAATATAGACTCCACTAACCCATTTAATCCAAAGAGAGTCCTGTTTACTAGTGATAACCCAAACATATTTGGCCATAGCTGCTCTATTCCAATCAACAACATGTCTAAGTCCTAAACCACCTACACATTTAGGCTTACAGACATCCTCCCAAGCCACATTTCCAGCCATAGAAGAGAAGTATTGCCCTGTCCACAATAAGGCTCTGCACACTTAATCTATATTATGAAGAACTGATCTAGGAATAATAAAAAACTTGTGCCCAGTATACATGAATGCTCATCAGAACAGAGTTGATAAGCTGCAATCTACCAGCTAAGACAAATACCTACGTCTCCAGACTTTAACCCTTGCACACATTTTCTCAACCAGAACACCACAATCAGCAGCAGAAATCCTTCCAGCACAAATGGGGACTCCTAAATACTTGAAAGGAAGGGAGCTATGTCTAAAACCAGATACATCTTTAATCCTAGAAATAACCTCCTCACTCACACCAGCAAGATAGAATTCAGACTTCTGATTATTGATATTCAAACCAGAAGAAGCAGAGAACAACTTAAAAGCTTGTAACATCAAGTAAACAGAGGGAAAATCTCCACCACAACAAAGGATTACATCATCAGCAAAAACCAAATGAGATAACTTGATAGACCTACATCTGGGGTGGAATTTGTCTATTATTAAGAGTTTTCATGATTCTGGACATATACTCCATGCAAATAAGAAAGAGAAGAGACATAGGATCCTCTTGTCTCATACCTCTTCTTGAAGTAAAGAAACCTTGAAGAGCACCATTAATCATCAGAGAAAAACAAGGAGTCTTAACACATGTCATAATCAGAGCTTTAAAGTGGTTGGGAAAACCAAGAGCACTCAACATGTCAGACAAAAAATCCCAGTCAATAGTATCATAAGCTTTCTGCATATCTAGCTTAAGGATACAACTGGCACCAACATTTTACCTCCCATAATGTTTTACCAAATCTTGGCAAACCATAATGTTGTGTACAATATACCTCTCTTTCACAAAAGCACCTTGATCCTCAGCCCACAATGCCTGGCAAAACAATTTTTAACCTATTACAAAGGACTTTTGTAATACATTTATACAACACATTACAGCAAGCAATAGGTCTAAACTCCTTTACACTACTTGGACAAGCAATTTTAGGAATAAGAGTGAGAATAGTAGCATTTAACTAGGACAAGCAATCAAGATTATCCTACCATACCCCAGTTTATCCTACCATACCCTAGACTATTCTCACTCTTATTCCTAAAATTGCCTGTCCAAGTAGTGTAAAGGAGTTTAGACCTATTGCTTGCTGTAATGTGTTGTATAAATGTATTACAAAAGTCCTTTGTAATAGGTTAAAAATTGTTTTGCCTGGCATTGTGGCTGAGGATCAAGGTGCTTTTATGAAAGAGAGGTATATTGTACACAACATTATGGTTTGCCAAGATTTGGTAAAACATTACGGGAGGTAAAATGTTGGTGCCAGTTGTATCCTTAAGCTAGTTATGCAGAAAGCTTATGATACTATTGACTGGGATTTTTTGTCTGAGATGTTGAGTGCTCTTGGTTTTCCCAACCACTTTAAAGCTCTGATTATGACATGTGTTAAGACTCCTTGTTTTTCTCTGATGATTAATGGTGCTCTAAGGTTTCTTTACTTCAAGAAGAGGTCTGAGACAAGGGGATCCTATGTCTCCTCTTCTCTTTGTTATTTGCATGGAGTATATGTCAAGAATCATGAATACTCTTAATGATAGACCAAATTTCAAATTCCACCCCAGATGTAGGTCTATCAAGTTATCTCATTTGGTTTTTGCTGCTGATGTAATCCTTTGTTGTGGTGGAGATTTTCCCTCTGTTTACTTGATGTTACAAGCTTTTAAGTTGTTCTCTGCTTCTTCTAGTTTGAATATCAATAATCAGAAGTCTGAATTCTATACTGCTGGTGTGAGTGAGGAGGTTATTGCTAGGATTAAAGATGTATCTGGTTTTAGACATAGGTCCCTTCCTTTCAAGTATTTAGGAGTCCCCATTTGTGCTAGAAGGATTTCTGCTGCTGATTGTGGTTGAGAAAATGTGTGCAAGGGTTAAAGTCTAGAGTCGTAGGCATTTGTCTTATACTGGTAGATTGCAGCTTATCAACTCTGTTCTGATGAGCATTCATGTATACTGGGCACAAGTTTTTATTATTCCTAGATCAGTTCTTCATGATATAGAAAAAGTGTGCAGAGCCTTTTTGTGGACAGGGCAATACTTTTCTTCTAGGGCTGGAAATGTGGCTTGCGAGGATGTCTGTAAGCCTAAATGTGCAGGTGGTTTAGGAATTAGACATGTTGTTGATTGGAATAGAGCAGCTATGGCCAAATATGTTTGGGTTATCACTAGTAAACAAGACTCTCTTTGGATTAAATGGGTTAGTGGAGTCTATATTAAAGATGCAGATTGGTGGAATTACACTCGACCTAGCTCCAGCAGCTGGTATTGGAAGCAAGTTTGTAAAGCCAAAGATGATATTAAGGCTTTTTTCTCTCAGGCTGAATTGGGTGCCATGAGCTCTTTCTCAATCAAGAAGCTTTATATCAAGATGAGAGGGGAGCAGGAACAGGTGTTTTGGGACAGATTTATATGGAATAGGTTAAATATCCCTAAACACTACATGATTGCTTGGTTGGTTATGAATAGTAGACTGTGGACCAAGGATAGACTGCATCAGTTTGTTATGGTTCAGGATTGGGATTGTCAGCTGTGTTTAGATGGGCATGAATCTCATGATCACTTATTTTTCCATTATAAATATGCCAAGGCTTGTTTAGCTCTTATTCTGGAATGGCTGGGATTTAATTCTACTCAAGTCATGTTTGGTAGATTTGCTCTTTTTCTCAGAAGAAGCAAAAGGAGTAAATTCCAAAGGGGTGTTATTGTTGCTGGGATTACAGGCCTGCTGTACTTTGTGTGGTGGGCAAGAAATGAAGCATGCTGGAATGGTTTGGTGTGGCAACCAGCCATTATTTTTCAGAAGATAAAATTGATGGTGAAAGGTAGAATACTTCATTGTCTTCCAAGGAGGTTAAGTAAAACTGATAAGGAGTGGCTAAATGGTTTAGAGTAGTTTCTTGTCTTTTTTGAGCTTGTATAGCTTTGTTTTATTTTAGTCTACCCTGTAAGTGTAAGGGTCCAACCTAGTTGGTTTCTTTCTCTATGGCTCATGACTTTTAGGTTGTAAATTGGCTTTTTGGTGTAAATATATCTTTCCTTATCTAGCAAAAAAAAAACAGAGTTTGGGTTTTAGGCGGTGCAACCATTAGTTTTGCTAACTTGTTGGGTGTTATTTTCACAGAAAAATTGACGATTAGATGTTGCAGATGCACTGAGAGCAAATCAGTATTATAACATAGAGCAGTGTGTGTCTAGTGGACTTGAACAATTAAGTTTACAAGGCATCATTTTGAGGTTTTTTTTGCACACCTCTACTGCCACTACTACAAAAACACCCTATCGTGTCGCCTGCAAACAGGCTATCGCGTCGCTTGGAAGGCGACTCTGTTGCTGGGGACACGATAGGTCTGCATCTATGGTGTCGCCTCGCAATCGACACAAAACTCAACCAATTGCGTCTCCTCTTAGGTAGGAGGCGACACTATAGGTCAATTTCACCACAAACAACTTACCCTTATGCGTCGCCCGTCACATATGCTTGACGCGTATAATAAGCTAATGTGTCGCCTATTACTAATGAGGCGACACGATAGTTCCTCTTGCCAAAAACACAAACTAGTTCATGCGTCGCCTCTTTCTTCAGAGGCGACGTAATAGGTCTGCTATCGTGTTACCTACAACCTAGCAGGGGACGCATAAACTTCTATTTAACTTTTCTTTTGTTGTATAAAGTATTTCGTCTGCCATGCATTCATCACATTAAAAATTAATGTTAAATATTAAAAGTTAAAAAATAAATATCCAATCATTTCACAACCTCCATCTCATAACAAAAAAGTATTATCTTTTACAATATAAAATCTTATATATATAAATCTAAATACTATCGAAAGTTTAGCAAATAATTGAAAAAAAAGACAAAGATCACCCTTGAACTTAAGATTCAAAACTACAAGCACCGATCGATGAAGAATCTACACCACACTTCCCGTATGTACTCGATCTTCTCTTGTGAGTATGGCTCCAAGGAAAAATGCTACACCAAAAAGAAAAAGAGGTAATAAGTAACTAATGCGATATTAAAAGTGAAAAATATTTTAAAGTGCAGAATAATGAAGTGCAGCAAACTAATAAAATCCAACCAAATCACAACAGTCTGAACATTAACAATAGTTTGAACTCTAACAATAGTCTGAACACTAACAATCAGCTATATGTTTTCAAACTTCAGACTAAGCAACATCAGCCAGTTTAGGTGATTATAAAAACAAACCTACTACTTGACACCACCCAAATAACAAGTTCAGCTAGTTTCGGAAATAGATAACTTTTAAAAGCTAACTCAAATTCATAGAGCAAATGTCTTCACCTTTCACAAAAGAGCAGAACTCAACAGCTCCAATCGTGTACTAGAGCTTGAACATCCCTAAAATCCAAGTGGCTGACGAATCAAGAGAATAGAAGTGATAAACTGCAATCTGATAGAAACAAATAGGCAGAAGCATAGTTGGGATTGAGCCAAGAAATATGATCACTGTCCATACCAAAGTATGAGAATAAGCTCGACGACTTGGGTGATGCAACATACCTGTTCCCGTAGTATTAATGTTTTCAACATATTCGAAGCGAGAAGGATAAAATGATCCTCCTGGAAGGGGGTTACTACTTAAGGCGACAGCAACAGGAGCAGGGGGCTCCTCTGGCTTCTTCTCAGAGAGGTCCTCGTTTGGCTGCGGGAAGTTGTCATTTCTGGGTCAGTGAGGAGCCATTGTTAAGCATTAATAAAAATTCCACAAAAAGGTTTCAACTTGTGACTATATGTATTATCCCTGCCAATAACACACAAAGATTTACCTTCTTTGTAAGCTTTGTAGCACCCAGGCCTCCGCTTTTTCCAACTTTATTTGCTCCAAGTCCAAGAGGTTTCTTGACAATAGAAGTAAGCACAGAATGAGCTCTTGGAGAAGCAGGCACAGAATGAGCTCTTGGAGAAGCAGGCACATCAGCTGTTTCTTTCTTTTCCGTAAAACTTTCCTTTTTGCAGACTGTGAAGCTACTGGCGAAGAAGGTAAACCAGAATCTTCAGCAGAACGTTTAGCAACTTCTTTCGCCAGTATCTGCTTGTATAGATCTACAGCTCTTGATGTATATTTAGCTTCAATCTTGCCGCCTCCGTCACTCCATCCATGCTGCTTGAAGAATGCATGAGCACGGTTATTTCCCCCAAAGAACATCATCTTCAACTGCTCTGGCGACCATGAATCCAGGTTTATAGACCTTTAAGATACAGTAATTGTCCGCATCAAAATATTGAAAAGTAAATAACATGAGCACATGGTAAACTTTAAAATGCAGCAGGACAGTTGTGTCCAACATATAGGTTCAATAACCAAATCAGCAAGATATAGAATGTCAGCACTTCCTAGCTAAAACATACAAAAAGCTTGTTGCTCCAACTGCTTCTATTCCTATTTTGAACAATTGAAATGACGGTAAAAGTCGACTCCCTTTGTCGGGAAATGTTTGTCACATTGTCCCAACCCCTTATAATTAAGATTGACACGCCTTCAACAGTCATGGGGCCACTCCCACACTTACCCCCATCATTCAACTTAAGATGAATCATCTAGGTAAGTCCAACCATAAACTACTACTATCTCAATACAGGTCTCAACTCTCAACTTTATCACAATATCCAAAATGGTATATGTGACAATTACTACCGGGTGGAGGAAAATTGACAGATCAACTTCTGTTAGACAACACTGGATTCGATAAAAGAGATCTGACAAATTAAAACAATCATTTTTTCCCATTCAAAAAAGAATCGGAAAAGGAAATTGACCAAGCAAGTTAGTGATCTAGGGAAAAAGTGTCGGTAATGGCCCTAATGATTGAGACAAAAATATGCTTCAGATTCGTAAAATTTTGGTTTCTAATGAGACATAGTGTAAGTGCAAGCCTTATAAAGCCATCCAATTTGCATCACTGCCAAAATCTTAAAGCAAAGATTGACACAAAATTGAGCTTGCAATGAACAGAAAAGCCTTCACACCTTTCTTTAATCCACTTGAAGTTTGGAATTCATGTAAGACTAAGACCCATATGTATAACTTCCTCAATCAACTTTCATTTCACTGGCTTTTCCAAGTCGAATGTAAGCAAGAAAGAGGATTCAAATCATATGTTTACTAAACCATAATTCCAAAAAAAGACAAAAAAAATGGTTTTTTAATTTACCAACCAAGGTCCCAAAAGTTGTTCTTTCAGCTCAGAACCCCAAACACTTCCTTTCAGATAAAAAGCAGTAATTGGGCAGTAGAAACATGTAAAATTTATGCTAAAAAAAAAAAAAAACAGAAACTTATCACAAGAATAATGGATTCGTTGTCTATAGGAATCAGAAAAGTAAAAAGGTTATCCTTATTCATTATAAAACGAGTATGAAACTTACGGCTACGGGAATTGGCGAATTGTGAGATTTTCGGGTTAGGAGCGACTCCTGCTGCAGCTACATCTCCTTCCGCATCCGCCATGGCTGTTGCTCAAGTTCTACGAAGAGAGACGAATGGAGAAGAGGGAGCGAGAGGAATTTAGGGTTTAAATTCGAAAATCATAGGATAAAAACTGAACAATTGGCTCACATTATCAACAAATCGCAATCATGTGGTTGTGGGCTTGTGGCAAGACAGTGGCGACAATGATGGTTGGCGTTTAGGGTTTACAGGGGTGAGTGAGGTGAGAGATCTGATGGAGGTCTAGAGGAAGAATGAGAGTTCTGGGGATTCAACGTTTATCTAAATTTAATTAAATTGGTTTTCAACGCCTCCTACGCTCCTATGGCGTCGGATATTAACAAGAAGGGGACACAAAATCTTATGCATTGCCTTCAAGAAAACAGGCGACACAAAAGCTTCACTCTAATATGTCGGTTAAAAATTAATATTAGACACATAAACTTATTGCGTCGCCTATTAATTACTAGCCGACACGAAAACTAATTTATAATTTTTCTTTTTCTTCTTAATGGACCTATTGTGTCGCCAGTTTAAAAACAGGTGACTCTAAAAACTATTGTGTCGCACGTTTCAAATAGGCGACTCTAAAGGGGCGACTCCATGGGTTATGAATGGATGTTCTTGGTCTTTTGATGCCAATCAATCAATGAATCAAATATAGTAGTACTTGCTTTGTCACACATCAAAATACGAGGTATGTTCTATGCACTGCTTGTACGGAGGTCTAGCAAGGGAGGGTGGTCAGTGTAGGGGGTCGGGGTTGTTGGGTGGAAAATATACGACCTTGGTACTTATTGGAATTACCTTGATAAGGCAAACCTATAAGACATGCGATCTTCCGAGCCTTATTGGAATTGCCTTTTTGCCACGTTTTATTTGTGCGAGATCATATGAAGTATGTCCCTTGTGCTTTCTAGTTTTTATGATGAATTTTTTTTATAAAAAAATCTTGCAGTATTATCCCAACGCTCCTTGTTAGTTTTCATTTTTCAGCAAAGTGTAGGTTTTTAGCAGTACTCGGACTATTGTAGAACCCGACTAATGATAAAAAAAATACACTTTGCTGAAAACTGAAAACTAATAATACTGATTGGAAAAGGGGGTACATATAAGATTTAGAAGGGTATATATTACGATTTAAGAGTACGCGTACTTCTAACATCAAAGTTGTGCTGATAACATCAAAGTTGTTAGTATTTATAAATTGCCATTAATGAATGCAAGCGTACCCCATTTATGTTAACATGTACCACATTTACTTGGTTTCACAGTGAAAACAGTTTTCACACGATCCTATTCCTATATATATACATATACATATATATAGGTTTCATATAGGGGTACGCGTGAGTTCATTAATGGCATTTTCGTAAATACTGACAACTTTGATGGTAGCAACACAACTTTGATGTTAGAAACACGCGTACCCCTTTAATCGTAATATGTATCCTCTTAAATCTTATATGTACCCCTTTTTTTCAATTAGGAGTGTTAGTTTTCAGTTTTTAGCAAATCATAGATTTTTAGTAGAACCTGACTCTCTCTCTCTATATATATATACACACACAATTTTTTTATATTTGAGTTACGATCTAAATTTGGACATGTTGCCCTATATTACAGGTTATTTCGGAAAGAATAATGCAGGTTGGATTAGGCGTGATTGTATTCGGATATTTAAAAAAAAAAAGAAATATTGCAACATATAACGTTTGAGTGATAAAGGCATTATGTAAACTTGTAACCAAATAAAACCCCTCTTATAGATAAAGTTCATTTTATAAAGATGTTATATTTGCTTCTACATATTGATAACTATTATGTAAGATAGGTGTTATCTTTGATATATCAACGATAATACCTCCAAAACGTGTTATTTTTACTTTACTTAACAATGACATTAAGAAAAATTAAGAGGTGTTATGTAAAAACCTTATTTGAATATTATATATGCCCTTTTTTTTAAGTAGTGAGGCAAGTGCTCCTTATTTGAGGGTGCTGCGTTTGCCGATCAAAAATATGAGAAGAAAAGACATGCAAGCCCATGGGAACAAAAAGCATCACCAGGTCTACAGTCTACTCGTGCGGTACCTAATATATTATATAAACATATACTTCCTCTGTTTTTAAATAAGTGCTACATTTCACTTTAGCACGCTTGTCGAGGCACGTTTTATATCATTTTTATCTTTAATTATGCATTTGCAAAAATTATGACAACTAGATATTAAAAATATATATATCGAGACGAATCAAACGAGATCCAACATCACTATATTTTTCCTTATGCATATATCATAAAAGCCGGTCAAATTATATTGAATGAATAGTGTTATAAGTCAAAATGTAGCACTTAAAAAGAAACGGAGGTAGTATGTAGCTAATGCACTAGCAGGTCTAGCACCATGTCTTTTACTTGGAAGTTGAAAGTAGGTGCGTGTTTCTGCTTCCTCTTCATTATTCAAAGTTTCGAACGAACATCTTAATGAAATGATTTTATTAAAAAGAATTGTAACAAGTCCTTGCATGGTGTATAGATAGACAACTATCGTCACATGCAATTTTTGATATTCCTATGCTTACTAATATACTTTTTCTGTGACAAAATTTATTGCAATAATAGGATATTATTTATAATATATAAAATATTCAATATTCAACTTTTGCAATAATTATGTTACGAAGGAATTAAGTAAAACAATGAAAAGTCAAATAATAAATGGGATATACCATGTTTACATTTATCTCTTTTATTTTACTTGAGGCTCATTTGGGGTTGGGGACTTGGGGTCCATAGGTATATACAACTAATTAAACATAATAACAACGGATTAATCGGTAAGGCAAATACCAAAAAACCAATATTTCCAACATTGTTTAATAACACACCCAACACAATTGTACTCCAATAAATCAAGATAAATGACAAGCATGAGCTTGGCCTAGTAGTTAAGACTAAGGTTCTACAAATAATAGGTCACAACCTTACAGGTTCAAATCCCTCCACACTATATGTATGTACCGCCCTTGTGGTCTCATACGGACAAAATGAAAGCATCATGATCAGTTTTGAAGAAATGCCATATTCCAACTCCTAGTAATAATTGAGAGTAAATTCAAACACAAATTTAGTACAGACTAAGTACTATAAAGGTATTACAGGTTTACAGCTCACTACTCCGTAGCGAACGCCGGGCAAGAAGAGAATAACAACGTGGAATAAATATAGAAAATATTATTGAAATGTGGATCTTGCTTGTTGCAATTCCTGACAAACTGTGTTATTTTATGTAAGATCAAACATTATTTCATGTAAAAAAAAAAGAGAGTATAGGAGAGAAAGAGAAAATCAAATTGAGAGAGAATCTAGAGCATTGCTTCTCATTATTTTGTATGAAAATGAGTGAAGGTTCACAAAGAGCTTTTATACTGAGAACTCTTAGATGAGCTCATTAACAACCTAACAAACATCATAGTTGTCATACTAACTAACTCAGCTAGGTTGTTACAAGAGGTATTATTGTATGTGATAAAAGCACATACTAACAATGATACACTACCGTACTGATGTATCAAATTTATATATAGTTTTTAGATGCATTTAGATTGCATATAGAACTCCTTTTTGAGCATTTAGGTGCATAATGACATGAATTACATAAGTTGTGCTCTACTACTCCCCGTTTGTGTGTTTTGATGATTTTCAGGTTATTTTGATACAAATTGATCATGAGTATCAAAGATCAATCATATTAATCATTGAAGATGAAGGTAGCTTGCACAAGAATCACAATGCATCCGTTTGGGACAATTTTGAGTTGGAATGAAGTAAAGAGTTAGTGAAAGAAGTGCCAAAACTGACACATGTTCACTATTTTGATCATAACTATTCATATAAAATTTATAATCAAGAAGTTATAATTGGGTTGGATTCTAGGCTTCAAGAGCTTTCCAACGATAGGTCACACGCCCCAAACAGACTTCTGGTTTGAGAGATATGGCCTTCGCAAGTTGATGTGGAATTGCTGTTTACCCACCTGATCGGGCCTGAAGCACGGACAGCTCGTTTTCCTAATTTGTTTAGCTTTAGGAGGTTAATATAAATAGTTTAACTTCATTATTTATAGGGACAACTTTTTTTTCTCTATTTTATTTCCAATAGTTCTTAGCTTAGTTTTAGAGAGTTTTATTTAGATTAAACACTTTAGATTAGTTTAAGAGGTGATTGAACCTCAGATTTGATTTCAATAAAAGTTATTGCTTTCCGTCAATTGATATTTTTGTCTACTCTTAATCTCTTTAATTACTTTGATTGCTTAGTTTAATTATTCAATTGATTCATGATGTTCAAATTAGGGTTTCTTATTAGAATCGTTATTGTTGATGATTTAATTATGTCTGAGTAGTTAAATTTCTAGGGATTTGGTAAGGGAAGCCATGTTTATACCTTGATTAATTGAATTACTTTTAGTTTCTAGGGCTTGACGAGTTTGATTATGATGTGGTTTGTTCTTATTGAGTAATTAACGTTATTGCACAGTTTCTTTGATTACTTGAGGTTAATAATTGTTTGCACAGACCCGTCTTACTTTTAGAGGCCTAATACACATCAGTAATTCTGATTATGTTTGTGAACATGCTGCATATGTTGAATATGGGCGTTGAGACTTAACCATAGCTTGACACTGCTCTAATCTATCGATTCTTGGCCTAGGTTTTGATAGTTGTTTGATACTTTGATTGGTATAAGCATGGTGGACCGAACAAATTCCCTAGACCTTAATTTCACAGAGTAAAATCTCTCTTTATATTGTTTTTTTAGTGTTTAATTAGTAGTTCAGCTATTACTTATCTGATTTTGTCTGAAGTAGCTGTTTAGCTAAATATTAACTTAGAACTCCGTCTCTCTGTGGATTCGACCCTACTTCCCTTGACTATCATTGTTAGAGGACTTAGGAATTATCTTTGATAAGGTGATACAACTTTAGCCTGTCACGTACACCTAGTGTACTTCTTTATCTTCAACATCCCCCCCCCTCAAAGTAGGCATAGGTTTAGACATTCCTAGTTTGTTGAGAAGTGTATTAACTGTGGTGATGGGATAACTTTTGTGAGGACATCTGCTACCTGAGAAGAAGTAGGAACATAATAGAGTTGGATTAAGCCCTCCAAGACTTTATCTCTTGTAAAATGCACATCAATCTCAATATGCTTTGTTCTTTCATGATGAACTGGATTCTTTGCAATATGGACTGCACTCTAGTTGTCACAATGTAGAGTAATAGGATGCAACTTAGAAAACCCTAACTCTTCCAGCAAACTTGTCAGCCAAATGATCTCAGAGGAAGCTGTAGACATATCTCTATATTCTGCTTCTGAATACTCTTAGAAACTGTACTTTGTTTCTTAGATGTCCAACTAACATAAGAATTTCCCAAGAGTAAAATATAGCCAGAAATAGATCTTCTAGTATCCATACAAGAGCCCCAATCTGAATCAGTAAATGCTTGTAAAATTAACTGATCACTAGCTTTTAACAAAATGCCTTGACCAGCTGTATATGCCACATATCTCAGGGTGTGTTGGAGAACATCCATGTGTGGCTGTCTAGGTGTTTGCATGTATTGCCTAAGATGTTGCATAGTGTAGGGTAGATCAGGCCTAGAGTGTGTGAGAAAGTTCAATTTTCCAACAAGACACCTATACTCTTTCAGCATTGGAAATAAGAGGTCCATCTGTGGCATTCAACTTAAGGTGAATATGAAGAGGTGTGACAACATGCTTGTTTGTATCAAAACTGTAGGAAGACAATAGCTCTTTAGTAAATTTGCTCTGAGAGAGTGATTCCTTTTGGAATATAGTTGATTTACATCCCAAGAAAATAGCTCAACTTTCCCAAATCCTTGATGCTAAAAGCTACATCAAGGTGTGATTTCAAATTATGTATACTATCAATATCATCCTCGGTAAGTATGATATCATCTACATAGACTGCTGCAATTGCTATCTTGTCACAAGAGTGTTTGGTAAAGAGAGAATAGTCATTTTTTGATTGACTATAAACAGAAAGCAACCAAAGCACTGACTAGTTTGGCAAACCACTGCCTACTGGTCTGTTATAAACCATATAAAGATTTTAATAACTTACAGACTTTATTCGGTGTTGTAGGAAGACCCTCTGGGGGGAGCCATGTAAACTTCTTTAAATAAATCCCCATATAAGAAGGCATTATTCACATCCAATTGGAGCAATGACCAATTTCTATGAGCTGCAATAGCAAGAATACACCTGACTGTAGTCATCTTAACTACAGGTGAGAAAGTTTCTTCAAAATCAATGCCATACTTTTGATTATATCCGTTAGCTACTAACCATGCTTTGAATCTTTCCACTGTCCCATCTGCTTTCAACTTGATCTTGTACACCCACTTACATCCAATGGCCTTTTTGTCTTTTAGGAGATCAACTAAAATCCAAGTATGGTTCTGTTCCAAAGCCAAAAGTTCTTTTTTCATAGCCTCAACCTATCTAGGATCAGTAGATGTTGGGTGATATGTAAGAGGTTCAATTAGTGCAGCAGTTTTAGTGAGCAAAACCCTGTATGAGGAAGAAATATGATAAAAGCTAACTAAATTGCACCAATGATAGAAATGGTTAGGCATCCTTTAGAACAAACATAATTATCTTGAAGATAAGTAGGAAATTTAGAAGGTCTAGTTTACTTTCTAATATGTATAGAGGTAGGAATGGTAGGAAGAGAAGTGTTTTATGGTGGTGGAACGATAGATATATTAGGTATAGAAGAAAGCATAGGTGAAGGAAGAGAATGTGTGTTTATAGGAGATGTAGGTGTGGTAGGTTGAGATGGTGTTATAGAGAATGTAGGTGTAAGAGGTGGAGATGTATTGGGTGGAAGAAGTGTAGGTGTACTATCAACTGATGATTGAGTTTCAATAGGAATGAACTGAAAAACATCAGGCATAGTGGCATAGTCAAAATCTGTGATTGGTGTATAGATAGGGAGAAATATTTTAAATGGGGTAGTGTGTTTAGGTTGAGAAAGATGTAACGGAAAGTGTTGCTCATGAAATACCACATCTCGACATACAATAATGGAAAAAGTATCTATATTAAGTAACTTATAACCCTTATGGCCAAGAGAGTAACCTATGGAAGTATGAGGTATTGCTTTAGGGTGTAACTTGGATCTGTTATGAGCTAAAGTAGATACATAGCTCAAACAGCAAAAAACCCTAAAATGTTCAATATTAGGAGCAACTCCAAACAACTTTTCATACGGTGTGAGATAATTTCAAACACTGAGAGGCATTCTCTTTATTAGATGAACAACATTTAGAACACATTAACCCCAATATTTTACATGAATCTTGGACTGAAAATAGAGTGCTATAGCAGTTTCTAGTATATGCCTATGTTTTCTCTCCACTACACTATTTTGTTGAGGTGTATCTCTACAAGACTTCCGATGTATAATGCCCTTATTGAGTAAATACAATTTAAGTGCTCCTTCACATAACTCCAAAGCATTATCTACTCTAACTCTCAAAACGTGTCTTTAACTGTGTTTCTGAGTAAGAAAAGAAATTATGTATTATCCCAATTGCATCAGTTTTACACTTCATGAGATATAACCATGTCATCCTAGTGTAATCATCAACTATTGTGAGAAAATAAGAACACTTATTGTGTGTTACAACTCTGTAAGGTCCCCAAGTGTCTATGTGTATCAACTCAAAAGGAGCAAGAGTTTTTATTGTACTAAGAGGAAAAGAAACTCTTCTTTGTCTAGGCATACATAGAACAGACTTGACAAATACAATCTAGAGAACAAGATTGATAGGTAGAAAGACCTTTGATATGATGTAGATTATAGACAGGTATGTGACCTATCCTAAGATACCAAAGCTTAATCTTCTTTTAATCTGAAGGAAGTGAAGTAAGAGCAGCTGATGTAGTTGTAGTTCCTTCTTTCAGATCTGACAAACAATTGAGTCCATTCTACAAGCTACGAAGCAGCTATGGACTCATTAAATTGCTCTAAAAGAAGCATTTATCATCAGTAAAAAGAGCTGTACAACTCATATCTAGGCAAAGCCGAGGTATAGAAATAAGATTGAATTGTATGTTTGGAACTTACAATACATTCTTTAAGATTATAAAATCATTAATATGTACTTTTCCTGTGTGTAACTGCTACTTTTCTGACATCAGGGATTGTTATATGTTGATCATGTCCATTAATGGAATGATATTTAGCAAAAAGAGATAGATCACAACAAATGTAATATGTTGCTCCACTATCTACTATCCATGTTTTTCTGCTAGTAGTAAGAAAACAGAATTTACCTTCTACACAGGCTGTGGAGCTATCATTGTTACTCTGAGTACAGTGTGAAGCTTGCTTGATCAACATCTCCATAAGTTGTATATACTGCTGATGAGTGATTGGCAAATTAGATTCAGAAGTTGTAGAATCTGATGGTGGATTTACTTCCATCTCAGTCTCACTCTAAGCAACCACAGCTATCTTTCTTCCTTTGTCATATCTAGGGTTTTTATTGTTGTTATAGTTTGGAGAGTAACTCTGTGCATTGACTTTTAATACCTCTGAATACTGTGCCCTGGTATTTTGCAATGTTCACAATAATAAGTAATCTTTCTTGTATCATATTGCCTTCTTTCATTGTTTTTGTATGAATCTGTGTATCTCCTTTGTAGAGAAAAAGCCATAGGATCAACTAAGTTTTCTCCATTTCCATATCCTTTATAGAGTTGTTTGTGTTTCTCTTCTTTCATAAGCAATCTATAGGCATGAGATATAATAGGTAGAGGTTGTTGTAATAGAATGTATGTTACCTCTGACCACCTCAAAATTGTCTTGTAGTTTCATTAAGAATTGTATCAGCCTTCTATCTTGTTGTGATTTGTGAAGTTTTTGTGTGATTGTGCAATTACAATTAGTACAAGTACAAGAAGGTAAGGGATCTACATCATCTAATTGATCCCAAACTCTTTTGAATCTAGTATAGAAAGTAGAAACATCATCATTTCCGTGTTTCATTTCATTAAGAGATTGTTCTAAGGCATATAGAACTGTGCCAGATGCTGCACCAAAGCGTTCTTCCAAATTATCCCAAATTTCTTTTGCTATGTGAAAATACATCACACTTTTAGCTAGATTATGATCTAACACTCTAAGAATCCAAGATATAAGTATGCTATTACATCTCTCCCATGCTTTAAAGTGTTCATGAATTATTGCTGGTTTTGCAATCTAAGAACCCTAGCTTGTTCTTAGCTTGTAACTAATGATCATAAACCTTCTCCAGTCACCATAAGCATCTCCATCAAATTTATCTGAAACTTACTTCATGCCTGGATTATCTCAAGGATGAATAAAGAAAGGAGAAGTTGGATCTTGTATGGGATTTTTATGTGGTGGATTCTGATTTTGATTAGAATTCTGTTCCGAGGAGGTCATTCTATGAAATGTAATGAATTTGTATGAATGAAAGAGATTTTATGAGATAAAAGAGATTCAATGAGAGTTTGAGATGGAAAGAAGTAAGAAAACAATGAGAATTATATGAACTGAGGTTGATGTTTGTTTTGAACTGATTATTGAGTTTTGAATTGATCATAAATGTGAACTGATCTAGGTATGTATTTTGATGAAGTTAAAAATCAAAATCTGATCTGAATATTGATGAACAAAAGAACTGAAATGAGATTTTGAATAAGAACTGAAATGTGATCAAGATATGAACTGATGAACAAAAAAAACTGAACAAACTAATCATAAAATGAACTGAGAAAATGAATTAGATCAAACCAGAATTCATGCTTGCTTGATTAGATCCTGAAGCTCTGATACTATGTTATCTTATGTAAGATCAAACATTATTTCATGTAGAAAAAAAAGAGAGTATAAGAGAGAAAGAGAGAATCAGATTGAGAGAGAATCTAGAGCACTGCTTCTCATTATTTTGTATGAAAATAAGTGAAGGCTTACAAAGAGATTTTATACTAAGAACTCTTACATGAGCTCATTAACAACCTAACAAACATCATAGCTACTACAACAAAACAAGGCTTTAGCGGCATTTATACCCACTTTTTCTATTAAGAATTAATAGTATAGTTACATCACCAAAAAGGCCTAACGAACTAAAAGTTTGTTGAATTTTCCACAATGTCAAACTTCGCTAGTTACAAAAGATTTACAGTTGCCATTAAATCCGCGTTTCGAGCTTCATTTCATTCAAAAGCCAGCAAAACCAACAAAAAGCTTCACGAAAGTCCTTCATGAAAGTCCTTCAAAAATAGAGCGGTGAACTAAAAAGGAAAAGAAAACAGTTATTAGCTCAATGAAACGAATACATACATCTTGAGAGTTTCAAGATGATGTCTTTTTCATGAGAGTTTCAAGATGATGCATGATATTCTACACATAATAGAAAATAACAGTAACAAAGCTTACATCTTGGCCATCAGGAAAGCACCGCTAAAAGAAGTTGGGCATAGGCCGGTGAACTGCATCTTTTATAGCATCTGTAATAACCCAGTAATGAGCACTGCATACAACAGTCCTCCATAGAAACTTTGTAAGTTGAACTTTTGTTTAACATGAAAATACTATAGTTATCAGGCCCGGCTAAGGCCCTGTGCAGGGTGAGCACCCGCACAGGGCCCCACCCGGATAATGGGACCCAGACTTAGTTTTAGTATATTATCATATTTCTTTGCTTTTGTTGCGTAAAAAGTGTTTGGCTCAGCAGGAGATGGAGATGTGTCATTGTAAGTTGTGGGTAGTGTTTGAGGTGCCAGGTTCGAATCCTGACTCCCCTCACACTCTTTTTTTCCTTTTGACTTTGGTTTAACTTCGTCAGCATACTCAGCAACATATTTTCACCTTTTCTTTTCTTTTGATTGTCTTTTTCACATCGTCAGCAATGTTAGCTTTTAGTTGTCATGGAAAATTTTATACTAATATATGTTTGTTTTGGTTTAGCCTTATTCAAAATCAAAAATATTAATTCGGTTTAGAATTTTATTCTTTACATGTTTTTTTTCCCAACTAATTTTTTTTTATAAATGGCACATTTTATTTGGAAAAGTAAGAAAAACGCTCTTGTATATTTTCACACTCTTTTTTTCCTTTTGACTTTGGTTTAACTTCGTCAGCATACTCAGCAACATATTTTCACCTTTTCTTTTCTTTTGATTGTCTTTTTCACATCGTCAGCAATGTTAGCTTTTAGTTGTCATGGAAAATTTTATACTAATATATGTTTGTTTTGGTTTAGCCTTATTCAAAATCAAAAATATTAATTCGGTTTAGAATTTTATTCTTTACATGTTTTTTTTCCCAACTAATTTTTTTTTATAAATGGCACATTTTATTTGGAAAAGTAAGAAAAACGCTCTTGTATATTTTTATATAGAAACTTATTATACAAGTAATATTATTTTTATTCTATCAGACCATATATAAGATTTTACAATTTGATAGATTGAGCTATACTAAGGGAGAAATATAAATGATTTCTAACATAAGATGTTATAAGATGATTCTATATACTAAAATAAGCATCAAATGTAATTTTGTAGGAGTCTAAACGTTAATATTGCACATGGTCCCCGCTTTCTAAGACGGCCCTAATAGTTGATAGCAAGATAATAAATCATGACTATACCTAGTATGGCATGATGTAAATCGTGGACATCTCTTCTCTTAATGTAGCGGATGCTAAACAATTATAGGCAACATAACTGCATAGATCTGCCAGATGAATGTCGCAATCGATTAAGCCATTGCAACAACAACCTTAGATTTTTGTTGGCAGGTTTTTTTACATTCATGTATATATTACCTTTGTTTATACAGACTTGCAACCAAGTAAAATGACACACAAATTACAAAGAAAGTTGAATGGCCCACTAAATTTAAGAGCTTAATCACATTCCTTCCACTTTATTTTTTTTATCCAACTGAGATAGGAAACCCAACAAGACGACAAAGAAGAAAAGTGACTACAAGGCAAAAAATAACAAGCTAAGAAAAACAAAAACAACTACTACGGAGGAACTAGGCGCGGCAAGGCAACGCCTCTAACATCCTCATCTAACACACAACTAAGATCTAAAGAGGGAGATTGTAAAATGACAAGACGAAAGTCTTGAGATGCGCCGTGATTAGCAAGCCAATCCGCCGCCCGGTTTCCTTCACGGTAAACATGAATTAGTTTAACCGTCCAGTCATCCTTGTCGAGCATCGATTTACAGTACATCAAATCATGCAAGTTTTCGCCTCGAGGCAACTCATCATTGTTGAGCATTTGGATACAAGTTAAGCTGTCTAGTTGAACTTCAATGTGATTAATTTGTAGCACTCCAGCCAACTCTAGGCCACGAACTAGCGCCATAACTTCCGCTCGAAGGGTCGTACACACTCCAAAGCAAGCATACAACGCTGAAATCCAGCTTCCGTTGTGATCACGGATGACAGCACCACCTCCTGCTGCTCCTGGAGTCCCTTTAGCAGCTCCATCACAATTCAGAGCGTACCATCCGAAAAGCGCAGCCTGCCACTTTATAAATTTCTGGATTTTTGGCTTTAGATTTCGCCCAGATTCTGCATCGTATCCCTCAATAATTCTAACCATTTCATTGATTCTTATATTCAGGAATGCAGTAATATCAAGTGGGATGTCACGAGCTCTACAAAACACATAGCTATTCCGCCAATGCCATATCCACCAAATAATCACACCAAAAAAGTAGCCTAGTGCTTATTTGTTTCAGCAGGTCTGTTGGTAAGGTTATCTAGAAACCAAACTTTCAAAGGTGGATGCGTGAACCGAGTGGAATTAACATGATCACCAAAATGCTTCCAAATCAGTTTTGCCGCTGCACAGTCCCTCAAGATATGCAATGTCGATTCTTCGTTGGAATCACAAATAAAACATTTGGGATCATCTGTCAATTGACGTTTGAACCTGTTAAGGTTGCCTAAAAGGTGATCATGCGCAGCCAGCAACATGAACACTCTTATTCTCTGCTGAATGGGGGCATGCCAAATAGCAGCCCACACTTCTTCATCCACAAAATCTTCTTCATGACGCATAATACTTAAGGCCGATTTAATAAAAAAATTTCCTTTGTTACCGGCTTACCAGTAAAGGAGGTCTGCCATGTTTGGGTCATTCTTTAATTCATAAGACTGAATTTGCTTGAGTACATCCACATGGAGATAGGGGCTAAAAATATCACATTTCCAACCATTACCATGATCCCACATCTCTTCAACCGTAGCTCCTGTTAGGTCCATAGGAACCTCTTGAGTTACAAGCTCTCCTAGTGGTTTCCTCGTTGCCCATTTATGATCCCGGAATAGGGTATTACATCCATTACCCAATGCAGCTCTTGACCCTTCGTAAATGAATTTGGCATTCTCAGCGATCCCTTTCCAAGCATTTGAGCTACCCTTTTTAGGGACAAACATATCTACAACACAGCGCTCATTGCAATATTTGGCTCTTATAACATGTGACAACAAAGCTCTTGGTTCCTAAGCAGACGCCATCCTAACTTGGTTAGGAAGGCAACATTAGCTTTCTTAGCGGAACGAAGCCAAACACCTCCCAGTTCAGGAGGCTTTTGTAATGTTTACCATGAGGGAAGGTGAACCTGCCTTTTGTCTTCACTTCCTCCCCAAACAACCGTTTAGCTTTCTTGTCGATGTCATCGCAGATGGTTCTAGGGATTTTTACGGTTTGCATTGAGTAGTTAGCTATTGTAGAAAGAGTGATTTTGGTTAGCGTAAGTCGACCCGCTAATGAGAGGCACTTGGTTTTCCATCCAGAAAGCTTTCTATCGATCTTTTCACACAAGTGAGCAAACGTAGCTCTAATAACTCGACTAGTTAGCATGGGCATTCCCAAATACATACCCATATCTTCCGTAGCATCCATACCAAGAACATAACTGATTTCACACTGCACGCTAGGATCTACATTTCGCGAAAAGTAGACTCTAGACTTAGGTAGATTGACTTTCTGCCCACTCGCCAGGTCGAAACAAGATAAAGATTTTGTATGACTTCGGCTTGACCCACTCGGGCCTCGACAAAGAGGATGATATCGTCCGTAAAGAAGAGATTTGACAACATTGGACCATTTCTATTAGCATGGCCTCTTCAATGGTTTGGAGGAGACGTTCCATGCACATTACAAAGAGGTACAACGAAAAGGGGTAGCCTTTTCGGATTCCCCTACAAGGGGTGAAACTATTATTCGGCTCTCCATGCCAAAGCACCCTAAGTGAAGCCGTCGTTACGCATTCCATAATGACATATACCAAAAGAAGTGGCAGATTCATTTAGATTAGCGTATCATGAATGAAATCCCATCTAAGTCGATCATAAGCTTTTTCAAAATCTATTTCAATGGCCATATATGCCTTCTCTCCTTGCTTCTTCTTCATAGTGTGTATAACCTCTTGGACGATAGTAATATTATCGGTTATTTGTCTCCCCGGCACAAAGCTTGCTTGAGTATTAGAAATGAGCATTGGAAGGATGGGTTTGATTCGGTTCACAATCACTTTGGTGATGATTTTGTAGCTCACGTTACCAAGTCCGATTGGACGGAATTGCGAGGCAGATTCTGGGCTATCCACTTTGGGAATAGGAACCAAATGGGTGTCATTAAGAGAAGGTGGAATACCCTTCCCTTCAAGTACAGAAATAACCAAGTCATATACATCGTTGGCAACGATATCCCAATTCTTTGGGTAGAACAGAGCTTGATAACCGTCCGTACCAGGTGCGTTAAGCAAGGCCATGTGCTTGACAATAATGTCAATTTCAGCTTTTGTGAAGGGTTTGGAAAGAGTTTCCCAATCCCTATTAGAGAGCTCCATGAAGACATCTTGAGGAACCGAACGTAAATCGCTCTCACCATCTTCCGTAAATAGAAGTTGAAAGTAGTTGACAATGTGTTGTTTAACCGCTTCCGAATCTTGAATCCACACACCATTGATATCCTTAATAGCAACGACCCTGTTGCGCCACCTCCTAACTATTGTGGTTAAATGAAATAAAGTGGTGTTTTCCCCATTTTTTAGCCACTCCACACGTCATTTTTGATACCAAAGGGCTTCTTCTCTTTCCAAGACTTCATCTAGTTCTCGACGCAGCTTAGATTCAAGTTTTAACAACCCCCTGTCTACTTTAGATGCTAAGGCTTTTTGAACTCCAGCAACTCTAGCAAGTAGAAGGCGTTTTTGGCGAAATATGTTTCCAAACACTTCACGGTTCCAAGCTTGAAGACCCACTGCCAGTTTATCAAGTTCATGGACTAGCTGACCCTCCTTGTTCCATTTCTCACTTAAAAATTGTTGGAAATTTTCGTGAGAGAGCCAAGTTGCTTGGAAGCGAAAAGGGCGATGCAAAGCTGTCATAGGTGCAAACCCATTAGGAGATATGAGGATAGGGCAATGATCCGAATGAAGAGCGGGAAGATGCTTGACTTTTTCCCTCTCAAAATGTAAACCCCATTCACATTGCAAAGTGCCCTATCAAGGCGCGCACTGCGTCTCATTTCCGTCGTTAGGCCACGAGACCAAGTATGCGAGGCTACTGAAAATTCAACTTCAATTGGATTCATCTCATCAATCCAATCATTGAATCTTGCGAAACGTCGCGAAGTTTCATAACAGGAGCTATTTCTTTGGGAGTCAAATCGTGTTTCATTGAAATCCCCCGCAAGTAACCAAGGGTGGTTGTGGGAAACCGCGAACATAGCAAGCTCTTGCCATAATTCTTGCCGCTTAGTAGGATCCGGGTTAGCATAGATTGCCGAAAAGTACCAAGGGGTAGCCCTACTCTCTTGATGTTCATGTTGATGTGTTGATGATGTTTGATAATGGGTTCGACAGTCACCAAATCTTGTTTCCAGTAAACCCAAATTCCTCCACTAAACCACACTGCACCAGTAAACCCAAATTCCTCCGCTAAACCACATTGCATCCGTTCTTAAGTGACCTCCATAACCGAGAATTTTCGCAATTTTAGAGGCTTGATCACCCTCCATATGTGTCTCTACTAAAGTCAAAACAATTGGTTTGTTAACATGTACCAATTCTTTTAGTGCTACAATAAACTGGCTAATACCCGCCCCTTGGACGTTCCAAATCATGCATGAAATAGCCAAGGCATCCGGAACAGAATGCGGAGTTTGAAATTCCATAAAAACTGAATTTGACGGTAACGAAGACCTATATGCTTAATTAATGAATCTCAACATACGTTGAATATCATTGGGAATCATGGCCGTCACCACCAATTCCGGGGGTGTCGACACTGGCGGAAGTAACGAGTCCATCCTCACTTCCAAGATGTGGGTCAGGGGGCTTGCTATTACATGGTAAGGTTGAATCATTGATTCGCCGACACATAGGGTTTTCTCCGGTGGGATGTTCAAGATTGTCGCCGTCGGAGGTGATAGAAACGTGTGAGACATTATTGTCTTGTGTTAGGGAAGTGGTATTGAATTATGTGGTGCTTAGGGTCTGCTTTGATTCACCTTGTTGCTGCTCTGGTATTCCTCCTTCGACGTTTTCTTTGCCCTTGAGATTACATGGACGAGAAGACTCGTTGCTTTAAATGAGCGTGTTGGTATTTAGTGGAGTGAAGGGCTGGGTTTGCTTTAAATGAGCGTGTTGGTATTAGAGCTATTTGGAGGTGGAATGAATCATTTTGGAGCATGGAGATGATCGTTGGAGTTTTAGGATCGCATTCGAGTTCATTTGGGTGCATTTGGATGTTTATTTGGACCCGTTTGACTTGAACCCGATCAGGTTCATACCTGACCCGATCGGGTTGATATTCGAAGATTGCAGTTTTGGTGATTTGTGCCAGGACCTGATCGGGTTTGACTTGGGCCCGATCGGGTTTGACCCGATATGACGGATTTATATATTTTTACGGACTTTTTCTTTAGTTATTTTTGTAGAGTATAAATAGGTTTTGATTAACAATTGTAACCTATTCCGAATTACTCAGTTTTAGACTCTTATTATTCATAGTTTAGACTAAACATTCTGAGTTTCCATCTCAATTACTTGGTTATTATTTTCTTTTGAAGATTAAAGATTTTGGATTCATCAATTAAATTCAAGTTTAATTTCTCTATTTCCTCTTTCTAATTCTTAATTATGTACTTGATTATTCTTATTGTTGCTATCGCCATTATTAGTGAGTAGTTCTAATTCTAGGATTGAGTTGAGCCCTAGCATGAATTGATCGCTTTATTTCTATTAATTCCATGTTATTGAATCGTTCGATTAGAGTTTAACAGGTTTGTTTTCATCATTATTTTGCATCTTTGTTTTGCCCTAGTTTCTATTGTCAATGAAAGTTAGAATTGAAATTGGGATTTCATTGTTAGCAATTTGTTATCTTGTCGATCGAATTCATCAACGAAAGTTGGGATTCAATAGTTTAACCTGTCATTGGTTAAGTTTCGCACATGAAAATAGTGACAATCGAGATTGGGATTTTCATAGGCATTGATTCTTAATGCATCTAATTTTGTATGTTAGCCATTAAAATAGGAAGCATGCATATTAGTTAGGCCTTTTGTAGTCACGAAAGTGGTCTTAAGGTAGTTCATATTTGAAAGAATGTCATCTCGCCTAAGTTTCGATTCATTGACTGGAATATAAGTTGTGTCTGATCAATTCATGTTAGTGGTGATGCTCAATCTTAGTACTTTATTACCATAGTATTCATCATCATTTTATTCTACTTATTAGTTTAGAAATTAGTTTAATAGACCTTACCATCGATATAGAGTTGTGTAGCTATTTCATAGTCTAGAGTAAGCTAGTGTTTAATCTCGCACCTCCCTGAGTTCGACCCGTTAGTGCTACGATACCGTTCACTTGCGGTATTAAAATAAAATCCTAACATTCTTCAGCTAAATTTCCTTCATCAAGAATTTCAAATCTAGAATTACCTCCTAAACTGCCAGCTCTATTTTTGATAATATTCCCTCCAATATTCCTCCTTCTTTAACGGCTGAGAATGGGCGTGTTCCTTTGACGTCACCGGTCAACAGTTGACCAGCACTAGCTGGATGGCCATGAACAACTGTGGCTTTTTTCCTTCACCGGTTGTTTCTTGCGGACGGGTTTCTTAACTAGCATCCAAGATCCAAAGTCTTCATTTTCTTCTGGTTTATTAATTGGACAATGAACTAAGATATTAGGAATACGTACCCACGTTGTGAGGACTTTTAGCGGGCTATCATCCGGGAAGAAGTGAGGAATCCATTGCCTAATTGTTAGATATATAGTGGTCATCAATAAGCCATGGGCCTTGAGTAAGAACAAATTGGTAATCCGCAACATTAGAGAAACGAGCAATGAAATATTTGCATCCATTGTCAGTTAGTATGAGTTCACCTTTGATGTTCCATTTTTTCTTTAATTGGCGCATGAGGGCCATATACCCAAGGTTGCCATCAAACATCTTAATAATAAGAGCATTCTTCCATGGCTTGCGTAACCTGCGTTTTTCCTCTTTGGTTATAAGGATAATTGGGCATCTTTCATCTTGAATAACTTCCTCCAGAGGCAAGTCATCATCCGAGACAATTTCCTCCTCTTCATCCATTGATACATCATCATAAACAGCATTAGGATTGGAAGTATTACCTTGTAGTGTTGCACTAAAGGATCGTAGATTGGTTCTTTTGGGGGTGGATTCGCCCCAATTAGAGTTTGATTGCTCACAGGAGTTTGTGGATTATTGTCGATGCTAATCTTGTCATTCGAACCATTTCCCTGCATTTCTTGATTACCAAAAATGAGATGCGTAGTTTGCATTTTTTGTTTGAGCGTGGGATGGGATCATTAGGAAAGGGATTTCATTTGGAGGGGGTGGAGTAAGCAATACATTTTCGCTTGAGAGCATTTTCGCCTTATTTCAGCTTGAAATTATTTACATTCCTTCCACTTTATAATCATGCATAATTTAGTTTGCCATATGCCCTACAGTCCCTCGTTACTCCTCAATTTGAACTTCATTCTACTTCAATGCAAGTATTTATAAAAAGAAGCAATATTAGTTAACAAGAATTTCAATAAAATGTACATTAACGGGGTGTTTGTTTAAGGGGATTAGAGGGAGGGATTGGGATTATATATCCCAATGGGTAGAATTCCCATGTTTGTTTGGAGAGATTGGGAGTTTGGAGGGGGATTGGGAGTGGGATTAAATACCCCCTAATCCCACCAAAATAAGACATGGAGGGGGCAGGTATTAGGGGGTGGGATTAGCTTTTAGAATAAAAATGACCCATTTACCCTTAATGAAAAGTAAGGAAAAGAAAGAAGGTGGAGGATTAGTAAGGGTATTGAAGTAAAATCATTATTTAATTCCAATCAATTTCCAACCTGTTTTACGTAAACTCTTGAAAGTAACGGTATTAGCCCTGATGGAGGACAGGTGTAGGGTTGATAATATTGGGAGGCTTGTGCAGAAATGTCGCTTCGTTCCCGAACCTGCAAAAGGGGAAAACCAAACCGGAGGTTTGGGTTTGATTCCCTCTCTGATGCTTAAGTCAGTATTCAATAGATAAAATCTGGGTATGAATTTTGACAGAGTAAGTTTAAGAGAGAGTAGTTGTCCCTTTTTACCTGATTATGAGGAACTATTTATAGTATCTTTGTATAGAAAAGAGCACCCTAGAATGAAGGGATGTGATTGGTTAGGCAATTGGAGAGTGACACTTGTCATGGTCTGATTGTCCTGAGCCTTTTATCCAATCACATCCTTCCTCTTTAGGGAACTTGGGCTGATTATTCCTTCCTTTAGGGAATAATTGGGCCTCTTGTTGGAAGCCTTGGTGACATCATTAGCTCCCCTCTAACATGCTGCCAAGTGTCACTGAGGGGATGAGCCACGTGTCACCAATCCATTGGGCCACGTGGCAATCCTTGACTGGGCCACGTGTCTTCTTTAAATAGGTTACAACATTTGCCCCTAAAACGGGTTTAATCTGGGACTTATCTGATAAAAGCCCTTTTACTGAGAGTAACTGCATATCTTCATTGCACGGTTTAGGAGTTTAACTGACTTCTCCTCCAATCAGAAGAATAGGAAGTGACGTGTACATCATGTGGTGTTTACACGTATGTAGTGACTGTTGGGGGAGAGAGAAGGTTTTTACCTCTCTATAAATACCCCATCCCCACTTCATTTTTTCACTTTCACCTTTCATGTTTTTCTAGAGAGAGGATTTTTTTAGTGAGAGAGGCTCTGAGTGAGGGAGTATTCAGGTTTCTTTATTTGTCAGAGAAGGTTGACTTTGGGGAATTTTGACCTTGACCATTGCTGAGACCGGTGTGACTTATAGAGAAGGTGAAGAGTCCGTCCAGATCTTTAGTCAGGTATCTCCCATTTCTCCTTTTACTTTTCATTCTTTGATTATTTTTCTTTTTTGAAATAAAATGGTGTCATTTACCTCTTCCAATAACCCCGGCCAATCCATAGAGCATGCTAACCCTAGGGCGAATTCTTTTTCATTTTCCGCCGTTTCTAGAGTTGGACTTATCTCGGCCGGATACTTCTTTAATTTGATAAGAACGTTCGACCCGTTTCCGACGACCCAGTCTCTTCCTTTGCAGGGTAATCTGGCGCGCGTCAAGCAAACGGCGCGTCTAAGATGTTCACTAATTCTCCCCTTATCCAGTTCTGAAATGGAAGAGTCGACAGGGAGAGGTCCTGAAAGACAGGAGAGTGATAAAGTGGAAGAGATTCTGCCTTTGGAGGTTAGCCCTCTAGAGGAATATGACTATGAGGCTTTGATGGACCGAGATGAAGCCGGACCATCTGGAAGGGTCCCAGACGAAGAGGAAGATGAGGATGAAGAAGAAGGGTCAGATCCTTCCACAACTTCTGCTGAACTTAGAAAAAGTCTGGGCCCTCTTTCTGATCCGGCATATATATGTGTGAATATAGAGTGGCTGGAGAAATTTGGGTCAAATGCCAGTCGTCTGAATAAGGAGATGCCCATGGTTGGCTTCCAGTTCGTCCTGCCTAAAAAGGAGGACACAATTTTCCATACAGCACCCAACCAATTTGCCGTGTATAGACTGGCCTTAGATGCCAGACTTAGGTTTCCTTTCCATCCCTTCATCCATGAAGTGCTTAGGCACTATAGCATAGGACATAACCAACTGGCCCCCAATGCATGGCTCAATATTTTGACTTTTATTGCAACCTGTGAGCTGTACGGCCTGCTCTTGTCACTTAATGCCTTTACCCATATACATTATGTCTGCCAAGTTCAAAAGGCTAGAGAAGGAACCTGATACAGTGTCTGTAATAGGGCCGGGTATATGACCGTGTTTGGGAAACCAACAAAGATGCATAATTGGAAATCGGAGTTTTTATTTGTCGAGGCTCCTGACGTAGAGATGGCCGAGCCTTATAGATATTACAACCGGGCAGTAACCAATGTTGGACGGGGTGCCCCAATACTAGAGTTAGAGAACAAATATGATGACGCCGTGGTAGCTCATTTCACTGCCACAAAGTATATTCACCCCGGTCACGGGGAAACCGGGCGTCCAAAGCCGAAGAAAATAGCTTTGAAGGGGCCAACTGGTTGGATTCCCTTCAGAGATATGTTTTACAATGAGGAATTTTTGGTTGCCGCCGGACTGAAAGAGGGCGAAGATCCAGGTATGGTCCTGGTCTTGCCCCACCTGCCTGTAAATGTTTTCCATTTTGTACTTAACCAAATATTTCTTTATGCAAAACCGGCCAGAAGAAGGATCCCCGCCGCTTGGAAAGGAGAAGTAAACATGAGCAAGTTCGGCGAGGACCTGTGGACGGAGCACTCGAAAGCTCCTCATAAGAAAAGAGACGAAACTCTTATAAGTTTTTTTATTAATTTTATTTAATTTGGACCACTTTCCAATTTATCTTCGGCATTCGTAAAACCAAGGCCTCTTTACGAAGGAAAACGTCTGTAGTTAGACGGACTACTTTGTATATAGTGGTTGGTTTGGTGTTCGTCTTGAACCTTTGTCCCTTTTCTGACCGAAGGTGGGTCCGTGAAGGAAAACGTCTGGCAAAATGAATTTAGACGGCTTCCTTCACCGATCCACCTTTGGTTTGTGTTGGTCTTCGTCTTTGTATAGATTTCTGACGGAGGGTGGGTCCGTGAAGGAAAACGTGATATATCGATATCTTATAGAGTTTTTCCCTTTCTTTACAAGCTAAATTGTGCTATATTGATGCTCTTAGGAGCTATTTATGCTAACTATTTCGATATAGTTGTGGTTTGTGTGTTCTATATCATTTTGCAGGTTTTAGGGAAAAACTCCCTATTTACTTGATGTTTTGAGCACCACGCTATAGCGGGAAGTTATGAGGCATCTTTGAGGTCTCGAGATGGTATTTGGACCCCATTATGAAGAAGTAAGTGAGCAAAGACTTGGCATCTGAAGCCAAGCAAAGCAAGGCAAGAAGAAGACTCGCCCGATCGGGTCGGGCAACAACTGCCCGATCGGGTACGAGTGCAGAATTTGGAGTAAAGGTTTCCCGCCCGATCGGGCGGACTTGCCCGATGGGATCGGGCGGAGCAATACTTAGCCGTTTTTGCTGTTTTTCTGAGAGCTGAAGATGACATCCACCCGATGGCATCGGGTGGACTTGCCCGATCGGGTGCTGGAGTTGCGGCCCCGATCTGGTGGAATCTGCCCGATCCAATCGGGTGAATCCTATTTTGTTGCTGCTGAAGACTTGTTCCCAGGCCCGATCGGGCGGCCTATTGCCCGATCGGGTGGAGGATACGGGGATGCGATTTTCGTTATTTTTCCCCCTCTATCTTATTGTTTTCTGAAGACTTATAAATACTTTTAGGTTATAATTATTTTGTATCTTTCATATTCTAAAACACTTAGAGAACTCTTAGCCTAGTTTATCATTGCTTTGGATTATAGAAGAGATTCAAGTACAATTTCAATTCAATTAAAGTTTCCGCTTCCCGTCAATTTGGTAATCGTCTTGCTTATTGCTTTATTCCTTTATCTCAATTACTTTAGTTCAATTGCTTATTTCTCAATTAGTTCATGATGCAATTCTTAGGGTTTTCAATTAGTTTTGTTGTTGTCAATTCGATCATGTCTGAGTAGTTCTCTTTCTAGGGTGTTAGATAGGGAAGCCATGTTTATACCATGATTGCTATTTAGACTCCTATTGATTTCTAGGGCTTGATTAGAGTGATTGTGGTGTGGTTTGTTCTTAATTAGTGATTAATGTTAGTGGCCAATTTCATTGATTGCTTGTGGTTAATAGTTGTTTGCACAGATCCGTCTTACGACTAGAGGCCTAGGACACATCAGTAGTTCTGATTACGTTAGTGAACATGCGGCGTATGTTGAACTATGAGCGTTGAGTCTTAACCATAGCTCAACAGAGGCTCTAATCCCCCGACTCTTGACTTAGGTTTTAATAGTAGTTGACCCTACTTGATTGGTATAAGCATGGTGGACCGACCTAATACCCTAGGCTTTTATTCCATAGTTAAATCCTCGACTTAATTCGTATTATTTAGCTTACTCATTAGCTCCTTTAATTCTCCATATTTTCATCTGAAGTAGTTGGTTAATTGACTATTAATATAGAAACTCTGTCTCCCTGCGGATTCGACCCTGCTACCACTGACTACCTTAGTTAGAGGACTGTAGGAATTATCTTTGAATAGGTGATACGACTAAAACCTATCAAACTAGGAATTACCATAGTTTTCTTGGTCATGCGGGGTTTTATCGCAGATTTATCAAAGACTTTTCAAAAATTGCGAAACCCCTCACTCAATTGTTGCTAAAGGGTGCCACATTCGATTTACTGATGAGTGTTTGGAGTCTTTTGACAGGATAAAGACAGCTTTGATCACTGCTCCTATTATACAACCTCCAGATTGGGATCTCCCTTTCGAGATCATGTGTGATGCTAGTGATTATGCGATAGGGGCAGTACTTGGTCAGCGGAAGGATAAGCTACTCCATGTGATTCACTATGCTAGCAAAACCTTGGATCCAGCCCAGGTTAATTATGCTACGACAGAGAAGGAGTTGCTAGCCATAGTCTATGCATTGGATAAGTTTCGAACCTATCTTATAGGTTCGAAGGTTATAGTACACACTGATCATGCTGCTTTGAAGTACTTAATGGCTAAGAAGGAGGCCAAACCTAGGCTCATCAGATGGATTCTTTTGCTGCAAGAATTCGACTTGGAAATCAAAGATAAGAAGGGCGCTGAGAATGTGGTCGCCGACCACCTTTCTAGGTTGAGGTTTGGATCCCCTTCGACCCTCCTATAGATGATTCTTTTCCTGATGATCATTTGTTTTCTGTGTCCTCTAAAACTCCTTGGTATGCTGATTTTGCTAACTTCTGTGTTAGTGGTTTTCATCCTCCCAATCTTACATATCAGCAGCGCAAAAGTTTTATCATGATGCTAGAATGTATTTTTGGGAGGATCCCTTCCTATATAAGAAGTGCTCCGACGGGATGTTTCGTCGTTGCATTCCTGATTGGGAAATAGAGGGGGTTTTGCTACATTGTCATAGTATGCCTTCTAGTGGTCATCTCGGTTCCCAAGCTACTGGTTTTAGAGTCTTACATAGTGGTTTCTATTGGCCTTCGATTTTCAAAGATGCCCGTGCCTTTTGTTTGTCTTGTGATGCTTGTCAAAGGACGGGTAATATTTCAAAAAGGCAAGAGATGCCACAGAGTGGGATTTTAGAGGTCGAACCTTTTGATGTTTGGGGGATTGATTTTATGGGACCCTTTCCTACCTCTTGTGGGAATAGGTATATTCTAGTGGCCGTCGACTATGTGACTAAATGGGTAGAAGCTATAGCATCACCAACCAATGATTCTAAGGTTGTGATGAAGATGTTTAAAAAGATAATCTTTCCCCGTTTTGGTGTCCCCCGTGTTGTAATTAGTGATGGTGGCTCTCACTTTCATAAGAGCACATTCAAGACCCTATTGACAAAACATGGAGTCACCCACAAAGTCGGACTTGCCTATCACCCTCAAACCAGTGGCCAAGTAGAAGTATCTAATAGGCAAATTAAGAGAATCCTTGAAAAAGTGGTCACTAAAGCTAGAAAGGATTGGTCATTGAAACTTGATGATATTCTTTGGGCGCTCCGCACTGCTTTTAAGACTCCTTTGGGTACCACACCCTATCGACTGGTTTATGGCAAGGCTTGTCACTTACCAGTTGAGATGGAGTATCTTTCCGCGTGGGCGGTCAAAGAGATTAACCTTGATTTGACAGCTGCAGGTGAAGCACGACTTCTTCAACTCAATGAGTTGGATGAGCTCCGTTTGGATGCTTATGAAAATCACAGGCTCTATAAAGAGCAAACGAAGAAGTTGCATGATAAGATGATAGGAAAGAGAGAATTCAAGGTTGGCGACAAGGTCCTATTGTTCAATTCCAGGTTGAGACTGTTTCCTGGAAAGCTCAAATCTCGATGGTCTGGACCATTCGAGGTGACAGAAGTGAAGGCACATGGTGCCATCGAGGTTGCCAACCACAAAGGAGAGAAGTTTAAGGCAAATGGACAGCGTCTGAAGCTGTACCATGAAGGTGCCTTTGTTGGTTGTGTGGAGGAAATCCGCTTTGATTCCTCCCCACTTGATTCATCTACCTAGAGAGGTAATATGGTCGTGCGGGACCTTCATAAACCAGCGCTTTGCGGGAGGCAACCCGTATCTCTTAGTTAGATCTTCTTTTCTCTTGTTTCGTAGTTTGTAGCATGTGAGAGAGCGTGAGAGTACTAATGTGTTCCTAGATCTTGTGTGCTTTGATGTGCAGATATGCTAATTGAAGAGAAACTTGAGCCATACTTGCCCCAAATTTGCAAAAAAAGGCGAGCTACTTACTGAACAGTAGCTCGCCCGATCAGATCGGGTGGAAAATGCCCGATCGGGTGAGCGGAAATTAACATAGAGGAAGAAAAGAAAGTACGCCCGATGTTATCGGGCAAAGTGTGCCCGATCGGGTGCGCAACCCCAGCACCCGATCAAAAATACCTCGCCCGATCGGGTGGAAGATCGGGTGGATGCACAAAGTTCAAAGAAAAAAATCTGGGAAAAAGGTATTCAGCCCGACTCCATCGGGCAACATTCGCCCGATCGGGCGCGAGACTTTAGCACCCGATGAGAAAATAGGCACCCGATCGGGTGGGGGATCGGGCGAAGTGAAATTTCTGAGAAAATTTTTTTTTTGAATTCCGCCCGATCGGGCGACCAAGTACCCGATCGGGCCTGCGACCATTAAACCTCCTTTTACACGGATTTCCCCTCTTTTCTCACCATTCACTCATCATCCTTCCAATCAATTCTCTCTCTCTCTCTTCACTCATCTTCAACCCCCAAACCCTTAACCTCCATTAAAACCAAACTCTTCTACCTCAAATCTCCATCCTTTCTCACCCAAACTTCATAAAATCCCCTCCTTTCCTCCTTTCACCCTCCATCTCACAAAATCTCATTCACCAAAATCATCTTCCCTCTCCCATCTCTTCCCACACTCACCTTAAAACCCCATCTTTGTGTTACAAGAGGCTACAAGGCTCATTTTCTACCATGACAAGCAAATTCCGAACGCTTATTCGAGGTGAAAGCTCGCGATCTAGGCGAGAGGCAACACCACAACCACCACCACCACCACAAGTTCCACGGGATCCTCAATACCCGGAAATCATTTTCCGGGATGATGAACATCGCGAGAAATTCTTGCGATTTAAAAAGCGTGAGGTACTTCCTACCCGATTTCTAGATGTTGAGCTTTTGTCTAAACTTGGTTTAACTGATGATTTTAAGGAATTCATGAAAGTTCTAGGCATGGAGGCGCTTTATAATGTACATGTTAACACTTATTCTCCTCTAGTCTATGAATTTTTTAGTAGTTTCAGTTTGACAAAGCCACGGGCCGGTCCGGTCACCCATGTCCACTTTAGACTTCTAAACCAAGAACACTCCCTTAGCCTTAGGGAATTTGCGGGGGTTCTTAGGTTACAAGTACGGGGTGACTACTACCCACCCGACCACTTTAGGATGGCCGATACTTATGTTATGCTGACAGGGGACCCTACGCCCTTTGACATCCAGCACTGTTATTGGGCGAACTTCCATCACCCTATTTTTAGCATTTGGATACGGTTCATGGCCCAGACTCTGTTGGGACGGTTTGAGGGTCACTTGGTCCGGGGGGCCGAGCTAGTTGCTATAGCTAGCTATATTGCTAAAGGCTCTAGGGAGCCATTTCAGTACAACTTGGCTCACCATATCGCTATTCAGTTCGAGCGTATCTCGAACTCGCTCCCTAAGCCAAGGGAAGACGGTAGTTGGACCTCTAGGAGGTTAGTTAACGGGGGGTTGATCACATTGTTTGCCCGGCAAATTGCCGGCTTTGACGAGACTCAGCGTACCCCCGTCCTAGGCCCTACCCTCATTGACCTCACCTATCTCAACACCCTCAAAGTCCTGTACCGCCTGCCTGACCACAGATTTCAGTGGGTGATTAAGTCCAAAAAATCCCTCATTCTGCCCGACTCTAGGGCCCGACTACGGCCTCGTCAGGCAAACTACCTACTCCCTATAGAGGGAGTCGACCTAGTTGTCCCTGAGCCAGAGCCCCCTCGCCGTTCTTACCATAGGCGGCATACGCCGATTTTAGACGAGGGCGCCTCCACTTCTGCTCCCCCTCCCCCTCACACGGACTCATTTGACTTTACCTCTATGATGTCGACCTTAGGTCGCATGGAGACGGGGATGGGTAGAATGGAAGATCTGATCAACGCGAACACCGCCACCCTTGCGGGCTATGGCACTCGCATCGATCAGCTCTATACCCGTATAGACCAGATGGGGGGGAGGATGGACACCTTGGCTAACGACCAGAACTACGCCCTTTATCCTCTCTATGACGACTATTGTAGGCGTGGCATTATTGAGCAGACTGCCCAGCACCCCTCGTGGTACCATTGGAACCCGAGTTATGGCCCGCCTACCGGCCAGAGCGATGACATGGCAGAGGATGAGGAGGATGAGCCTGCTCGTCAGTCAGTCTCTTTAGGAGACTTTGGCCTAGGTCCTAGTGGTTTTGGAGGTGATTTTGATGCAGGTCCTAGTGGCTTTGGTGGTGGGATGAGTGGTCCCTCCGGTGGTGGTTTTACCGATGGTGGTGGTACTTCTAGTGGTGGTTTCTTCAGTGACCCCACTAATGATGATATGGGCGGCTGATGCCCTTGTTCTCTCCTCTCCCTCGTTGCAATGAGGACATTGCCTCGTTCAACTTGGGGGAGAATCTCTCACTGTGAGTATAGTTTATTGCTTTCTAGTATAGTTTACTGCTTTTTAGAGTAGTTTAAAGCTTTGATAGTTTAGTTTACAGCTTTAAGAAAAATTAAAAAATTTGAAAAAAATATGTTTGATCATGAGTGGTTTGATTGCCTCCCTGCGCCCCTTGTTGTGCTTTATTGAGAATGATTTGACTTTGTTTTCTGGATAGCTGGGCATTTGTGATTATGAGGCTTTGATTTGATATTCGACTACTTTGATTTCGAGCAATTTCTGACTATGATTTACTACTTTGTGCTGCATACCTGATTTGGTTTAGACTGTGAGGCCTTTTTCTAGCCTATTGGATTCATACTTTTATCCAGTCTACATTTTTGGTGTGTTAGTTCCTCTCTAGCGGATCGATCTTGACTTTGACTTCGTACTCATTTGATGTTTGGTGACTTGTTACACTTGCTATGATAGAGGCGTTCTTTTGACTTATTCTTGAGCCCCAGAGTTAGTTTTTGATACATTTTTATCCCCCTTAGCCCCGCTGAGCCTAATGACCTTGTTTCATGTTACTTAAACCCTTATTATAAGCCCATGGCCTTTGTTTCGATTTTATTCCCAAGCCTAGCTTGGGGGAGCTTTGTGTATGGGTTGAGAGTGAAGTTGGTTTCATGGTTTGGTTTGATTGTTGAGGAATCAAAAGTGTATTTGTTGTGGCTTGATTATTAGAAAAAGGAATGAAAAGGCAAAATTAGAGTTGCGTGAATGAAGTTCAAAAAAAATAAAAATAAAAATAAAAATGAAAGAAAAGTTCAAAAGAATTCAAAGTTCTTTCATTCACGCACGTTCATAAATAAAGCTTCATGTCATTGCCTAAAACTTGGGTTTGTTGTGCGTATTCATTGAATTTGGAGGATTGGTTTATTTTTCATGGTTTTATGGTGTTGATTGGGAGTTGCTTAGGCCATCTAAGGCCTTGTTTGATTATTCATGCTCCCCCTTTCTTGGTTTTTTCCACCACATTACCCAAAAATATCCCCTACCTCTTACCTAAGCCCCATTACAACCCAGAAAAGTCCTCTTGAGCTTGTGCCTACAATGTCTACTAGATTGATTTTGGTCAGTTTGTCAAAGTTAAAGAGTACGTCTGCTAGTTGAGTCGACTTGATTAGGATGAGCGACATTTTTACCTTCTTAAACACATGAGAGTGTGAGTGGGAAGGGACATTTATGGTCGGGTCGGTGAGTGTTCGGGCACATTCTTTGCCTGCCACAAAATTGAGAGGAGTGACACCCTTTGTGAGCACCTTTTCAGGATTTGTATGCCTAGTAGTCACTTGAACTTGATGAATTGCTTGGATGATTGGTAGTTGGAAGGATTTGATTTGCCGAACTTGAATTATGCCTGCTTGAACGATTCTTAGTTTTGAAAATGCTTTTTGAGCTTGAATTGTTTTATTTATGGGGTGAGGCAATCTATTCCACGATCATGCTCTATTTGCTTGAGGACAAGCAAAGGTTTAGCTTGGGGGAATTTGATATATCGATATCTTATAGAGTTTTTCCCTTTCTTTACAAGCTAAATTGTGCTATATTGATGCTCTTAGGAGCTATTTATGCTAACTATTTCGATATAGTTGTGGTTTGTGTGTTCTATATCATTTTGCAGGTTTTAGGGAAAAACTCCCTATTTACTTGATGTTTTGAGCACCACGCTATAGCGGGAAGTTATGAGGCATCTTTGAGGTCTCGAGATGGTATTTGGACCCCATTATGAAGAAGTAAGTGAGCAAAGACTTGGCATCTGAAGCCAAGCAAAGCAAGGCAAGAAGAAGACTCGCCCGATCGGGTCGGGCAACAACTGCCCGATCGGGTCGGGCAACAACTGCCCGATCGGGTACGAGTGCAGAATTTGGAGTAAAGATTTCCCGCCCGATCGGGCGGACTTGCCCGATGGGATCGGGCGGAGCAATACTTAGCCGTTTTTGCTGTTTTTCTGAGAGCTGAAGATGACATCCACCCGATGGCATCGGGTGGACTTGCCCGATCGGGTGCTGGAGTTGCGGCCCCGATCTGGTGGAATCTGCCCGATCCAATCGGGTGAATCCTATTGTGTTGCTGCTGAAGACTTGTTCCCAGGCCCGATCGGGCGGCCTATTGCCCGATCGGGTGGAGGATACGGGGATGCGATTTTCGTTATTTTTCCCCCTCTATCTTATTGTTTTCTGAAGACTTATAAATACTTTTAGGTTATAATTATTTTGTATCTTTCATATTCTAAAACACTTAGAGAACTCTTAGCCTAGTTTATCATTGCTTTGGATTATAGAAGAGATTCAAGTACAATTTCAATTCAATTAAAGTTTCCGCTTCCCGTCAATTTGGTAATCGTCTTGCTTATTGCTTTATTCCTTTATCTCAATTACTTTAGTTCAATTGCTTATTTCTCAATTAGTTCATGATGCAATTCTTAGGGTTTTCAATTAGTTTTGTTGTTGTCAATTCGATCATGTCTGAGTAGTTCTCTTTCTAGGGTGTTAGATAGGGAAGCCATGTTTATACCATGATTGCTATTTAGACTCCTATTGATTTCTAGGGCTTGATTAGAGTGATTGTGGTGTGGTTTGTTCTTAATTAGTGATTAATGTTAGTGGCCAATTTCATTGATTGCTTGTGGTTAATAGTTGTTTGCACAGATCCGTCTTACGACTAGAGGCCTAGGACACATCAGTAGTTCTGATTACGTTAGTGAACATGCGGCGTATGTTGAACTATGAGCGTTGAGTCTTAACCATAGCTCAACAGAGGCTCTAATCCCCCGACTCTTGACTTAGGTTTTAATAGTAGTTGACCCTACTTGATTGGTATAAGCATGGTGGACCGACCTAATACCCTAGGCTTTTATTCCATAGTTAAATCCTCGACTTAATTCGTATTATTTAGCTTACTCATTAGCTCCTTTAATTCTCCATATTTTCATCTGAAGTAGTTGGTTAATTGACTATTAATATAGAAACTCTGTCTCCCTGCGGATTCGACCCTGCTACCACTGACTACCTTAGTTAGAGGACTGTAGGAATTATCTTTGAATAGGTGATACGACTAAAACCTATCAAAACGTCAGGCTAGATGAGTTTAGACGGCTTCCTTCACCGATCCACCTTTGGTTTGTGTTGGTCTTCGTCTTTGTATAGATTTCTGACCGAAGACTCTTTTTTGAAGTAAAACATCCTAGTTATGATGAGTTCCTTCATGATTGCACGTTGATGACTATATGCTCTTTATGGACTAGTTGTTCTGGTCGTTTTCCTTCTTGGTTTCCTCTTTGGTTTTGATTTTATTAATGTGGCTTGTTTTGTTGCACAGAAAAATTCACCAACGGCCAGGGCAACTATTGTCAAGCCGTCTGCATCAAGAAAGCGGCCTGCTGCTTCAGGGGACCCGGCTTCGTCCCCCAAAAAATCGAAAGCCGAGTCCTTTGTTCCGGCAAAGAGGGTTGGACAGACGAGTTCGTCTATCCGTAGGGCACCTATCCCTTCCGGCGAGAAAGGGAGAAAACCTACTTACCCGGTGTTCATTCCGCCACAAGCCGTCACTCTAGGAGCTGGAGCGTCGTCCAGTCCCATTAATGTGGAAAACCAGTTGGACGCGGCTGGTTTGAATTATGAGTTGGAAAATCCGGACGCGGTTAACCCTGAAGCTTCAGCCTATTCAGGGATAGTAGCTAGGCTGGTGGGGCAAAAGCCTCCTCATTTCAGGACAAAGTCCGCATCGTCGGGTGAGTTGTATTACACAACATTGTCAGCACGGTGCGGGTTGGTTGACGATCGACGAGTCCGTCCAACAAACTTGCCGTGGTCATCCCTATTTGCCGAACTGATGCTTCATCTTTTTCAGATAAGGGGAAAGCCCCAGCCGTGGATGAGTCGGCTTCTGAGCCCGACGAGACTGTCCCCTCATTTGCCAAGTACTCCTCGCTTGAGAGGAAGAAAATAAAGAAGGAAGTCTATGACGCCTTCCCTCAGGAGTATGTAGACAGCCTGAGGGGGGCCACGGCTGGACATGTGGGCTACTTGTCCCAACTCTTGGCCGAGGTACCACCTTTATTCCCTTCGCTGTTTTGGATTAAACTTTTTATTACTCACCCTGTTAACTTGGTGAACTTTCATTTCTTTTCAGGCGTTCGCCCGGAGCATGGCCTTGGAAGGGTATGTAAGCGGCCTTCATAAGGAGAACTTTACCTGTGTCCAAAAGGTGACCAAGGCCGGAGACCAGGCCATTGTCGCTGTCGAAGAGAGTAACATCTATCACAGGCAGAGTCTGGAGGCCTTGGAGAAGCGGTCGGCTGAGTTTGAGTCGCTCAACAACCAGCATTTAGAAAAGATCGCTTCTCTGCTGAAGGAGAAGAAAGAGTGGCTCCTAGCTCGAGATGTTCTCTTGGACGACCTGAAGAAGGAAAAGGAGACTGCTGTTGCCACCTCGGCTGAGCTTGAGGCTAAGATTTCTGAACTCACAGTAGAAGTGGGTAAGTTGAAGGATCAAGCTCAGCTGGACTTCTAAGACGCCGCCCGAGCCTTCTCTGAGTCTTTGGAAACGGCCAAAGGGTGGGGAATCAAAGCCATGGAAATGATGGCTGAGCCTGACCAAGTGAGCCGTTTTCAACGCCGGCTTGAATTCCAGGAGGAGTGTCACAAGGCCAAAAAGCGTGGCGAAGATCCCCCTGTCTTCGATGAAACAGATGAAGACGAGGAGTTGGAGGACGAAGAAGTTGAGGATGACCCTGCCATGGAGGAGGATGCATCTATTCCTCCTCCCAACACCTAGAACAACCATCCTCCTGCTTCCTTCTTCTCTCATTTGGGCTACTCATCTGAGTGAAGAAGTCAGGGGGTGGTTCTATAAGAACTGGTGCAAGTCTAAGAAAACTTGCACCAAGTACTCAGCAAAGAGGGCAGGAAAGATATTCAGGCTCAACTTGACAAGTTGAAGAAGTACGCAACTGTCATCAAGTCTTGGGCCACAACCAGATCAGGACGCTCTCCTTGCTATAATTTTGACTTAGTATTTTGTTTGTACTTCATGGATATTTTGCTGAAATTCCTATGCTTTGTAATCACATTAGGAGGTTTCTTTTGCCGTTTGGTTTTGTCGTAGTAAAATGGAAACTCAATAGTGCTGTACCTTTGTGAACTCTGGTATCGTCCACTTGGATGAGTAGCCCAAATGAGAATCCTTCTTTCAACTAGCTTGGCCAATGTTTATTCTAATACTTGTCTGTTCCTATCTTCATCTTAAGATCAACAAATTATTTCTAAGTATACTCTCTTCGTCTAAAGAGAAATAAAGGATTAATCCAAGACAATCTTGGATAGATACTTTGGTCGAGGAACATAGTATACTGACGGATCACCAAGCAGACCTATTTTGCCATGTAATTAATTTGCTCGTCCAGAGGATCTGTTAACCAATTTTTGGGAGATCCCTTTAGCATGAAACTTTAGGCGAATAGCAAGTTTTGCTGACGACCAAACATCACCATTGAAATTTTTCTAAGTTATTAGATTGTTCGTCTCGTCTGGAAACAGGGACACTCGTCTTGGATTAACAAAATGTCATTACCAACATTGCTTCATGAGGGAAAGCGGCCACGATAAACCTTTAGACGATTTGTTATTCTTAGGCGACTGTTGCCCCATGAAGGAAGACGACCAGTATATGAGTCTTCTAGACGAGTAGATAAACCATTCTGTAAATATACTCTGACGGCGCTTTAAATTGTTATTTCTCAGACGTTTCCCTTTTCGAGCTAGCTGTTGGCCAAAATACCAAGTAAATTTCAAAAACTTCGTCTTAGGACTATTACTTGGACGTTTGCCTTCTTGACTCTGTTATCAGTTGAATACCAAGTTCGGTTCAAGGGAAGACGTCCGGGGATCAGTCTCTTGACGTTTTACTTTTTGAACTAACCTTGATTTGTACCAATAAGATTGAAGTCGTCCGAGGATTATTCCTTGGTCGTTTTCCTTTTGGAACTAACCTTGGTTTGTACCAATAAGATTGAAGTCGTCTAAGAATTATTCCTTAGACGTTTTCCTTTTGGAACTAACCTTGGTTTGTTCTGATTAGACTGAGGACGTCCAAGGATTATTCTTTCTTTGCTGGACATGGTACTTTATGCCCCCCTTCTTGGGATGCCTCTTAGTCTACTCCTAGACGAAGACATCGCAGGAAGGAAGTGTAGTCCGTCCTTTTTTGCAAGTAATGAGACCTCCTTTACTAAGGCATCTCATTTTGGCCGGTTTCCTTTAGGAAATAACACCTGTTATTAATAGGTATTATGACGGAGCTTTCTTTTACTAAAGAAAGACGTCTCTCTAGCCGACTTCCTTTCGGAAGCAATGTTCGTCTATTTCCCAAGTTGTGTTGAACTTGGTTTTAGACGATTTATTAATTGCTTCTTGTTAAGGTAAAAACCTTTAATCAAAATGTCTTTGTTCATCAGTTGTATCTTGAACAGATTGTGATGATTTTTGCAGACGCCTTCCTTTAGGAAGTAATATCTGTCTTTCATAATGGTCTTTTATGGTTTATTATCTAGTAACCATCTTTCGTCCATCCATGGAAAAATGCCCCAAGATGGCTTTTGATAATAACATGCCCCTGTTGACGATGTGGCTGGACGTGTTATTAATATATAATGAAATGATTCAAACTATATACCATAATTTAGAATGTATTAATGTGAAGTTTGCTTAGCCTAAGCTAAGGTACATAGAATACATTTCTAAATGATTTTTCTGTGCCGTAGCACTTCGTTTGCAAAATGTAAAAAACTACAAACTGCTTTAAACATAGTATTTTTTTAGATTATCGGAATTCCAGGTTCGTGGTATGGGGCGTCCATCTAAGTCTTGAATCTTAAATGTGCCGCTGCGAACCTCTTCGACCACCAAATACGGACCTTCCCAGTTCGGGGTTAACTTGCCCAGTTCCTTTGCTCGTCCAACAGCCTCCATCTTACGAAGAACCAGATCTCCTATTTTGAGAGGTCGTCTGGTTACCCGTTTGTTGAACTCCCTAGCCATGCATAACTTGTACAATTCCATCCTCAGAAGAGCATTACCTCGGACTTCTGGCAATTTGTCCAATGCCAGTCGCATTGCCGCCCAGTTGGTCTCTTCTGAATATAACATGACGCGGAGGGTGGGTTCTTCAATCTCAATGGGTAGGACAGCTTCTGTTCCATATACTAGCATGAAGGGTGTCTCCCCTGTTGAATTCTTGGCTGTAGTTCTTATGGACCAAAGGACCAGCTGAAGCTCTTCTACCCAAAAGCCCTTGGCGTTTTCTAACTTCTTCTTTATGCCTTCCGATATGATCTTATTGAAAGCTTCTACCTGGCCGTTTGCTTGTGGATGTGCCACAGAAGCAAAGTGGGACTTAATCTCCCTCTCTGAGAGCCAGTCCTTAAGTTTAGGAGTCTCAAACTGTGGTCCATTGTCAAACACAATCGACTGGGGCATCCCAAATCGTGTTATGACGTTCTTCCAGATGAACCTTTTTACATCATTCGTCTTTATACTCCTAACTGCTTCAGCCTCTACCCACTTGGAAAAATAGTCCACAGCCACAATAACAAATTTTTTCTGTCCGGCCACCATGGGAAAAGGGCCTAGGATGTCCATGCCCCACTTAGCGAACGGCAAAGGAGTCAGAATTGGTGTTAGAATATTTGATGGCCTTTTAAAGAGATGACCATGCTTCTGGCAGCTATCGCATTTTTTTGCATACTCCACGACATCAGCATTCAACGTTGGCCAGAAATAGCCAGTTCTGCGTGCCTTTTCAGCTAATGCTTGGCCGCCAATATGCGAAGCACAGACTCCCTCATGTAAATCCTTCAATACTTCAAGACCATCTTCCCTGGTAATACATTTCAACAAAGGACGATCATACGATTTCTTGTACAATGTCTCGTCCCAAACTTCGAACCATTTATCACGAGCCTTAATATATTTTGCTTCTGCCGGGTCTTCTGGTAATTGGCCAGTCTTTTTATAGTGAAGAATAGGCTCCATCCAGTTGTTCCCTCTGCTTAAAAACATCACCTCTTCCTGATCAATACTCTTCCTTTCTTGAACTTCCCAGAAAACAGTTCTTGGGGTGTCGCCCAAAGCAGAACTTGCTAGTTTAGACAAAGCATCAGCCGATGATTCTCAGACCTAGGTACTTGTACCAAGGTGAACCCATCTAACTGCTTGATTTCTTCCTTTACCAGCTGGACATATTTAGCCATAGAGGCCTCCTTGCATTCATACTCCCCATTAACCTGGCTAACTACCAGAAGAGAATCTAACTTTGCTTCCAACACCCTAGCTCCTGCTGCTCGGCAAACACAGATTCCGACCAGTAAGGCTTCATATTCAGCTTCGTTATTTGACGTCGGAAATTTAAACTTACAGCATACTCATACTTATCTCCCTCAGGGGACTGACAAACTAGGCCAACCCCACTTCCTTGAGTAGTAGACGAACCATCTACCATTAGCTTCCAACACTGACTGCCCTCGGAGGGGTCTTTCACCAGATCCAACACTAGTCGAGTTAGTTCAGCAATGAAATCTGCCAAGGCTTGTCTCTTATTCGCCTTTCTTGGCTCGAACGTGATGTCAAACATCTTTAGTTCATTCTCCCATTTCAACATTCTTCCAGCCGCCTCTAGCTTCTGTAAAAATTGTTTTAGCGGCTGATCAGTATACACAACTATACTGTGAGCCAAGAAATAGGGCCTTAGCTTTCGGCTGGCAACTACTAAAGCCAGGCAAAATTTCTCTACGACTGTGTATCTGCTTTCAGCATCCTTGAGTACTTGACTCACAAAGTAAATGGGTGTTTGTATAGCATCTCTCTCGGCTAACAGTACTGCACTTACTGCTTCAGGAGAAACAGCCAGGTAAACATAGAACTTCTCCCCAACCACCAGACTTATCAGACGGGGGAGCTGTTGTAAATGCTTCTTCATCTCAACTAAGGCTTCATCTGCTTCAGGAGTCCACTGAAACTTTGCGGACTTCTTTATCGTTGCAAAAAAGTGATGGCATTTGTCACCTGATTTGGACAAAAATCGTCCTACTGCCGATAAGCAACCAGTCAGTCGTTGAACTTCCTTCACCTTGGTCGGAGGCTTCATGTCGAGTATGGCTTGGATTTTTTCTGGGTTTGATTCTATCCCACGTTGATCTACCAGGAACCCAAGAAACTTGCCATCTGAAACCCTAACGACGCATTTTTTTTGAATTGTGCCTTAATTTATACTTGCGCAGTGTTTTAAAAGTTTCATGCAGGTCTTCGACATGATCTGTTTCTTCTTGGCTTTTGACGATCATGTCGTCAATGTATGCTTCTAAATTTCGTCCCAACTGAGGCGAAAAGATCTCATTGATAAGCCTCTGGAAAGTCGCCGGTGCGTTCCTCAAACCAAATGGCATCATTAGCCATCCATACAATCCTTTTTCTGTTATGAATGAAGTCTTAAACTGGTCTTCCGGCAGCATGGGAATCTGATGGAACCAAGAATAGGCGTCCATGAAGCTCAGTAAGGCATGACCAGCTGTCGAATCTACTAGTCGATCCAGCTTAGGTAGAGGAAAGCTGTCTTTGGGGCAAGCCTGGTTGAGGTCCGTATAGTCAACACACATCCTCCAAGTTCCATTTGGCTTGGGGACCATAACCACGTTTGCCACCCAATCTGGATAGTGAGTCTCCTTGATGAAGCCTGCCTCCAGTAGTTTCTTGACCTCTTCGTCTACGGCCTGATTCCTGATAGGTCCCAAGTGCCTCTTTTTCTGCCTAATTGGTTTTCTGGCTGGATCAATATTTAGCCGATGAACGGCCACTTTGGGATCAATCCCCGGCATCTCTTCTGCCCCATAGGCAAAAATATCCTGCAATTGCTTTAACAGTGCTATGATAGTTTCTTGTAACTCGGGCTTCAAACCTGCCCCAATCTGCAAAGTCCTTTCTAGACGAGACTCATCTAAGCAAATGCTTAAAGGGGCCTCAGCACGCTTAAGACGATCCAATGTCAAACTTGCGATCGTCATCAGCTCGGCTGAAGGCCTTGGCTCTTCTTTAACTTGAGTGATTTTTCTCTTCTTACTGGGAAAATCTCTTGCCGTTTTCCCTTCAGGAGTAACATGTAGTTCACCTATTTCTCCAGCCGCCTTCCTTGCGGAAGCAACATTCGTTTGAAACTTCTCTGCCCCAATCTCTTTGGGCTCATCTATATCCATAGGCTCAACTTCACTCAATTTCTAGGACGAAGGCTTTAGGGTTGTAAGGTAACACTCCCTAGCGGCCCGCTGATCTCCATAAATTAAGCTCACCTGGCCATCGTCACACTCAAACTTCATCAGCATGAGATGAGTGACGATGACCGCCTTAACGTTATTAAGGGTAGGTTGTCCTAAAATGACGTAGTATGCTGTCAAATCCTTAACAACTAAAAACTTTATGAACATAGTTCTACTCTTTTCCTTCTCTCCGATTCGGACGGGCAACGACACCGTCCCAACCGGATGTATGATTCCACCTCCAAATCCTATAATAGGATGATGGACTGGAAGAAGATCTTTTTCATCAAACTTCAATCTTGACAAACAATCTGCGCTAATAATGTCAGTTGAGCTGCCAGTGTCGATAAGGATCCTTCGCACTCTTAGATTGGCAATCTTCATTTCTACGACCAGGGGGTCGTCATGAGGAGTCCTTATTTGACCACGGTCTCCCTCACTCACCGTGACCAAGGGGAATGGGTCCACCTTGCATCATGCCCACAATCTTTGTGGAAGTGGAAGTACTTACTCCTGTCCCTGTTCTTGTAAGGTGTCTTCATCTCGGCCGGAGCTTTGAGTTCATGCTGATCTTTGATTTCCATAAGGATGGAGTACTGGTCCTTATTGAACTCGATAGGTTCAGCTGAGACAGCCCTTTCTTTTCTCTTCTCTCTTCTCGACAGGGTTGTGCTTGAAGACACTACCCAGGTCTCAGCCTTCTTAGGATTGTTCTTAGTTTTTTGAACAGGTTCCTCGAGCTTCTTGGACTCTGAGTGCTTGGCTTCGGCACACACCTCTGTTGCATGTATGAAAGCCTCGGCTTCCCTCAAAGCTTCGGCCAAAGTACTTACTTTCTTCTTGACTAAATCAAACTTGAAGATTCCTGGACGCAGTCCTCGAATGAATGCATCAAAGGCTACACCAGCATTCAGGTCGTGGATCTGGAGGGCTTCAAGATTGAATCTCGTCACAAAACTTCTTAGGGATTCCTTTGGGGCTTGGATGATCTTCCCCAAATGAATACTAGTCTTTTGAACCTGCCTGTTGGCTACAAAGTGACTAGTGAATGAATAACTCAACTCGGTGAAGTTGTTGATAGAATTCGCTGGTAAATTGTTAAACCACTTCTGAGCGACCCCCTTCAGGGTGGCTGGGAAGTTCTTACACCACGTAGCATCGTCCACCGCCTGGACGTACATTTGATGTTTGTAAGCGGAAAGATGGTCATCTGGAGCAGTAGTGCCATCGAACGGATCAATGGTTGGTAACTTAACCTTAGCACATGGAGGGGCTTGCATTATTCTGGCTGAGAAAGGCGTCAGCCAATCTATGCGCAGCTCCCTAAAACGTGCATCAACTGGGACTGTATCTCTCCGATATTCCTTTAAGACTGGATTTGACGAACTGACCTCCTGGGACCCTCGCCTATAAACATTCGGCTGTGAAGTCCTCCGATAAACATTAGGCTGAACAAATGTTCGCTCCTGACGAGGCTCATAGATAGACGGAGTCCTTCCTTGCTCCAGAGTGTGACTCCGAATCCTCAGACTTGAGTCCTGCAGGTACGGCGTTGATCCGGTAGCTGACCTCTGTTGAGCCGCTACCCTCTTTGCATGCAAGTATTCCCGAGCGTCGGTCTCCATTCTTCGACCATCCAACGGTCGGTTCACCGGGTTGGTGACTACCAGATTCCAGTCTAAACGACGTGGTTGCTCACTACGAGCAGGATGCCTTCCCCTGGACGTTCTTCGAGCTTCTTCGGGTCGCCTAGCCCCGCTTGGTCCGGCTACATTCTCCCGAGAAGCTCCTCTTCTAGTAGGCCTAGTATCCGGCTGTGAACCTACTCGGAAGAACAACATGTTGTTCTTAATCTGATCTTGGACAACTTGGGCCATTCTGGCTTGAAACTCATTTAGGGCGTTTTCTAAATGAGCCGCCGTGACCGGAAGAGCAGGGTTGGGCTCCAAGACTGCCCCAATGGGATCATTCTATCGCTGCCCGTCCCGTCCCCTAGGCGGGCGTTCATCGTCGACGGTATCATTAACTTCAACATAGGGACTCATCCTTTGTCCTCGGTTGGACGAATTGCAATCTATCATCTCTGCGCCTCCTCACAGACGGCGCCAAATGTTTTACGTAAACTTCTGAAAGTAACGGTATTAGCCCTGATGGAGGACAGGTGTAGGGTTGATAATATTGGGAGGCTTGTGCAGAAATGTCGCTTCGTTCCCGAACCTGCAAAAGGGGAAAACCAAACCGGAGGTTTGGGTTTGATTCCCTCTCCGATGCTTCAGTCAATATTCAATAGATAAAATATGGGTATGAATTTTGACAGAGTAAGTTTAAGAGAGAGTAGTTGTCCCTTTTTACCTGATTATGAGGAACTATTTATAGTATCTTTGTATAGAAAAGAGCACCATATAATGAAGGGATGTGATTGGTTAGGCAATGGGAGAGCGACACTTGTCATGGTCTGATTGTCCTGAGCCTTTTATCCAATCACATCCTTCCTCTTTAGGGAACTTGGGCTGATTATTCCTTCCTTTAGGGAATAATTGGGCCTCTTGTTGGCAGCCTTGGTGACATCATTAGCTCCCCTCTAGCATGCTGCCAAGTGTCACTGAGGGGATGAGCCACGTGTCACCAACCCATTGGGCCACGTGGCAATCCTTGACTGGGTCACATGTCTTCTTTAAATAGGTTACAACACAACCCATACCAAACAAGGGATAGACTTTATTTTATCCTTATCCCACCCATTAATTCCCAATCCTCATCTAATCCCCAAACTCCCATTTCCACGTACCAAACGCCCCGTAAGTAATTTGTGAAAGGGAGACTTACAGGAACCGCCCATACCGGAACTGTATTAGGCTGTAAAGGACACTTTAAATGTTTCATCATATCCTTTCCAAAAAAGCAATAAAATGGATATATACCATCATCTATACATCATTATGAATTCTTGATCATATTTTAGCCAAAAAAAGAAAATCTTCAAAGCGATAAAATTGTAGTACTTCTTAAAATTGAATTAAATTTACCTAGAAACAAATCTTCAGACTTTTGGTCTTACATGCTGTTTGCCATACTAGTATCATTTGAATAAGAAAAGAAAGTGCCTTTCAGACATTGATAATTCCTTCTATGTCTTGAAATTAAAACAGAAAATCATACAAATTAATTTAAATGAAAACTATTCAATTAATGCGTAAGCAGACACAATTAATTAAGGAAACCGCCAAATTTCACTCGCCTGAGTACGAATCGAGCTGACTCTAACAAATAATGTACATATTCAGGGGAAGTGATGGCGAAACATAGAATGATATCGATTAAATAGGTATAAAGAAGGTTCACTTAGAAAACCCAAGATTGTAGAAGCTCGAGATTTTGGATCTCGCTAATTAATCCATGCTTCTTGCTTCGCAAAGATGAGGAGGAGAGAGCGGGATGGATTCAACTGTTTAGGAAGACGGAGAGGGGGGAGAGAGTGTGTGTGGAGTTAGGGTTTTCATTGTTTCAGTTCTTTGAGAGAATGTGAGATCAAAATTATGTTTCACAAACTTAGGCGCCACAAGCCAAAGTTGACCCGCTAGACTAAAAATGTGTGCTTGGCCAGCATTTAGTTAAATCTCGCTATAAATGCGACTTGAAACATATATCTGGTGGCATTTATTTAAATGTTACTAAATAAATGCCTCTAAAAAAGATATTTGTTGTAGTCGCTGTCATACTAACTAACTCAGCTAGGTTACAATAGGTATTATTGTATGTGATAAAAGCACATACTAACAATGATACACTAGCATACACCTAGTGTACTTCTTTATTTTCGACAAACTGACTTTCGAATAGACAGTGCAAGAAATTAGAATAGAATGAAGCTTCTTAAGTCCTTAACAAGTTGGAATAAGCAAGTTTTCTCCCCTGGTTGACCTCTTACACAAATTTTGTCTAATAAATTAAAGAGCCATTATTAATCAACAACAGGCTTGCAAATCCTTGATGAAATTATCAATATAGCCATCCATGAACTGGGGGTGGCCTAATTTCTGCCTCCAAATCTCGTGATTTTTCTTAACTAACCCACCAATTTGACTCTCTTCATCCATCACAGATTTAATAGCTTTACACAAATTCTCTTTAGACACCCATGACCCATCTTCTTCCATCTCAACTTGTACTCCAACTTTTAGCTCTTCAATAATTATTTTAGCGAATAACACTTAGTCAGACAGTCGTGGGACTAACACGATTTGGTTATTACTCAACATCGATTCACAAATACTTCCGAAACCACAGTGGCTTACAAAGCACCCAACTGATGGGTGAGCCAATATCTGTGTCTGTGGCATCCACTCCCCAGTCACCACGCCTCTTCCTCTAACTCTCTCCATGAAACCCTCTGGAAAAGCCTCTTCCACAGTGGCGCAACCCGTGGGGGGCTTTAGCGCTATCAAAAAGGGTAATTTAGTCTTTTCAAACCCTAATAGAATCTCTTTGAACTGGATCACGTCCAGTACCATTTGACTTCCGAAGATGCATAATACTACAGAGTTTGGCTCAAATTGGCCCAACCAATCAACCCAATCTGAACCTCCATTGAGCTCTTCCTCCTTAGCGGGCTCAGGCGAGATCGGCCCTGTGAGGAGGACAGGCTTGTTGTTAAACTGACTTGACAAGAACTCACAATACTTGCCTTCTATCTCCCAACATGTCTTTATAGCAATAATTTCACAATACTTGAGTAAGTTCGAGATGCGCTCGTAGAATGTAGTGCCTTCACCATACGGAGTATACATCCGAAGCAACTTCTTTGGCTCTAGGACAACCTTGGACGAAGGGTATCCAGGAGGGATTTCAGCAACACATGCATCCTCCTCAACTAAGACCCTATCCTTTGGTGGCTCCCTGCAAAAATAAAAACATTTGAATCTTCTATAACTAATAATTTATTAGTTTAACATCTACGACCCATAAGCTAAGAGCGAACAATTATTATTCCTACTAACCTGAAAGGGATCATGGTAAAGGCCAGGGCTACAGCGGGGGCTACATTGTAAGACACAAACTTGGCCCGGGCTCCGGAGGCAGCAACGGCCTCCGAAACCCAGTAGCAATCAGAGAAGACAAAGTCAGGCTGGAGTTTCACAAGGATGGACTCAAACTCGGGACGAGTGAGGTCCAAGGCGGTGACAAGGTAGGTTTCGAGGTGGGAGGGGATGTCGGAGTTGATTTCCGTGCCAATAGGGAGGGAATCAACATGGGGGATAGTAATAGTGTGGAATGTTATAAGTGATGGATATAGGTTTAAAGATTGTAGCTTAAGCTTTACCTTGTTAGGGAGCAAAATAGTTATTTTGTGACCTCTTTCAGCAAGCTTGTTAGCTAGTTGAACATTTGGGATTATATGTCCCATTGCAAACTATGGATACATCAATATCTCTAATTGTTTTTTACTCATTGTGCCTTAATTTTTTTCTTTTCTTTTGGTTTTTGTTTTCCTTGGTAAGGAGATGGAATTACATTATACTTGCATCCTATCATATGGCTAACTTTTTATAATGACCATGTTTGGCAGTCTCGTCTTTTATGGGACCTACTCATAGTTAAGGCTTTTGGTCGAATTTAGGCCAGCTACCTACGGACAACGTTACATCTATCCACTAGGTAGTTTACCTATCATATCACTAATACATTATTAAAATACCATTAAATATATTGACTTAGATTATAGTACTACTCTTTATTAGAGGTAGGTAGTCCACCTGGACAAATTTTTTTCCTGTAATTGCATATTTACAGGTATACATTGATTTATAAATACAACAGCGCCCTCTATCAGGTATGACTGCTTGTAATAATCAACATATATGCATCGTCCGACTCGTCGGTATTAATTTGTTTATGTTACTCCCGCTTCATCTCATTAAAACTGTGATTATTATATGACACGATAATAGAACGCTTACAGTCAAGCACATTTAACCACAATGAGAATGATGATCAGTTACAAACTTTTTGCAACGTCCAACATCATCCTAGACCTAGAGTATTCAGTTGCTAATACTTGATTAATATCTGGATGTTCTCAGGCTCTCATCCATTTAATCGGATGTAAAACATTTTCATTGTAAATAAAAAATCATGGAAAAAAAACAAAAATGGTAGGGTACAGTAGAAAACAAGAGAGTCAAAGGTTGCTAAGGTCGAAAGAGAAAAACGTGTTTCTCTTCTTTTTACATATAAAATAATTTTCACCCAATAGTTATTTTCCTGTGAGTTAAAGACTAGTACACTACCTTTTACCAAAACTAAAATAATTAGAAACAGAAAGGAAAAAGAAAATCTATTTTCATTTAAACCCTCTTACAACCTTCCAAATGCTCTTTAAGTCCAACTAAAAAGTCCGGCATGATTTAATCATATAATGCTGGCAACATTACGAATGGACATAGACAATTTAATGCTGGGCAGTGGGGCATTGTCTTATTAATTTCTTTTGGCGAGAGATACGGAAAAACTTTGTTTACTCACTGGGTAAACTACCCATCTTTAATTGTGAGAGTAAAAAGTAGTAATGGTGGAACTCCCACCAAACTAAATAATAATATTTTAATGGCTCTATTAGTAGTGGCTAGCTTACCCACTGGGTAGATGTAGTCAAACCTGAGAGATACTACACATACACTAATACACATGGTGTATGTGGGTTCTTACACCACATACAAATTCTCAAAACACGTGGAAAATTGGACCAATCTAAACCCATATTCCATAAACAACCATTATGAAATAGATTAAACTACACTTGCTCTCTTCTTAACATTGAACTTGGGTCATTATGTCACGGTCCGAGTGTTTTAACCTCGAATTATGCAGCACACCCTTACCTTCTGTGGACAAGTGCACTAGCTTTAATGCGAAATATGGACTCGAGACTCGTGAAGCACGAGTACTCGGTATCTATAAGGGTACTCTTACCTATTGGCGACAAGAGCACGAGAAGAGGGTTAATTGAGCATAAGCGAGGCCGACGACGGGATGAACCTGTTTTGAGTTTGGGTAGGCACTTTATAATAAGTGGCAACACAAGCTCTAAGTTGTCTAAACAACAATACAATATTAAAGGAAGCAACAATTAATATGAGGTATCAAGTTTCAATCATTCACTCTTATCCCCTAAAGAGGTTGAAATGTGAGATAATATATATTTCGAGTGAAAACTGATTTTGGAGTAACTCAATAAAACTTTAAACCTATACAAGAGTAATAAAACATAAACTAAAGCATTAGAAAATATAAACTAAGGAAAATACAAGTAAAGATAGGTTGGATTCTAACATGTTGCGTAACTTTAAAAGTAGGCAACGTCTTACAAGACTAGTTGAACACCGTAAAGGCTACACATAAACTGGATGTATGTGGGCCAAACATACACCATAATGTGGCAGTATATGAGAGGTCTTTAATTTGGGCTTCAAATATGATCTTTTTAGAATTTTCATCGAAATTCAAATAAAAGTTTCATTTTAAATTTTACATCTAATTTGTACTTTCAAGGCAACTACCCCATTCTCTCTTTTCTCAATTTCTGGGAGTAATTTTTGGGGTCCAATTCTTTCTCTCTTCTTATGTTAGTTCTGGATTACCACTCAAGAATTGGACCAAGAAATTGAAAATCCGATTCTTTCTCTCTTCCCTCTCTTCTAATGTTGATCATATTTTTGCAGTAATGTTCTTTATGTTCTTAATTTCAATTGTTTTTTACAAAAAAGTTTTCTACATTGTATATTTTTTTAAAATGTTGAAAGAATCTAATTTTATGAGTTTTCTTCTTTAAACTGTAAATTTTGAGTTGTATATGTTTTGTAAATATATTGGTACACATTTTGCCTAAATTTTTATTTGTTTTTACATAAACTCATATGAATATTCAATGTTTCGATATATATATATATATTTTTGTTTTTAAAGATTTGTTTTTTAATCATTGTTTAAAAGATTTGGATGAATTTTTCTTTGTTTAGATTTGTATGAATATTTTGTTTAAAACAAAAAGTAAAAAAATTGTAATTTTCAATTTTTTATAGATTTCCTAGATGGTCAACATCAAAGTTTCATATTTATTCATATGGTGATTATTGATTAGTAACAGACGACGGACATTCTATTAATAACAATGACAATACATTAATCTCCTTGGTTCATCACAGTTACAGATTAAGCTTCCTTTAGAACCAAGCATCAAGCTTTCCAATCCAGTAAGCATTTGAATCTATTATATGATATAAAAATTGAAAGAAAAACATATTATACAAAAAAAATCAATTGTGTTAGCAGCCAAATAGGTTCAAATGATTTTTTAAGTTTATAAATTTTCTAGTAACAATACATTTAAATAATTTAATTAGTAATTAAAACTTATACTTCCTCCGTTCTTTTTTAATCACTACATTTCTCTTTTTACACTATTCATCCATCTCCCTTTAATCAACTATAATGATTTATGTACAAGGATAAACATAGTCTTGTGGGATCTTGTTAGATTCGTCTCGGTACATACTTAATTAAAAATAACTTTTTATAATTTTTACTTGAGCATAATTAGAGTTATTAGCATTCAAAGTTGTGCGTTGGGAGGCATAAAACTCTATATGTAGTGATTAATAATGAACGGAGGTAGTATTATAGTTTGCAAATGACGGCTGTGTACTACTATAATTAAGCACTTTGTAAGCTATTACTATGGTATAACCTAAAATTGCTTTCTAATAAAATTGTCGGTACAAAAAATTGTAAACAAGAATTGATGCTCTGTCGTAAGATGGTCTAGAGCACCAAATGTTGATTTATTTACTCTCCTAACGGTCACTGGCCCTTAGAAATAAAGGATCCTGTTGTGCAACCATCTAAATCAAAAGGTTAGCTAGGGTTGAAGCCCCAGGATGGGTTTTTACACTCTATCACACCCCTCACACAAGAGCCCATTGGGCTTGTAGTGTGGATGCAGCACAAGCCTATGCATATCTGGCGCTAAATATTTGACTAAGAAAGGAGGGGGTGGATGAGATTCGAACCCATGACCTTCTAGTCACACTAACTCTTGATACCATGTTAGGGAACCATCTCAACCAAAATCTTAAACTTATGGCTGATGGCCCAGGAATACATTTATACTCTATCAAATCCTCGCTAACTTAACTAAGAACTAATTAACTACTAATGGCTAAAAAGTAGCGTGCAATACAACTATATAAGTAAATATATATTATAGACAAGTAGTAGCTAATAAGATAAAGAGAAAGGTAACTTCGTTGATGTATGCATCAATTCCATCTTTACACAATCTTTATGAAAGTAAGTAACAAATTTAAAAAGCTTAATTAAGGAAGAGACAGAGGTATATCATCATCCTTCTTACATTTAATGAAATAAAAAGTATTTGAAAAAGGCTTAGAACATGAAGTGTTCTTTCCCAGAAACTATCTTATCCTAAATTAGACTAGACTAGATGCTTCAGAGAATATTTTTGATGTGTTGTGTTTCTTGATATCCTTTTTTGTCCGGTGAAGCCTTTATTTATAGGCAAAGTTGTAGGCAGTTCTTTGACTAATAGATGTACTTGTCTTCAGGTGAAACCTGCTTTGGAGAATAACCTCTTAGATGCTTGGAAAACTGTCTGAAATAAGCGCTCCCTACACGCTTCTTGATGCTACTAGAACCAAGGTATAGTCATATCTTGGAATTTTGATATCTTATATTTGTCCCCCTTCCATTTTTCTTGGGTGTATTGTTCATTTATTCTTCTTGGATGCACATTTTAGTTTTGAAGCTGAAGAGACCCATAAAACAAAAAAGACAAAATCTACAAATAAGAAAAGGTAATATATTGATCAATCATTCATTTTAATCCTATATAATGTACATATATCTGTACATTAATTCATTTGAAATGTTGGCAAAACAAAAATATTGTCCCCTGATATGTTTCATATAATTTTATACTGTGTTCATCTTGGTACCTAAATTGTTATTTCACTGTGAACATTTATTGATTGCAAAGTGATGGTAAGAAGACCCTCGCATTAGAGGTGAGGCCTACGGAAGTAAATATGGTGACAATTACTGAGAGCAGGTATTCACTAGTCATATGATATTGTTCATTAAGTTTAATTGAATGTAAAATTAAGGTTTTCACTATGTTCATTAATGGTATACACATGTGTTAGCGATGATGTGAAATCAGTCTGGGTACGCAAGCGCTCTAAGAAGAACAACTTGATTTTCCTTCCAGCGGACGTTGAAGAGATCTCAGATGACGATGATGGTGTCAGCATCAAACTACACATCCTAAGAAGCAAGCCTTTCGTGACATGGGATTTGGACCTTTGGTGGAGATTGATTTTCCATATAACAACCCAGTTGTTGCTGCACACATTGTGTACAACTTCTGTCCTGATTCTAGCAGCATGATCCTAGCCAGAAAAAAGAATTCGAGGTGGAAGTGGAGGATGTCCACTTGGTTTATGGTCTGCCCATTGGTGGTATGTTTTCAGTTGGATATCAAACATATTTATTGGATATGTACATGTATTCATTTATATTAGTATTATATTCATTTCTGCTATCTATTGGTTGTGTACAATTGGTGGTATGTTTTCATTTGGATTACAAACATGTTTATTAGATATGTACATGTATTCATTTGTATTCGTATTATGTTCATTTCTGCTGTTTGTTGGTTATGTCTAATAGGTGGTATGTTTTCATTTGGATATCAAACTTGTTTGTTGGATATGTACATGTATTCATTTGTATTACTATTATGTTCATTTCTTCTATCTGTTGGTTATGTAGAAATGGTGGTATGTTTTAATTTTGATATCAAATATGTTTATTGGATATGTACATGTAATCATTTGTATTACTATTATGTTCAGTTTTGCTATCTGTTGGTTATGTACAAATGGTGGCATATTTTTCATTTGGATATCAAAAATGTTTATTGGATATGTACACGTATTCATTTGTATTACTATTATGTTCACCTAGATTTTGGTTATGTTCATTAGCTTCATTTAGTAAATAGATACTGACATATTTATGTTCATTGCAACGGTAATCCATGTTCATTTCATGCTTAACGGTAGAGGAAGATGATGGAACAGATGGCCCGTTCTAGGTCATGTTGACCTCATGGAGGGAATACCTTGGTATTCAAAGTGGAGTTCCAAAAGTGAAACAATTGACAATATTCCTTGCACGTGCCGACGTATATGTGTGTGACCACTGGAAGAGGTCATTCTTGGTGGTGGCAGTGAATACTTGCATGATAGTTACCTCAAACAGCCAACCCCGATTGAGTTATTTGAGGAGTGCGATGGCGGTGGACGAAGCGCCCAACTACAGTTGGTGCAAGTACACATTGGGCCTCAATGAGAGCGTTCATTACTAGAAGGACGGTATAGTCCAGAACAAAAAACGGTTTTTCTATGGGGCAATGCCCTTCTTGATGGTAAACATTTAGGAACAATAGATGTTCATTTGAGTTAAATGTGGTTCATCATTTAACAAGTGTATATTCGTCATGTTCATTACCTTATTCATTACAATATATTCAATTAGAACAAAGGTATTTTCATCTTGATGTATACTAGAAAAAGTATATTGATGTATACTAAAATGTGGATGTCAATGCAGATTTGCTACTTCCATAGAGTACAAAAGTAGACGCTGAAGGTTGAGCGCCGCGCTCCTCTAGTCAGTGTTTGGAAACGAGACTTGATATCGACACGATACGCTCTAGAACTCCGTGGTCCGTTTGGAGTGGGCAACATTCTTCCGAGGTTTGACCCCTAGCAGCAGCAGGTAATTGAACTCCTCCTCTGAAGTTCGGATCCAATCAATGCAATTCATGTACATAAATTATCTAATTCCCCACATTAAACCGAAACAACAACAACAAGAGCAACAACAAGATCCCCCCCCCCTTCTGACTCTGAGCTAACAATTGTACATTTCATACTATCTAGTGTTTCTTTTAATTTGAATGTGGGAATCTTTTCATAACCAAAAAGGTTTAATGGTTTTGTACCCTGTGTTCATTTGTAATCATTTGTATAAGTATGATGGTCTTCCTATGTTCATGTATGTTCATCTAATAGTGTTTCTAATAGTGTCCATATAGCTTTTGGTTATATTCATTGATTAGGGATCCTGGAGGAACCATTTGTTTCCTTTAAATATTCATTTTATTATGTATGGTGTTCTCATCTTTTTTCAATGAAAATCAGAATAGTGAATAGTTAAGGAATAAATTATTAGTTTGATGCTAATGTTCACTAGTGTATAACTGGTGTTCAATTGTCTAATATCTTCAAGTGTTTACCTTCTAAGGACATTGATTAGGATTGATAACAGACCCATTGTTTCCTTTGAATGTTCATTTTATTGTGTATAACGTTCATCATCTTTTATCCATGAACATTAATATATATTGTGAATGGTTAAGTAATAAAACACTAGTTTGATGCTAATGTTCATTTGTCTTACATAAATGAACATTTTTTCTTACAATAAATGTTAAATTGACCCTATTTGGTTTGAGGCTAAATTAATTTTAATGTTCATTTTATCTTACATAACTGTTCTATTTTGTACTGCACATGTTTTTCATATGAATAGTGTTTCTAATAGTGTTCATGTATGTTCATCTAATAATGTTTCTAATAGTGTTCATGTAGCTTTTTGTTATGTTCATTATCTCCACTTGGTAATTCATTTGAATTATATGAAAATTTTAGTGTGGAAATTCCTCCGTTTTTTGAAGGATACATACATGCAACTTTCATGTTCATTTGAATCTTTATTTATTTTGATATCAAACATGTATATTGGATATGTACAATGTATTCATTTGGGGATATCTACACTGTATTGATTTGTATTTCTATGATGTTCATTTGTATTTCTTCGACATTCATTTGTATTACAATGAAGTTTATTTGGGTTATGACCGTAGAACATGACATGTTTATTAGATAATTGACCATTGTTCATTTGTATTAGTCAGATGTTTATTTCGTATAATTGAGCAATTTTATGATGTATATTTATTTATTAATGTTCAACCTGATTTGCATAATGTCCATTGCCTCCAAGTGGTGGTTCATGCAATGTCATAATTGTTCGTTTGATATCTGCAGGCTTTTAAGGTTAATTTTATGGAAATATGTGGTGCCATCACAGCTAATGTGATGAAGTCAGCAGACTTAATGGGCCAATCACCACAATTTGTACCCGATCAATCGGGTGTATAGATGACTCCTACTGTCCTGAATGCCATATGGAAAAAGTTGAGCCGACTGCCTCCTCCACACAACCCCAAGGACTAGGAACGCAAGATCCCAATGGTGTGGGTGGCTCATTGGCCACCCAAGATGGTACTGTGTTCTCATCTGACACATTCTGGAAAATGGTGGATGATGTAGTGAATTACCATGTTGAGCCTGACCTTCAGCCTTAGCTTCAAGAAGAACACCCCCAAGCACACATGGAATTAATTTGAACCTCCATCTGTCTGGCACTCCTCCCATCTCAGACATGTTTCAGGACGTTAGCGATGTGCATGTAGATAATCTTTTCCAGTATGACATTTCTGTAGATGAAATTTTGGAGGGTAAAAAAATTGTACTTCTTTGATTGTATTCTTGGTTATGTTGCCAAGGGTTTCTTATGGCAATTATGGTTGATTCGCACAGTTTCACAACTGAATTTCCTGATTCTAGAGAGCAAAACCTGTAGACATCGACTGAAAGGTATATATTCCTTAAGTATGAATGTGTGTTCAAAAACTACGGCTTTATGTTCTTTTCGGAATGAACTAATGATCAAGGAAATTATTGAACTAAGTTAGGCTCGGGACTACAATGTGTATTCATTGATTTCACATGTATGTTCAGTTATGTATAATTGATATTCAGTTATCTAATATCTTCAAGTGTTTATGGATGCTGGAGGAACCATTTGTTTCTCTTAAATATTCATTTTATTATGTATGATGTTCATCATTTTTTTTCAATGAACATCAGAATAGTGAATAGTTAAGGAATAGATCATTAGTTTGATGCTAATGTTCACTTGTATATAACTGATGTTCAATTGTCTAATATCTTCAAGTGTTTACGTTCTAAGGCCATTGATTAGGATTGATGAAAGACGACCCATTTGTTTCCATTCAATGTTCATTTTATTGTGTATAACGTTCATCATCTTTTATCAGTGAACATTAATATTGTGAACAGTTAAGGAATAAATCATTAGTTTGATGCTAATGTTCATTTGTCTTACAAAAATGTTCATTTTGTCTTACATAAACGTTAAATTGACCCTGTTTGGTTTGAGGCTAAATTAATTTTAATGATCATTGCATTTGATCTATTGTTCATTGTGTTTGGTTGCACAACTTAACTTGGTTTATAATAGTTCAATAATGCTTATTGCTTTTGTAACAATGATCATTCTTCTTGTTATAATGTTTGGCTTATTATTAATCCTTTTTCAAATGGTATGATGTTCATCATCTTTTTTCAATGAATATCACAATAGTGATTAGTTAAGGAAAAGATTATTAGTTTGCTGCTAATGTTCACTTGTATATAACTGATGTTCAATTGTCTAATATCTTCAAGTGTTTACAATCTTAGGCCATTGATTAGGATTGATGAAAGACCCATTTGTTTCCTTTAAATGTTCATTTTATTGTGTATAACGTTCATCATCTTTTATCAGTGAACATTAATATTCTGAATAGTTAAGGAATAAATCATTAGTTTGATGCTAATATTCATTTGTCTTAACAAAATGTTCATGTTGTCTTACATAAACGTTAAACTGTCCCTGTTTGGTTTGAGGCTACATTAATTTTACTATTCATTGCATTTGATCTATTGTTCTTTGTGTTTGGTTGCACAGCTTAACTTGGTTTAGAATAGGTCAATAATGCTTATTGGTTTTATAACAGTGTTCATTTTTCTTGTTATAATGTTTGGCTTATTATTAATTTTCGAATATTGATATCAGTATCTATTAATTTTCTAATGTTCATCTGTTTGTCACGTGTGTACATTGAATCTAATTGTTATCTATTTGCTGTAATTATATTCTTCTTACTATTCTATGTAGTACCTATGTTCATTAGATGATCAATGGGCCTACTCTAAATTAATTATTTATCTAGATATGGTTGATGTATTGTTCATTTAGTTATCAAACGTATTCATTGTGTTTAATCTGATGAACATTGTCTTTCCCTAATATTCATCCTTTTCAAATGGTGTTCCCTGTACTAGTGAGACAAACACAACAGATGCATTGGAAGCAGAAATGCTTTTACAGACACCAGCAAAAAGTGGGTTGGAAAAGGAAGAAACAAGCAATTTACAGGCCACCCAGACAAAAAGATGGTATTCATACAAATCTTATTCACTTGATATATTTCATTAGTCATTTCAAACTAATTTATGCTCTATGAAATTTTGATATGTAAAGGCCTCAAAGACTGAGAACTAGGCCGGCTATATTAAGATCTTCTTTCCTAGTGAAGTACTCAGACTTAGTTGTCAAAAAGAGGAGGAACAAAACACTTGTATTTATGGCTTACGTAGCAGATTATGCATTTGTAGAAGGATCCCTAAGGTATGTGTAAACTTCCTTTTAATAGATATAACAAGGTTTTGTTCATCCCACATAATTCATTTGGGTTCTTTTTTAAGTTCAGTCTCTTTCAACGTGGATCCGTTAGCGTTGCTGTAATGTTCATCATGGATATTGTGTCCAAATCCAACTCAGTGTGAAGATGTTTATTGATGTAATATTGTTATTCATTGGTTTTGAGCTGTTTTCCTCTAGTTAGGTGAACAGTACAATGAATACGATATCATGTTTATTAATTTTTATCTTCTGTTCATCTGTTTTATAAACATGTTCATTTGTTTTTTCACACATATTTACCTGATATGTCTTAACATTGTTCATGTTTATTAATTAACACTCGTTATTGGTCCTCTACACAAGTGACCTACTCTTTGACGACAGAGAACTTTCATAGATAGAAAAGAAATGCTAATGCCAGACTCCAATAAAGAGATTTGAAACTTAATCCTTGATGTTTGGTCTAACATCTTAAATGCAAGGAACGCCGAGCTTGGCACATCCAACTCGGTACAACGCCCATTCTTCACAACAATTGCCCATGTAATTTCAACCACCTTTTCAAATAAAATAAATAAATGTATACATCACCTATATAATATAGAGTTTTTTGTCAGAAACAACCTTTTATAATCACTTTTTTGCGAAAAATAGCCTTTAATTTTTTTTGCAACTTACAACCTAAAACCTAAATTTTTTTGCGAAATGAAACCTTTTTCTAATTTCCGTCATTGACCGTTAGTTTTAGACCGTTGACCGTTAGTTTCCACCCCAAACCATCCCGACACCACCACTACCCCATCCGAGACCACCCCCCCACCCTAAACCACCCCAAAAAAATCCCACCTTACCCGAAACCACCCCCAAAACCAGCCCAGCCCACCCGAAACCACCCAAAACCACCCCCTAAACCACCCCAAAACCAGCCCCAATAGTCACAGCCATTCGGGTTAGGGTGGGTGCTGGTTTTGGGGTGTTTATGGGGTGTTTTCGGGTGGTGTCGAAGTGGTTTGGGGTGGAAACTAAAGGTCAATGACGGAAATTAGAAAAATGTTTCATCTCGCAAAATAAAAATAGGTTTTAGGTTGTAAGTTGCAAAAAAAATTTAAAAGGTTGTTTTTCGCAAAAAAGTGATTATAAAAGGTTGTTTCTGACAAAAAAGTCTATAATATATGCCCTATATGTGCAGGGCCTTCTATACCCGACAAGAGCATCTGAAAATATTCCCACTCAAGAAGCAGAAGCACATAATGATGATTGGAAGATGAATTTCTTTATTGATAACATGAGTTATGAGTGTGAGACCCAAGGGATCACCGATGTCAAGCAGTACAAGCTAGTGAGATTGTTATGTATTCTCTTACGTTATTTCGTTTAGTCTGTGTATTCATTTACTCTCTTTTTTTTAAGTTGGTAGCTTAACTTTGTGTTTATTTTCAAATCTCAAGTGATTTTCTGAGTTTGTTCTTTAAGTACCCATTAATCTTAATTGAATTGACACTGTTGTTCATTTTTTAATATTAATAGGTCTTTTTCCCAATCTGTGCTAGTGGCCATTTCTATGTTTTTTGCTTAAACTTCTCTAGGTAGACATTGGATGTTCTGGACAACAGGACTTTGGACGAAGGATTGACTTCTAAAGATAAGTACTTTGATTATCTAGAAGCTACGGTAAGCAATGTCCATTTTATTTGTTTCGATGTTCTTTATTTTTTTCTTGATGTTCACTAGCAAAATATTTTGTCTAGACAATATGGTATTAGACATTTATATTCTATGGCTAAGTGTTCATCTGTTTTAACTCACTGTTGTTTGACAGATAAATGCATTTGGAAACTTTTTTGCATCTAAGGGAATCTTTCTAACCGAATCCTAAAATCCTTCAAAACTCTAGTTGTTTTAAATGCCATGGAGAAACAATTTAAATGACACAGATTGTGGCATTTATGTCATGAGGCACATGAAGAAATTCTACGGGGATTGGGAAGCCAACTTCAATGTGGGGTTCGTTCATGAGAATATGATTGGGTACCCCAATCCAATAAATGCATTTGTTTTTGTTAACCTAACACGGGATTCATTTATATAACATTTATGCTCATCATAAAACAATTTGACAAGGTGACACAACTTCGTTTCCAAAACGTTGTGGACCTCCTAACTAATGACAGGAACAAGCGACGTGAACTACTACTTCAAAATGCGAAGAACATACTTCTTGGGCTGCCTAAAGCTTGTGAACAACTAACATTTATTAACGTTTTGTAAAATCAATACGATGAATGTTCTTTTGTAATTAGCTAATGTTCATTTGAATATTTATGGATGTAGGAAATTTTCCTCCATGAAACTGGTGTTTATGAAAATATTTTGTAATTAGCTCATGTTCATCTTAACACTTATGGATGTAGGAGCTATAACAATACTCTTGTTCGAAAGCTCATTTATGGACGTTATATGGAAACAAAACATTTCGGCTCTAGATTTTTGGTTATACCTCATTTTTCATTAACGCCTCACTAGTAAAATAACTTTTATTTACTGCCCCCTTATTACTGATATTCTAGTGTTTTGCAGCAAAAACAAAGCTAATAGCTGCAATTTTAATATAGAATTGCAGCAATTAGAATATAATCTTCTAATTACTGCAATTCTATATTGAAATTGTAGCCAATAGTATTTTCTATATGCTGCAGTTATATATTAATATTGCAGCCAATAATAAATTGTAAGAGAAATATAAATTTAAATAGAACTTAAAATATATATTCTTGGTTCTATGTTGATACACGGATTGCCCAGGTGGAAATCTGATACTCCCTACTTTAGACCAAAAAAAACTAACTATGCTTCTTCCTCACCTAATTGTCTCAACCCTAAATCAAAGGGAGTTTTTCTCTTTGTTGCTCAGAGCCTTGGACGACAGCAGCAACGCAGAGCCAGTTTCTCGAGTTTCACAACACTAGCATGAATATCACGACACCTACGAACCACCCCAGAGTTGTCACCATTATCATCGTCGAGCAATACTCTCGGTTTTCTCTCACTTTGTTTCCGGTTGATAACTCATTACTCTGTCACTTTTCCTCTCTTCAATACTCTTGAAATCTCAATTGTTTTTAATTAATTTCCTACGTCAATTCAATTGCTTAATTTAAGTGATCTAACTCTCAAGAAAACTTTGATTTTTTGTCTTATTAATTCAATTGCTTCATTTCCTACTGAATCTCTCGCTCTTCTCTCGGCCGCATTCTCGACATGTACCATCAACTCCTCACCTCTGATCCTCGCCTTCATCTCCACCCACTTTTTGATTTCCTCATCAATGATGTCCATATTCCCTTCCCTGACGTCAGCAAATCCATCAGCCGCTGCCCTAGATTGCTCATTTCCAGCGTCGATTCCCAATTATTTCCCACATTATACTTCTTGCGCACATTAGGGTTTGTGGGTGCTCATAAGATTGATTGTCATACCACTGGTTTGTTGGTTTCTAGTGTTGAGAATACTTTGTTGCCTAAATTAGAGTTTTTGAGGAGTTTAGGGTTTTCCAATTAGGAAGTTGTTAATATGGTTATTAGATCACCTAGGTTACTTACTTATAGTATTGGGAGTAATTTTAAACCTATAGTGGAGTATCATGTGGAGGAAATGAAGAAGGATTTGAAGGAGATTAAGCGGTTTCCCCAATATTTTTCGTTTAGTTTGGAAGGGAAGATCAAGCCGCGACATATGTTGTTGGTGGAACATGGGTTTTCTATGCCACTTAGGACTATGTTGAAGGTTAGTGATGGCGAGTTCGGTTTGAGGTTGCTTGAGATGAGATTGCAGCTTATTAACCGATTGTTGTAAGTTGCTATATCTTTTGTTGCCCTGTTTTTTGTACATTGTGCTGATAGGTTGAATTTTATTAACTTGTATGGATATGTATATTTAACCTCAAATATGAAATGTGAAGCTTTTCGATATAGAATATGAACCCAGCAACGTTGTTATTTCACTTATTTGTATATGGATATGCTTTGTGTGAAATGATGGTGGGTCTTGTTAGACATAAATCACTTGGTTAAGATTTTATGACTGCCCCCCAAAATTAGTTTCCTTGATTTTTAAAAGAATGGTGCTTTGACTGTAGGGGGCTTTCGTTGATCGTAAACCTTTGAAAAATCACTTGCCAACCCGTGTAAGATTGTATGTTCTCTGTTTGTCTTGTGCAATATGGCACTATGGCTTCTTTCCCTTATGTGACTTATCTTTCATATGCAGAGAATCCTGAAAGGTGATTCTAATGTTGCAACCATAGTCTATGCCAATTCCTTTGCTAAACACCCGAAGGAGGTAAATTGTCATAGCTTGTTACTTTAGCTCGACAAATCAATATTTTTGAGTTTTGTGCTTTCGGTTTCTGTTTGTTCAAGTTAATTAACTCTTTTCTGTTCTTTGGGTTTTCCAGTTTTCTCCATGTTTTATTTTTGAATTGTACTATGCATTATGATTATGGGGTTTCCATTTTTTGATGATTGAATTAGTTTTCATAATTTGATATTTTTGTGTGTTAATGATGCCTAATTGAAGATATGAAGTTAGATGCTAAGGATATTTTTCGGTTTCCTGTAATACTGAAAAAATCTAGAAATCGTTGATAGTTTGAGATAATTAAAATGCAAAATTGGTTGGTATGATATAATTCAATTTTTATGGATGTGTAATGGTATAATTTCTGTTGGGTTCTCTTTTTTGGCTCATTGCACAATGCACATTCATCTCTGAGTTGAGCTACAAAGATTTGTAGTGTTGTAATATCTTTTGACTTGAATTTTGTTTTGTTGGGTAATTTTAACTTGGACCATTGTTTTGTCACTCTATGTGGTTCCCTCTACTTGTGGTGTTTAAGACAAGTTTTGGTAGGTTGGTTGTCAATTGGATTCTCGAGGATGCATAAAGGGGTCAGGCAGTGAATCAGTCATGTTGCCATTGACATGGATTGCGAGAGTGTTGACTGCGTATGAGAAATATAGAGTGACCTCTGGCTTTCGGGGTAAATATCAAGTATGTCTTGGTTGGTTAGGTAAGGGGTTGCCACAACTACTTGATCACTTACTATGTTGCTTATGTGAATTGGTGCACCATAAATTGTGTTTTCTTATAATCTATCATGCTCTTTATTTACTGAAGTGTTGAATTTTAGAAGATAAGTGTGGCTGGTGGTTCTATAGCAACAACAGATTCAGACATCCAGTCTTACCTATAGCAATAGAAATAAATAGAGAGTACTTTTAAGGAGTAGTAATTCAAAAGTGATGCCGGTAAAATTTCACAGAGTAATGGAAGACCCATTACATGGTTCTGCAGTGCATAGAAGAAGCTTTATTGACTTATGGTTTGCCGTGATCTGGCTTTGGAACTGCTTCGCTCTTTGATCTTGTATTCCATCTGATGGACAGGGATTGATAGTTAAACCAGTTGGCACTCATTAAAAGGCATTAAAGTTATTGAAGTGATGGACACTTAAAAAGGTTAGGCATTGCTCCCTTTCTATGCAACAACCAACAAGTCTATCTTTATGTAAATGCTTGTCTGAACAAGCTTGGTCGTAGGATTCAAGTGTGTGCAAGAATATTTTTCTCCTTCCTTTCTATATTGCGCTTGACCTTCTCCTCATGAGAATTATCTCTTGTGTGTTAGATTTAAATTACTTAATGGTTTAACCTTTTGTTTAGATACAGTGAACAAACCGATTCGACTTACCTTTTTGTTTTGTTATGGCTATTTTGGCTATGGATAATATGGATTGCAGGTTATGATGAATTTATGGATACCTTTATTTCAATAGAAGCTCTGCCGAAATTTTTACGGCTTCTTGTGTCAAATTATTGTTAATGTGTTGTTTTTGTTATAATAAAAATAATTGCAATAATATTAATAAAAAATATAATCGGTTTTGTGCATGTTGGAAAACATCTTATATTTTTTTAAAAAAAACAAAGGTGTTTCTAATTGCTTCTCTTCTTGGAAGAAATAGTAGCTAATAGAAGAGCTTTTCATGGATTGTGGCATCTTCTTTTTATTGCTGCTATTTCTTATTGAATAGCAGCAAAAAAAAGTTTCTTATGGCTGCTATTCTTTAGTTAGCAGCAATAATAATTGTTCTATTTGCTACCCTCTACTTGCTGCGTAATAGAAATGAGCAGCAAATGACATAAAATATTAAGCAGCAAATAAATGTTTTTTTTACTAGTGCCTGACTGCCTGTGCTTTTCACATATAAACAACGATCATTAAGAATATAGTTATGTACATTATAATATATTGAATGTACTTGGGTGAACCAATGAACAGCTGAGTAAATCAGGGATGTGAGAAAAATGAACATCTAGAGAGTAACAAACATTTGTCAACACAAAATGAAGCTGTGAAATAAACGCAAGATTATCTTAGCTGAAATTTTTTTGTTATGCAATAAAGACAAGATATCCCTAAATGAACAATAAACCTCTTATTGTCAAATGAATATACTTATATAATGTATGATGTTTCATTAAACCCCTTCTCATTCAACGAATGAAGTTATATAATGAAACAAATATTATGATACTACTTAATGCAAAAGTTATATGACTACTGAACATCAAATGAAATAAAGTGAACACATGGTAACTCATCATTTATGTGATTTACATCAATGGATGCTTGACTATGATCAATAATGGACTGGTTCAAAATTCTAATACTATTATAGAACTTAACATATAATGAGGCACAAAGATTAACCATGTGGATTGTCAAATCCTCATTGTTCTTTAGTGGAAACATAATGCTCATTTATGGATAGCCAGCTGCTTCCATACATAATTGTAGAATGAGCTACGAGCCTAGAGTCTATTGTAATAAACAAAATTTGGAAATAAAAAAACATTCATCTTAACATAGTCAAAAGGGAGTGTTCCCGTTTACAAAAGGTAGTTCCACAATGTAATTTTGATAACAAAAAATCCAAACTACTATAGAGTAGTTTTATTGACTGGATAATACTGGTCACTCGTATATATATCCAACAAAGAACCAGCTCCTGTCGAGTGTGCCATGTTTACGTCTCGGGGAATTTCCATAAATTCCTGGAACAGATGAATATGTGTAGTGATTTAGTAAACAATGAAGTAAACAACATACACATCGTTTTATCTTTCCAAAATGAACACTTTATGTATAATATATATATATATACGAAATGAATGATGGAGTTTATTGAATGAATAGTATCAGGTATGAGTAAGTTGAATGAACAACTCAACATTAATAATGAACAGCATACAATGGTATGAGTAATTTGAAAGAACATATGAGTAAAGTAACCAAATGAGTAAATGAAAATATTGAACATATTTTTGTTGCGTGACCAAATGCGTAAATTGAATGAACAACTATTTTGTCTCAGTGAATATAAGATCACCTACAACGAACCTTTATATCTACATTTCAGATTTCATGACTATATATAATGAACTTAGTTTCTTCCATCCTTTGAGTTTGTTAATTTTTAACTCAAGTGTGCTCTTCATTCGTATATCTTTCGATCCTTTCTTCCTCTTCTTTGGGAGGTCTTTCACTTTTGGAGATAATATGCTCTCAACTTGTTCAATTTTTATGGAATCATCAACTTTACCGCGTACACAAACAACAGTTTCCTTTAACTCATTCAGTGTCAAATCCTTAAGACTACGCAACACAACGTCGTCTTGGGAAGAGTATATCAAGGAAAGCATTTTCTTTGATATTTATATTCTCCATATAGATGGTGCTTCAATATCCATATCTTTCTCAATTTCATCATATCTTGTGCACATGGCACCCTTAGTCCATCTACGAACTATATATTTATTCGGGATTTTTGTAACGTTGTTGATGTGAAATATTTGAAGAGAATGTGCACATAAGAGACCCATTTCACCAAAATACTTACATGTGCAATCAATGTTGATGGAATCTTGGTCAAAACTAATAGTATGCATGATGATGTTCTTGTCCGTCCGTCTGACATGATACACTATTACGGGTAGTTCCCACTTCAACAATTTCTGCTCACATGATGCTCCTTTAATAAAGTTTTCCTCGAAAATCAAATACATTGCTACTGTGTAAATATCCTTTGCATGGGTCAACAACTTCAGTTCACCAAATGCAAGGTGCTTGTTCCCCGACAATGACCTATAATCTTGGGCATTTTCATTCTCCCTCCAATCTTGTACAACATCAACAAAAGCCTTGTAGAAGTCACACAACCCTTGGGTTACATGGAGACGATTGTTCAAACAATGATTCGTCAATTCGCTCCCTTGCGATGATAAAGCACCCCCAGAAAAATAATCTTTCGAATAAGCAGGGCACCACAATTCCTTCAATTCATACAACCTCTCCAACCAATCTCCTACTCCACATTCATACTTACTGCACATACTGCATAAATTCAATGAACTTATTAATAAATCAAATGAACATATGAGTAAGTAATTGGTACAGATAATAGATGTATGATACAACAGTGAACTTAGAAAATGAACATAAGTGTAACTAATATGAGTAATATACCACATAATATAAATGGATGTTTGAATATAATAAATAAATACTTCATAATGTTAACTATTCATGAACACTCAAATGATCAATGATTTAGAAACAATGAATATAATAAATAAACTCAATTCTTTTAATTCATATAACCTCTCCACCCAATCTCCTACTCCACATTCATACTTACTGTACATACTGCATAAACTCAATGAACTTATTAATAGATCAAATGAACATATGAGTAAGTAATATGAATGGTACAGATCATAGATGTATGGTACAAAAGTGAAGTCAGAAATGAACATAAGTGTAACTAATATGAATAATATACCACATAAAATAAATGGATGCTTGAATATAATAAATAAATATATTGTTAACTATTCATGAACAATCATTTAAAGACAATGAACGTTTATGCTGATTAAATGAATCCTTCTAAATAGTAATGAACTTTGATAATAAGAACTTAAAGTTTAATGAACATTACCACATTGATAATATACGATGCACTTATATACAATTAAGATAATTACTGACTAGTACCTAATGAACTTTGATAATAGATATTTTAACATGACGAAAACAGACTCTTATTACCAAAAAATTCACGAAATTTATCAATGAACATAAGTTCAAAATACACGAATAACCTAACAAAAATAATGAACAAATTTTATCAAATGATCAATGCTTTATAAACAATAAATATACACATTATTGGATGCTTCAATAAAGTAAACAACAAAAGTCTTGGGAATGTACTAGTTCCAGAAGTACTCTAATTCACTTGTAGTTTCACAATGTTTCAATATGTGATTAAATAAATCAACAAATCCATTCATTTGCCTCAACCCTTTGATATTTTGTATGGAATTCTTCCCAATGTGCCACGTACAGAACCGATGTTTCGCATTTGAAAAAACAATCCGTAGTGCCTTTGCCATTGACAATGATTGGTCAGTCATAACTGTGATTGGAGATTTCCAACCCATATTCTTCATAAAAGATGCAAATAACCAAACGAATGAGTCGCTAGTCTCATTTAATAAGAACCCCACACCAAACATTTTATTCTTTAGGTGGTGATTCATACCAACAAATGGGGCACATATCATATCATACTTATTAGTATGATATGTAGTATAAAAGACTAGTAAATCACCAAAAAAATCGAAGTCTGTCCTCATACGACCATCACGCCAAAAAAAAATTCACTAAGTGGCCCTCATTATCAAGCTGAAAGTCATAGTAGAAATTGTTTTTTTCAGCTTGGCGTTGGGTTAAATCCTTAATCAATTGGTTAGAATCACACCCATCAATTAATTTTTTGTTTTCAGCAACAATTGCAGCATTCACATCTTTGTTGGTGAAACCAAGATTCGCATAACCACCAGCTTCATGGCAAAGCACACGAATAGAATTAGCTATGCCAACCCCACTACTTCGAAGGTTGTTAATCGCACCTAGCTGTTCTTCAGTATCCTTTCGGTGTGATCTAATATAATGTCTCTGTCCAACATGAATCATTGGATGATTATGAATCATGTTATGTTTCACTACAATGTATACTCCTGTGTTTTTGTCCACATCAAATAGAACATGTGCAATACATCCAGTCCGTTTATCAAGTTTAGTATATGCCTGGATAAAATGAATAAATGACAGTTAAAAATGAACATGTACAGCCACTGGATAAATTATACTTCCTCTGTTTTGCAATACTCGAAACGTTTCTTGTCTGCACACTATCCAATGCAATAGTTTGAACCTTAATATCTCGAATTATTGATAAGTAAAAATTATAAAAAGTTGATACTATGCATTAAGACGAATCATATAAGACCCCACTTGACTATATTTTTTCTTATACACTTGTGAAAATATATAACATAAGATTGATAAGTGAATAGTGGTTACTATGCTAATGTTGGAAGTATTGCGAAACGGATGAAGTATCAAATAACATATTCATTACAAGATTTAGATGAACAATATGAATAAACATTGTTATATTTTGAGTGAGCACATATAATAGTTAAACGAACATATTGAACCATATCATATACATATTCATTAGGAGATTCTAAAAATACAGTGAATAACGGAATAACATAACTAAACATTGGTGACCTCTAGATGAGCATATATGATCGTATGACATCACAATAACATTAGGTATCTTCAAAATAAACAATACTACCAATGATATTTGACACATAAAGATCCATTACATTGATCTCAGAGAACAACAATGCAAAGCACAAATAAATATATGCATCTTCTAGATGTACAATTGTGAGTCAATGATAATTGAGACATAAACAAAAAATGTGACGTTTTAACAACTACATCATTATGTGGACAACAACTTCTATGTTTAACGATAATAAATTTACCTTAGGTTGGGCAACTTCTTTACGCGTTAAACCTTCACAAGAACAATGCAAGTATCGTTGTCGAATCGTTTTCCCATCAGATCTTGTCGAGGCCCTACCCTTACGAACACCAAACCCACGCCTAAATTCATTGTCGTTGTACAAAATAAAAGCTTCATCATCGTTGGCAACTCGTTATGCAGCAATTCAGATGAAATAGCTTCATGATACTCTGGCAAAAACAATAATTGGTATTAATGGATCATCATATAAGATGAATGTTCATCAAATACCAATGAATGAATAATAAGTGCCACTCCAATGAATATTTATCAAGTAATATGAATGTACATCCATGCACAAAAAGTTTTATCCATAAATTCTAAAAATTTAAATGATGTTCATCTCATTTATGTACGTTGTATGCACATTCATATAATTTAAACACATACAAAACAAGGCTTCAAACTCTTAAATGTATGTTCAACATTTAGCAAAAGTACTTCCACATTCATACGTTATTATCAGGTATTCATTTAATATACGTTAATATTTATTAAATGGAAGGCTATGTACATTCGTTATGAAAGTTGCCCATAATACGTTGAATGTGAAATTACGTGGTTTGTACTTTATAGCACAACATGCTAACATTTTTACCACAACAATTGAAGATTTTTCATACAAATACCTTGAATTCTAGATGAAGACCTTGTTACATTAGGAATTTCTAAATTTCCATCTGAAACTATTTGCTCGTTAAATGGATTATCATCTTTCTCAAGAGAAATCTCCATTTAAAACAAATGAAGAGCACAAACACCAAATTATGAATATTAAATATAAAGAGAGAAAGAAGAATGATCATTTATGAGAGAGAGAATAGCAATACTAGCATTTATAATGAGAGAGATGAGTGCTCAATATGTATATATATATATAGAGGCTAAAAGAATTGAAAGCGAATAACTCCCGCCCAAATTTTCAAAGCATGTCTGCTATTTAAATCCTTGAGATATTCATCATAAAAGGTCTAATGTATATTTAGTTTACTTGAAAATTAAGTAGGACATAAATATTTTTCCTTATTTCATGTATATTTTTTGTTCAACTATGTTCATTGGGAGGATGTATGATCATTTGGGTACCTATGATCAAACTTTATCTGGATGTTTTTCTTGTACATCATCAGATATGCATTGTTCAGAAATTAAAAGGAAAGAGAATAGTGTTCAATATATGTATAGAAGCTAAATAATTGAAATTGAAAAACTCCCGCCCAAAATTTTACAAAGAATGTCTGCTATTTACAAATTTACAAAGAACGTCTGCTATTTACTTATCAATGATTACAGTAATTTCAAATGCTTCATTTGTTCATCTCAATAGCTATAATGTACGTTTTGTTCACTTGTAAATAAACCACATTCAAAAGATTTGTCCATAAGCCATTTACATTTTGTAGTGTATCTTGATGCTTTTCATGTACATTAAAATATATCTATTGTTCGTCATTTGTTTTTTAAAATAGAATTTTGTACTACATAATTTCAAGCCATGAAATTTACCATTTTCATTAAGTTTGGCCATTTGTACTTTATATTCCAACAAATGTTCATTTTTCGGTTGTTTACAAATATGTCCATCTTCTTTTTTAATTATTACAAAATGATGTAAATTTTCCCATTCATATGTTCATTTTAAATTAACTATTGTTTCTTTATGTACTCATTGTGAAACTCTTTTCCTCATTTATACATAAAATTATATAAGAATAGTAGCATGTTTGTTTAATATATCCATGGGTTCATCGTATGATAATTGATGTTCATTAGTTATTGTATAAATGGGAAAACGAAATTTCATTTGTTTCTCATTCATGTACATTAGTCATGGGCAAACAATTTCCTAGCAATACTAAATGTTGTTTGTCTTTTTCCCATGTATATTTATTTTCTTCTGGTGTTCATTCCATGTCAAAAATAAGGAGAATGCTGATTTGTGGTTTGTTTTAGTTTTTTGTCTTTTATAATGTATTTTTATTCAGGCCTGATGTACATTCCGTGTCAGACACAATCTGGGCTGTTTTTTCTTGTTGCATTTTATTCTCTTGTTGATGCGTTTTACTTGGGCGCACCTACCTCTGTGTAGGTGCGCGTCCAAGATTGAAATTGCGCAATTCAATTCATGTTTAATATAGGGTTCCAATTTAATTTAAGACTTACATTATTTGAAATTGAAAATGACGTTTGGTGGTTGGTTAAATGATAAATTACACAAGAGACAATTAATCTACAAGGACAAACGATGCAAATAAAGTAGAATGAAGGAAACTAAAATTTGATTACAATATAATATAGGGGAAAAAACATGCATGATAAACTGGAAAAATCTTATGTCTCCTTTGCTAGAGAGATACAAACATTGTGTAATACATAAGACTTGAAATCGAAGAGATCCAAATACTAATGTAATTACACTACTTGTACATTATTGAAATAAATTAAAACAGACGTTGGGATTATTGAAATCTGGATTTTTTACGTGATTAATGACAAGCTATATTGCGTGGCAAATGAGCGCCTTTCGATATATAGCTTTGAATCAGTTGTTGGGATGCAACCATGGCCTTAGAAATTTTTCATGAAAATTAGCATAAAGAAAGGTCTCATAAAATGGAGGGTGTTGTTCATCAACTAACTCCTTCATAGGTCCTAGTACCATGGTTTGTTTGTTTGGTGCCACAAACGATGCTAAGGATACCCTTATCTTGTCTTTGCTAGTCACTGCTCTATGACGCACGCTCTTGTACCTTCCATTGCTCAGTACCTGCATGTAAAACTGTATTATTGGACGATAGATTTATATGCGCAAGTTCATCACTAATGCGAGTAAATGTTTCAGTCCATGGTTATAGGAGATTTGGCCACACATAAGCCCAACAGGTTCCATCCTAAAACCATATGCAATAGGCGGAGTAAATAATTGAGTTATATGTTAATCATCCTCTCTCCATTCTTCCGATGTGAGACACATGTAAATATACTCTCAACATTTATACGATAAATATAAGGTAAAATTAAGATGATATATACCTCGAGGGCATCTCCAACATTACAAACGAAGGCATTGGGAATAGGATTAACAGCCATCCATTTGCTGTCTTTGATGATGTGAAGACCGGTCACCCCTTCAGTTTAGCGAATTACAGTAAGAGCAGTCATATCATTATGAACGGGCAATCCTAGAGTTAGTTCTGGATCTGGGCATGGTGGGTAGAAATTGGCCTGCATTTTGTAGTATTTGATTTTTTCTCCCATATATTTTTCTAATGCATCCTTTTCTAGTCCTAAACCTTCTGACAGCCAACCAAACAACTTGTTGAACAACACTCCAATCTCCTTTGCATATCTTCGAATGATTTCCCTGTCATCATCAATATATTTATGGTTAACAACATGCTAATTTAACGAAGACGATGAGTGACTAATTTAATTGCCATGGTATATATAAACATTGTGAATTGAAGTATTCAATAATCCTAGATATATCTTGGGCAGAACCTCCTCCTAAGAGGTTAATCAGATACTACCTCCGTTCCATATGTATTGCAACATAGGGAGTTTTATGCTTCCCAACGCACTCCTTTAAACGCTAATATCTCTAATTTTATTTAAGTAAAAACTATAAAAAGTTGATATTAATTAAGCATATATCGAGACGAATCTAACAAGATCCCACATGACTATATTTATCCTTATGTATAAATCACAAAAAAAGGTCAAAATAGAGTGTATGAATAGTGCAAAATGTCAAAGGTTGCAATACATTTTGAACGGAGGTAGTAGTTGATATCTAATGAAATAAGACTTTACATATGACACATGGTAGTAAATCTTGTGCATTAAATTTTTTTTTCTTCGTACAATTTTAGCGTCTCAAAATTCTACTCCCTCCGTCCCATAATATAAGTCCCGATTCAGTTTTTACGCGGGAATTAAGATGGGTAGAATCTTATATTATTTGGATTAATAGATTCATTTATATTGGGAAGCACCAATTTTCTTTTCTAGCAAAAAGAAATCGTGGCATAATTTATGTACATAACATGTCATAGAAGTTCAATAGGTTCCTGCCTTATGGAAGATAACAACTCAAATGGACCAATTAAATAACTTCATTACATTTAATTGACCAATAGAAATGTTTCTAAACATCACAAGTTTTACAGCTATTGGAGTAATTGAAAATGGCAGGAAACTTCATTGAAGATACTACTATCATTTGTATATGAAAAAAATTTCATTTTGACCTTTTCTTTCAATTTAAAGATACTGTATCATTTGTATGAAAAAAATTAGTAGCTCAAAATAATAACTGAAAACACATTGGCATCTCCCAGATAAAAATTTGGTAGGAAAAATTTTCCATTTCTCGCAAAAAGGACGAAATACATAGCCCACAAAACAATTAAAAACCTACTGCAAATGATCAATGCATCATCATCATTTTGAAAATAGGAAATCACCAACTGCTATCAATGCATGCTTCAGATTTGTGTTTGGATCATCAACTGCTATCATCAAATTTATTTCAAGTTTTGAAATTTGTATACGAAATCATCGACTACTATCATCAAATTTCAAGATTTGTGTCTGGATCATTTTAAATATACGAAATCTTCAACTGCTATCATCATCATCAATTTTCAGCGATTACATAGAAAAAATCGGAACAAATTTTAAGTTTTTAAGTTTGGATGCAACTCAGTAAAAGATTAAAGGGACAAAGAACAAAACCACTTTTTCTTTCAAAAAAATTAGTAACAGAGGAGTGAGATGGTAAAGTAGAGAAATATGGAAAAGGGGAAAGTGAAGGAGGAGGAGGAGAGAGAATATTATCAATGGTAGTAAAGGATAGTTGGAGAGGTGGAAGAGATAGAACAGATTCCAATTTTGCATTAAATTTGGGTGCAGTTTTCATGGCATTATGAGGGATAATTTTGGGAATTTAAGTATTCTTATGAGGGTATTTTAGGAATAATTGTTGGACTAATTTAGAAATAGGACTTATATTTTGGGACACTATATAAGAAAACAGGACTTATATTATGGGACCGAGTGAGTATAAGTTTTGATTTTTTTTTTTGTTTTTGTTGCACTATAAGTTTTAATTTTGTAAGCAAACTCCTCAACGCATCAGGAACAATGTGAATTACACGAATCCCAATGTGATTGGTTGCTTCCATATATAAGTGCTCAATCCTACTTTATTCCTTTATAGATGATCTTTGTAAACTATATACAAGTATCTATCACTTTTTGATTGTTCGTTGCAATTTTTTTCTATATGGAAACAAAAACATTTAGATAAGATATTATTGGGTTTTTTGTAATGGACAGTTCGAAAATATCAACTTCTTATTATATTAATCTTCTTGATAATTTAAGACATTTCTCGTTAAATTTATACGTTAACATGCCTGAAAGTAAAATTATTGCATTTATATAAAAAATTGACTATTAGAAGCTCTCTATAACTTAAATTTAACTTAAATTTATACGTTAACATGCCTGAAAGTAAAATTATATTAATCTTCTTGATAATTGATGCATGCACCTTATCCACTTAACTTAAATTCAAAAAAAATTGAAAAAATAAAAAGAAGTAGAGTTACCGGTATTGTGGAGACTTAATAGGGATGTCATGAATGAAAGAATCATCAGAAGGATGCCAAAGATGTGTCAAAACTTCACTCCAACCAGGAACTTTCTTATCACCATCAGGCTCATGATAATTAAAAATCTTAACATCTTTCTTAAAATCTGTACTATGAAGTTGAGCTCTTCCTTGTTCTGGTGGCAACTGAAAGAAGTCAACAATGGAGTTCAATATCTCATTGCATAACTCCTTATCTATACCATGATTCACCACGTAAAATATCCCATATTCCTCACAAGCTTGCACCAGTTTCTCCCTTATTATCTCCTCCGCCTCGTTAAGGTCGATCACGGGGATCGAACTCGGCTCGACCTTCGACAGCTGAGGCCTTTTCTCTTCAGAGAGTATGAAGGTTGGAGAGAGTGATTGGTTTGTTGACCCATCATCCCTTGCCCACCTGAAGGTGCTTGCTTTTGTTGCTGCTGATGAGATTTCTGCCATTTTTATTTATTATGTATATACTTTTTTTTTGGCTACTCAATTATATATCAATATATACTTGTGTTTTGTGCCTTGTGCTCGTGCACACATTGAAAGGTATAAAGGAGCGTCCAATATATATTTAGGAGTAGCTTGAGTAGGTAGGACGAAGTAGTTGGGAGTTTGGGACTTCAAAGGGAGGTGTTAAATTGTTAATCAAGGGAGACTTAATACGACGAGTAATTATCAGGCCAAACAACTCTTGATCTACTCGACCTCCTTTCTTTATTATTATCGTTCAATTAGTGTTTGGAGCTCCGCGCACGCATAAATGGCTTTTGGATGACTTTTTCATTGGCTTTTGGCTTTTAAATCTGGTCAAACAGCCAAAAAAAGTGTTTGGTAAACGACTTTTGGAGTAGTTGAAAAGCCGGCTTTTAAGCCTAAAGCCTTTTTGGCTTTTGCTTTAATTTTGTACTTAACAGCCAACACTAACAGCCGTTTTTACCAAACACTTTTATATACAACCAATAATTACACAGCCACTAAAAAAAGCCGGTCAATCCAACCACAACAAAAAGCCACCAGCCAACAGCTACCAGCCGATTGCCAAACTCAAAAGACTTGAGTAGACCAGGTCCACACTAAAAATAGTGTGGACCGGCCACTTCTCACACGAGCCCAAAGCAAAAGCAGCCCAAAGATAAAAAAAAAAGCAGCGGCACTGCTTCCTCCATAACCAAGCACCACCACAAACGAATTTCAAGCTCACAATTCAACAAAATTGTTATGGTTTTTGTACAATTGAATTAGGGCTTTGTTTTCTTTACATTTGAATTCTAATATCTGATAGGTTTTAGTCGTATCACCTAATCAAAAATAAACCTACAGTCCTCTAACTATGGTAGTCAATGGAAGCAGGGTCGAATCCAGAGGGAGACAGAGTTTCTAAATTAATATTCAACCAATTAGCTACTTCAGATCAAATTAGAGAAGAGTTAACTGAACTAATGATTAAACTAAAGAAGACGGATTAAATCGAGGATTTAGCTATGGACTAAAAACCTAGGGTATTAGGTCGGTCCACCATGCTTATACCAATCAAATAGGGTCAACTACTACCAAAACCTAAGTCAAGAGTCGGGGGATTAGAGCATGTGTTGAGCTATGGTTAAAACTCAACGCTCATATTTCAACATACGCTGCATGTTCACTAACGTAATCAGAACTACTGACATGTCTTATGCCTCTCACTACTAAAAACGAATGTATTAACGACCATTACTTAACGACGACTAAGACATAGTCGTCGCAAAAGCACATAAAAGGGGGAAAATTAGTAAAAATGAAACGCGGGACATCTTGAATTTTGGGTGAAAACTTAAACCGCCTTAACTTGCCATTTCGTGCCGTCGTTGATACTCACAGCCAGGTCCCCTACACTCTTTCTCTCTCTTCCCTTTGCAATCTCTTCGCTTCTCTCAACCTCTGATGTCAAAGACCCTGAACTACGCATCGATTCTCATTGGATCTTGGTTGTTCTTAACATCGATGTCAGCAAGAGAATAACAATTATAGTTGTTGTTGTTGCGCATTAAGGTCAGTTTTTAATATTCCTCTTTGTTTAGGGTTAATTAGTATTTATTTTCATCATATAAACACAATTTTTGCGCTCAATCGTATAAGGAGGAAATAAACTCCTAATTTTCGTTTGTTCAGTTGTTCTTTTAGACGATTTTCTAGGTGTTGAATCTTTTCTGGGTTGATTTTGGTGATTGTTAGGATTTCTATTGTTTGCAGGTTAGGGTTTTGAATTTCGAGTTTTTCAATGCTGCGAAATCACTTCTTCGTGAATTAGGGTTTTCCGTAGCATATTCTATATGAATTTGCAGTTATTATCACTTGTAATTACTAGTTCATTATGATATTTTCCGTTCCAGCCAAATAATTATTTCAAGTTGCAGTTTTCATCACTTGTTCACGAGTTTCTAACATTTCCCAATTGAATGTCTATGTTTAGATGGCTATTCACTTGCTGGAATGTTTGCTAACAAATCAATGCAAATGGGGGTAAGACATCCAATTCTTTTACCTTATTTGGCCTGTGAAATAATTGCTTGTGCTCCTGTTTTTCATAAGCTTGCCATTGGCCAGTGCTTGCCGCTCATGATTCTTTTGACCTGAATGTGTGGGGATAGAAATATTGAGTGTGCTGCTTGCCAAACTCACAATGCCAAACCGTGCCAGCTCGTGTAAAATCGTGACAATAGAAAGTAATAAAAGGTATGTCTTGACTTCTTATTATGTACTAAGCAATTTCAGAACTTATTGGAGCTTAAAAATACTAAAGATGATAGCTTCATGAATCATGAAACTACTATATGCATGATATACTTAGGCCCTACCTCTAGTTCTTTTTGGACAGAACTGTAAAAACTATTTCCAATCTCACTAGAACCCTCGACTTAGCATCAACGAGGCTTTCAAATTTACTGATACATGATTTAAGTAACAACAGTTTGCCAGGTGTGATGCCTCCTGATTTTTTTAGACAATGTAGTCTTTTAAGAACTATCAATTTAGCTAATAATAGGTAGATCATATTACATAGGTAGATCTTGTTGTTAAGAATCAGGTAAACATAAGATAAAGGAGGACTTTGGTTATGCTGATGTATGTCTGCTGCTTTCTATTATTGACCTTATTATGGCTTTTGTTGACCAAGATTTTATTAAGCAACAAGAGAGCCTAGTCTCACTTTTGTGGCTGCTAAGTTTGATGGTATGCTCAAGCTTGGGTTCAACGAAATCTCCGTTGGTAAAGTTGTCCCAGTCTGGTATGCTAGTTGTTGGCTACTGTGGACATTTGGTTTTACATTGGAGATCTTATGATAAAAGTATTTGGACATTGTATCAGTACTTCATTAGAATCATAACTTTTTCATCCACCTCCTTTACTCCTTTAATGTAGTGCACTGTCATTACTTATACCATATGGTGAACCAGGGTCTTGTTAGGAACCTGTTTTTTCCTTCTGGCTGAACCGGAACAAATATGAGGAAGAAGGGGGCATAATTGTTTTTGGTGGGGTTGATCCTGACCATTACAAGGGGGAACACACTTGGGCTCCTGTGACTCATCAAGGCTGTTATCAGGTTGCTAAATTTATCTTTTCAGGCTATTGCGCTGATGGTTGTTCTCCGATTGTTGATTCTGGGACATCTTTGTTTCCTGGCCCAACAGGTATTTGATTTCGCATTCCTTATTTCCTTTAGACTTTTAGTGTCTCAGTAGCCATTTCATACCTCGGTTTATGTTAGAAAACTCTTAAGTGTCAAACGTTGTAGTTTGATATGGACGATGTCTTGTTGATGGCGACAAAACTGGTAATTTATAAGCACCTATTGGAGTTTTTGCTGTGCATCCATTTAATTATGATGTATGATAAATGCTTATAGAAATTTATCTTTTCAGGCTATTGTGCTGATGGTTGTTCTGCAATTGTTGATTCTGGTACATCTTTGTTGGCTGTCCCAACAGGTATTTGATTTAGCATTCCTTAATTCCTTAATTCTTTTACTAAGAAAGCTACTGCCTAGTATTGCTTTGATGGTCTGCGAGGTGGTGTTGAGACTAGGTTAGTTGTTAATTGTTACCTTGAAGTGCAACTTCTTCGAGTTGGTTTATCATGTGTTTGATCCTATGCAGGATCTTAGAGTTGGTTTATCACGTGTTTTATCAAGTGTATTCCAGGTGCAGGTTCTGCCTTCTATCTAGTTGGTATCTCACTTGAGAAAGTTGTTACATAGCTATTTTTTAATTTTGCTTTTGTACTTGCATAGCTTGAGTTGTTGTGCTCATTTGAGAAAGCTGCTGCCTAGTCTTGGTTTTATGGTCTGCTAGGTGGTGTTGAGTTTTAACTTGTATCCTTGAAGTGCAGTCTTTTGTACAACTTCTTAGAGTTGGTTTTATTATGTGTTTGATCCTATGTCGGATCTTAGTGGCCGATTTGAGTGGCCTTGTATTATTTTCAGAGCTATTGGACTTCTGCATTGTTGATCTAGGAGTTTTCAATTCTTCTGAAAGGGTGCTAGGGGCTGCTTAGCTAAGCCCTTATTTTTGTTTATGGCTGTGGCTTAGTGTAATGCTATTGTTTGCTATTTTTGGGTTCTTGTTCCCATTTTTCTTAGTAGCAAACTTTGATGTTAGTGATTGGGTGTACCTTTTAGGTTCATATGAAGAGTCTTGGTTGATGAGATTAATGTTTGTAACTCTTCTTTTTGATAGTCAATTAAAATTTTGAATTGCCCTTTTTTTTAGTTTCTTCATAGGATTTGATTATATACTTTAATGTATCTAATGTTTATATTTATTTGTTCTTGATAGGTCTTTGATTTGAAGAAAGGAGCATATCAGGATACTAGCTTTCCAGTGACGTTAAATTTCGCCCAGAAAAAGCTTACAATGATATCTCTTGTTTTGTGTAATTTTTTCTGTTGTAGTTCAAAAGAATTTAAGTTGGATCAAGAATTGTAGACAAGTTATATATTAATGTTATTGCACTTTTGGGTTGAACATATTTCAAAAGCATGTATGAGTATTATGTTTTGGTTTCTCACTAAAAAAGTTGGTCTACTTTTTTTTCTATTGTTTGTATATATATATTTAATTTTCTCTTGAATAGATATTATCTTTGATAGAAGTTGTACGAAGATATGATTTGCAATAAAAGATAGTTACATATAACGACGAAATTTTTCATTGTTGGATGGTTTTTATTTAGAACATTTACGACGAAAATTTTCGTCGTAATTGCCTTAAATTTGTCGTTATTACTATGACGACGAACAATCTGTTGGTCGTGTAAAATTAGACGACGAACAAGCTGATTTCGTCGTTATTACCAATAACGACGGGACTAGTAACGACGACCATAACGACGAAACATGTCCATCGTTAATTGTAATTAACGACGGTTTTCTACCCTTTTAACGACGAATTTTTTCGTCGTTAAAAATGCAAATTCTAGTAGTGTCTAGTCGTAAGACGGATCTGTGCAAACAACTATTAACCACAAGCAATCAATGAAATTGTACACTGACATTAATTACTCAATAAGAACAAACCACATCACAATCACCCTAATCAAGCCCTAGAAATTAATAGAAATCTAAATCACAATCATGGTATAAACATGGATTTCCTATCTAACACCCTAGAAAGATAACTACTCACTCATAATCGAATTAACAATAACAAAACTAATTGGAAACCCTAATAATTGCATCATGAATAATTAAATATTTAAGCTAAGCAATTAAGAATAATAAAAGAGATTAGAGTAAAGAAGAATACCAATTGTCAGAAAGCAGGAACTTTTATTGAAATCGAATAGGTTCAATCACCTTTAATCTAATCTAAAGTGTTTAAACTAAGCTAATAACTATGAGAAATAAAACTGAATAAAGATGCCTCTAAAATAATGAGGAAAATGTATTTATAATACCCCTCAAAATCTAATTAAAACGGAATTAAAAGATAGAATTTCCGCGAATACGAGCACGGGACCCGATCAAGCAAAGGACCACCCGATCGGGTCCATAGTAATAAAAAATCCAACAACTTCAATTCTTCATCCCACGCAGCAGCATAGCAAAAATAGGCTAATATGGGCCCACCCGATCGCATGCCCGATCAGGTCATGGATCAGGTGCATAGTAAAAAGTTCAGCAGCAGACCCAGCACCTTTGGCGTAACAGCAGCAATATTAACAAATCACACACCACTAACATTAACAAATCAGTGGGCCCCCTCATGTCCCCTTATCACACAACACTAACATTAACCAATTAGTGGCTTTGTCCTCTTGCATGTTGTAGCTGGCAGCAACATTTTAGTGAAGAGGAGCCCAGCTCACGCGGACAGCACGCACAGCACAATTTCAGGCCTGCCCGAAGTGGATCGGGCTACCTGCGCCCGATCGGGCCGCGAGCATCTTTGGGCCCAGCATCTTCTTGGACTTTGTTCAACGCAGCCAGCACCATTTGACTAAAAATTGAGTTCGCCCGATCACCCACCCGATTGGGTCATGTTTGCCCGATCGGGTCTGGGCACTTCGTCTCTCGCCCGATTGGATCGGGCAAGTCTTGCCCGATCGGGTCCGCAACTTCTGCACCCGATCAATATATCTTCGCCTGATCGGGCCATTTTTGCCCGATCAGAGTACGAAAACCTCCTTTTTGACTCTTTGGCTCTCAATTCTTCACGTTTAGAGGTCTTGGGACCTCATAAACTACCCATAAAGCTCGTGAGCCATCCTACGTGCCTCGTAACATCTCGTAGAGCCGTGGTTGCTTCCAAATAGCTCGGGAATAAGGAGAAAACTCTCTAAAACCTGCAATTCAACACTAAAACACAAAACCACAACTATATACGATAGTTAGCATAAAATAGCTCCCAAGAGCTCCAATGACGCACAAATTAGCTTGTAAATAAGGGAGAAAACTCTATATAAATACGTGATATCAATATCATGTTTGTAATTGTTGTTTTACTAACGAAATTGAAGCATTTCATTCAAAAATTCGAAACCCTAAGTTTTGCCCCAAATTGATTTTTATTTTATTTTATGCCCCGATTTTATACATCAACCTTCACAAATGTTTAATTACTAACATTTGAATTGTTTTCGTGCTTAAAATCGAGCCAATTGCCCTCGAATTTGCATTTTTTTGCTCAAAATTGTTGTAATTGTTGATGGCGGTGGTTGTTGATGGCGGGGCTGGGTTAGGGGGTTGAGACGGTGGCGTTTTGGTTGTTTCAAGGGTGAGACCGAGTTTGGGGCGGTGTGGCAGTGAGGTTGTAGGGTGGTGGTGGCGTAATAGTGGTGGTGGCGGGTTATAGTGGTGGCAGCAGCACCAGTGAGAGGAGGGAGAAAGAGAAAGAAGAGAGAGAGAAAGGAGTGTAGTCAAAAGTATTTGATTACAAAACTTTAACTTTTAGGAAAAATTGTTTAGAATAAGTCGAGGTTCATGTCGTCTTCTAATATTAAGTTAACCTTTCAATTATTCTAGAATAAGTCAAGCTTGTATGCCACTTAAATTTAATTAGGTCGGCTTATATTTTAACCTGCAACCACAGGTAAAGTGTAGGTCATTTTTACCATTGCCCATCAATTACCCTTTAAATCAACTTTTAGCCAGTATTCTTTGACCATTGTCTCACTAATGAGTTGACCTCATACCATCACCTACTTCTTCTTTACTGCTTCACCTTCTTCAAACTTGACCATTGTTACTCCTTCCATTTCACCCTTCTCTTTCCTCCTTCTCATCTTTCTTTACTCTTCAGCCTCTTATTCCTTCATTATTGTTAAATAGCATATGTGATCAATGAATTTGTCACCACCTTTACCAAGATGTGGTTATAAAGAATAATCATTCCTTTTTGAACATTTCTGCATTCATATATATTTCCTCAAAATCAATCATTTAAAATGAAATCACCCCAATTCAATCAAAGTTAAATCCAAAGAAAATAGAGTAAGTACATTAAAAACATGTTTAAGAAGAAAACATTTGATTGTATTGAGCTTGAACGGCCATAGTTTGTAACAGAGAAAGATATAAGAGAGATAAATGTATTTATGGGGGTGAAAAAAAGATGATAAATTCGAGAAATGAAAATGGGAAGAATTAAAAAAAGAGGAGAGTGTGGAGCAATCTGGGGAGTTGATTTTGAAGATGCTGTGAAAGCTTAATTATTATTAACAATTGAGGGGCACTTAAATAGCCTAAGTACAAAGCTACGTAAACCTAAAAAGATAGAGTTTGCTAATAAGAAGATATACAATCCTAAGATAAATCTAACAACTAGATATACATTGACTAAATATATTATATACATAATTATATATAAGCAAAAGATAAGCTAGGCTAACTAACTGATGACGTTGAGCCGTTATCTTCATCATGCCCCCGCAAGATGGACTTCCTTTGAGCAAGGCCAATCTTGGACAGTAGTAAATGCAATCGGGTCCTAGCAAGAGGTTTGATGAGGACATCCGCTAGTTGGTCATCGCCGGAAATATGTTGAAGTCGGATAGTACCCAGTTGAACTTGTTCTCGGACAAAGTAGAAAGCCAAGGCTAAATGCTTCATTCGTGAGTGAAAGACCGGGTTTGCAGAGTAGTGGGTTGCACCAAGATTATCGCAGTAAATAGCAGGCTGATGACAGAGAGGTAAGCGTAGCTCGGCTAGTAGGGAGGTGAGCCACAACACTTCGGCAGTGGTGTTAGCTATTGCCCGAAATTCTGCTTTGGTGGAGGACCGAGCTAAGGCTTTCTGTTTCTTCGAGCTCCATGAAATAGGGTTGTGTCCTAAGTAAACTATGTAACCAGTGGTAGAAATGTAGTCATCTTTGTCACCCGCCCAGTCAGCATCAGTGAAAGCATGTAAGCGTAGCGGGGAAGATTTGTATAGTTGAAGGCCGTAGTGAACGGTACCTTTGAGGTACCTTAGAAGACGTTTGACAGCATGCCAATGAGCATCCGTAGGGTGTTGGATATATTTAGATAATTTGTTAACAGCAAAGGCGACGTCAGGTCGAGTGAAGGAGAGGTATTGAAGGCTGCCCAATATAGCCCGAAATTCAGTTGGGTTAGGAATGGGTGAGCCACTGGAGTGAGTGAGAGGAGGGTGAGAGCAATAGGCGTAGCAACAGGTTTAGCCTCGTGCATGTTATAGCGAGAGAGTAGGTCATTGATGTATTTGGTTTGAGAGAGGAATAGGCCGTGAGTGTTGGGGACAACTTCAACTCCAAGAAAGTAAGAGAGTGAGCCAAGATCTTTGAGAGAAAAGCGAGCTGCGAGAGTGGTAATGAATGTGTTTAGGTGAGCTAGAGAAGGGCCCGTAACGATAATGTCATCCACACGTAAACTATGAGATAGATTGTGTGAGGCCCATTGGAGTAAAGAAAAAGAGAGGGGTCGGCAATGGAGGTGCGAAAGCCATAGGAGAGAAGAAAGGTTTTGAGCTCATTGTACCAAGCTCGGGGAGCTTGTTTGAGGCCGTAGATGGCTTTCGTGAGTTGACATACGTGAGTTGGATTAGATGAGTCAACAAAGCCGGTGGGTTGTGCCATGTAGACGGTTTCACTTAGGGTGCCTTGTAGAAATGCGTTGTTTATGTCGAGTTGACGGAGGGACCATCCATGAGAGATGGCGAGGGAGAGGATGAGACGAACTGTTGTTGGGCGAATGACTGGACTGAAGGTGTCGGAGTAATCAACACCAGGACGTTGATGAAATCCCTTGGCAACTAATCGTGCTTTATGTTATTTGATTGTGCCGTCGGGTTTGTATTTGATACGAAAGACCCACTTACAACCAACAATGTTGTAAGAGGGGTGAGAAGGAACGAGTTTCCAAGTTGAGTTCCGCGTGAGGGCGTCAAACTCATGGACCATGGCCTGTCGCCAAACTGGGTCTTTGAGTGCTTGACGTGCGGTGGTGGGTTCAATAAGGGGAGAGACTAACGTGGCTACTGTAGCACGTTTTGAGTTTGATTTAGGATAGTTCGGGTTTTGTTTGGTGATGTTGTTGCTAAGGCGAGTGATAATAGTGCGGGTGGGGTGAGTGATGGGGAAACGAGGCGTTGGTTGGGGAATGGGAGGTGCTGGTGTTGTCGTGGGTTGAGGGGGAGTAGGAGATGGTAATATAGGAGGGGCAGGGGGAGGGGATAGTTGAACCGTGGCAGGGGTGGGTAAGAGAGGAAGGGCTAGAGTGCACCATTGGCTTGCTTCCATGGTGGTGGAGGCAGGCAAGGGGACGCAGAGAGTAGAGTAAGGGAAGGTTTGTTCATTGAATTTAACATGGCGAGACGTAAAGATTTTGTTTGTTTTAGGGTCAAGACAATAGTAAGCACTTTGGGTGGGGGAGTAGCCTACAAAGATGCAGGGTGTAGAACGAGGAGCCATTTTATGGGTGGTGTATGGACGTAGCCATGGGTAGCAAAGACACCCAAAACTACGTAATTTGTTGTAGTTGGGTGGTTTTCCGAAGAGTTTGAGATAGGGAGATTGATGGGAGAGAGTTGGAGTATGAAGACGATTGATTAGATAGGTGGTCGTGGTGAATGCGTGTGGCCAACAGAGAGAGGGGAAGATGAGCGTGAGAGAGGAGAGTGAGACCAGTTTCGACAATGTGACGATGACGATGTTCGGCGTAGCCATTGTGTTTAGGAGTGTGAGGGGGAGAAGTGAGATGGGTGATGCCATTGGAAGAGAGAGAAGGTGTGAGTTTGACATACTCGCCACCATTATCATAGAAGAGTTGGATGATTGGTCGTTGAAAGAACTTTTCAACAAGAGCGCGGAAGCGGTTGAATGTGGCTTGAGTGTCATATTTACGTTTGAGTGGATATAACCAAATATATTTCGTATAATGATCAACAAAGATAACATAATATTTGTTACTGATCATAAGATAATACGGGAGCAGTCCAAACATCCGTGAAAATTAATTCAAGGGGAGCAGACGAAGTAAGAGTGGATTGAGAAAAAGAAAGTTTGTGACTTTTATTAATATTGCAAGAATTACAGTGAGAAATTGAGAAAGGGACAATATTTAAAGAGAATTGACTACTAATGACTTGAAGGGTGTTGACGGATGGATGGCCAAGGCGATGATGCCAATCAAGAGACGGGGCAGCAATGGTGGAGTGGACGGAAGGTGGATGATGGCGCCATTCATAGATGCCGGAATTAAGAGGTCCTTGGAGGAGTATTGTGCCCGTCGTAAGCACCTTGATACAAAAAGAATGAGGTGAGAAGACAATAGTGACATTGTTATCTTTACAGAATTGAGAAACAGAGTATATTACGTGAGATAGTAGGAACACGTAGTACATTAGTAAAGGAAATAGTAGAGTGAGGAGTGGAGAGAGAGAAAGAACCAATGTTTGATATTGGAAGATACGAGCCATCGCCAATGATTAATTCGTCTGAGCCATCATATGGAGTGTGAAGAGAAAGATTGGAAAGATCATTGGTGATGTGATGAGTAGCGCTGCTATCGACGAGCCAAGAGGGAGTGGAGGGTTCCGGATGGGCAGTGGCGGTGTGGGCTTGAGGGGTATGAGAGGGAGGGCGTTGTTTGTAGTATGGGCGAGGGTGTGTAGGAGAGGGGTTGTGGTTAGGCGAAGGGAAGACGATGTGGGGGAATTGGGTAGTGAAAGTAGGGCATTGTGAGATAACATGGCCCATGGTTCTACACCATTGGCATTTTCCTTTGAAGGGATTGTGTGGGTGAGAGAGTGTAGGTGGATTGGGATGGGGGAGAATGCCATGGGAGGGTGAGTTATGGCCACGATTAGGGTTGTTTTTGTAGGTGGCGGCATGAGCGGAGGCGGAGAAGGATGGGGTGGTGTCGGTTTGTTTGAGGGTGAGTTCATGTTGGATGAGTTTTTCATGTAAGGCATCAAAGGAGATGGGTGTGTCACGATTGCGAACGGCATCGATGACGGGTTTGTAAGAGTCGTAATCAAGGCCTTTAAGAATTTTGGCCGTGACGTCCTCGTTTGTCATAGGGTGGTCCATAATGGCAAGTTGGTCAGTGCACGCTTTAATGGTGGTCATATACTCATCTATGGTGTGGGTATTTTTGGTGATGGACTCAAGACGGTCTTTAAGTTGAAGAAGGTGACCACGAGATGGTTTGGCATAGGTGGTGGCTAGTGTGGTCCACGCTTCTCTCGAGGTGGCAGCGCGGACTATAAGCGGGGCAATGGTGGGTGAAAGGGTGCCAAGAATAAGTTGGTCTTGACGTTGCCATGTGAGATAGGCGGGATTTGGTGTAGTTTTAGAGGCCTCAGTTATGGTTGCGGGCGGTTGTGGGTGGGTGCCATCAAGAAATTTGAAGAGGTCGTAGCCGAAAAGAATGGCTTGGATTTTGGTTTTCCATGAGAGGTAGTTAAGAGAGGTGAGTTTGATGCAGTTGGTAAAGTTGACGAGGGTGAGCGGCTTCGATGGCTCAAGGTGGTTGTCAATGGAGTCTGGCATGGTGGCGTTAGAATCTACTGCTCTAATACCATGAAGATGCTGTGAAAGCTTAATTATTATTAACAATTGACAGGCACTTAAATAGCCTAAATACAAAGCTACGTAAACCTAAAAAGATAGAGTTTGCTAATAAGAAGATATACAATCCTAAGATAAAGCTAACAACTAGATATACATTGACTATATATATTATATACATAATTATATATAAGCAAAAGATAAGCTAGGCTAACTAACTGATGACGTTGAGCCGTTATCTTCATCATATTTCTCAGTAGATGATGTTTATTGCTTGTGCAAGACCTAGAAAATGACGACGCCAAATCCCGAATTTGTAAACAAATACAGCTTTGAAACAATTTAAATTTTTTAAACACACAACGTTGAAACAAGTTAAATTTTGTGGGTTGAAAGATGCTATTACTTCTGGGTTTGAGGCCTTAATAATCGCCGACAATCACTTCTCATCGTTGCTTTCTTGCAATTGACCACACACAGCCGCACACCGGCGGATTCATCTCTATTTCCGGTGAAAATTCTCAAATTCTCACAGGCGGATTCATAAGAATTGATTGCCATCTGCATGAATTTCTGAGTTCTGCAAAATCGAATTCAGTGCGAGGAGTGAGGGAGATGGCGATCTACAGAGGAAGATATTCATGCAGTATGTGGTGGGCATTGTGGTGGATTAATTCTAGTCTTTCACTTAGTTAAAACACTCACATTCATCAAGTATTGTTTCTCTTTCTATGGCTTACTCTCTCCAGTCTCCACGAGCTTAGTTGAGATGAGTTTTGTTGTTAGAGAAACAATTTCCTGAGCCTTGTTAGTTCAGTGAAGCAATTTCTTCACCTTTGTTGTTCTTCAATGGCATAATTTCATAAGGGAGCATTTGAGTGAAGAAGATGCGCAAATTCCATGGTGGACGCGCACCTACCATGAGGAAGGTGTGCCCACCTAAATGAACATCAGGCGTAAACAAATGTACATTAGAAAAGATAAAATACATTAAACAAACCACAAATCAACATCTTGCTAATGTTTGACACGGAATGAACATCAGTTGCCAACAAATATACACGGGAAAATGACAAACAACATTTAGTTTTTCTGAGAATAGTTTTGCTGAGAATGAACATCAATGAGAAATAAATGAAATTAAGTTTCGCAATAGTTGTAAACAAACAATGGATGAATGTCAATCATGCTATAAAGAACACATGGATAAATTAAATGAATAGATGACTATTCTTTACTTAATTTATGAAAATGGGCAATGAGATGTATAATAATCAATGAAATTATTTGTTGTTAATGTTTAAGTAGTTATTGTTAAAATTCATTATGTATGATCTATTGCTCATCTTATTAGTACACGCGTTCATTGTGTCTACTCTAACGTTCATGTATTATTATCAATGAACATTTCTATTGATAATATTTTAGTACTTATTACCAATGTTTATTATGTTCATTCAAAAGTTCATCTACTTGGTACAAAAGTTCATTTTGTTTAATATGGATTGTTATCAATGAAATTTTGTACTGTCAATTATTATCAATAAAATTATATATTGTTAATGTTCAATTACTTATTATCAAGGTTCATTATGTATGAAGCTTTGTTCATCTTATCAGTACACATTTTCATTGTGGCTGCTCTCATGTTCATGATTTGTCATCAATTAACTTTAGTATTGATAATTTTCAAGTACTTATAGTCAATGTTCACTATGTTTGCTTTATGGTTCATCTACTTGGTACACAACTTCATTGTGTTTCATGTAATGTTCATATATTGCGACCATTTATTCTGTGTTGTCAATTGCAATCTAATGTTCATTTTATTAGCACACTTATTCATTGAGCCTGCTCTAATGTTCATGTATTGTTATCAATTAACTTTGGTATTGATAATGTTTAAGTGCTTATTATCAATGTTCATGATGATTGTTCAATTGTTCATATAGTTGGTACCAAAGTTCATTGTGTTTGTTTAAATGTACATTAGATGAATATAGCTATTCACAATTCCCGATTTGATGTTCATTCATCTATAAGTATATATCTAGATTAGTATTCATTGTTTTGACATGTAATAATCATTGTTCATTTATCTATAGTTGTTATTACTTTTTGACCCGACGATTCAATTACGTCAATTAGGATAAAATGAATAAAGAACGGGGAGAAATGATTTAAAAACAATATGAAAATAAATAAAATAAATATTCTTATTGATTCTGAAAAGTGAGTACAAATACTTAGCATAAAATGCTGTAAAAAATATACAAATGACGTTTTTACATATTTATTCTAGCCGACTAAATAAAGAAACGGCTACCAAGAAGCCCTAACGTCTAATATTATGGGATTTGCCTTGATCACCTCATATCCTCATGTTGGACCGCACTTTCTCCATCTGCACGTCCAACGATACGTGAATTCACAACAGAAGTTTGGTTTTCGAGTTAGGGGTTTACTCTTTACAACAGGTTGTATGGTTTTATTTGATCTCTGTGGCCGGGGCTTTGCCCTCAGTAGTGGCTTTGATTTGTTTGTGGGGTTTGGCTGTAGCAGGTAGTGCATTTGGTTTATCACTTCTGCACATTATGAATTAGACAATGAACATTAAATGACAAAGAATGAATATTAGATAATAAAAACAGTACATTTAAATAAAATGAATGAACAATGAAAATGGACTAGTGAACAATGAACAACGAGAAAACAGTAATGAACAACAATGAAGTACTAGTAAAATATTAAATAAATGAATGAAATTATTATAAAGAATGGATAACTGAACAAAATAAATGAACAATATAGTTAGATGAACAATAGAGTAAGCAATTGGACAAATAATGAAAAATATTAAGCAGTAGAAAAAGCTAGTTAACAATGAATAACAGGTAAAAACTAATGAACAATTAACAACTGAAAAGTACTAGTGAATAATAGGATGAACAATTGACTTAAATGAAATGATCAAATAAAAAATTGTGTGAATTTAATGAACAATTGAATAATATGATATGATTATATGAATAATTGAATAATATGATATGATTAAATGAACAATTACATGAGCGTACAATTCAATTAAAAAAATTTACAATTGAACAAAATGAATGAACAATATAGGTAGATGAACAATAGATTAAATAATTGAACAAATGATAAAAAAATATTGAACAATAGAAAAGAGATTGTTAGCGATGAATAACAGGTAAAAATGAACAATAGACAAGTCATAGTGTATAATAGGAATGAACAATTATATTAAATGAACAATTGAATTAAATGAACAATTGAGTGAATTTAATGAATCATTGAGATAAACAAATGAACAATTAAGTAACATGAATAATGTACAATCGAATAAAAAGAATGAACAAATGAATGAATAATTTAATAATATAAAATGGTAAAATGAAATAATCAAATGAATGAACAATCAAATAAACTGATTGAACAATTGAATGTAATAAATGAATGAATAAAGTAAACAATTGTATATAATGACCCTTTATAATAATATTAGTTAACAAATAAATGACATCAATGAACAATTTAACAACATGAATGAACCATTTAATTACATGAATGAATGAACAAATTAATAACATAAATGAACATATTAATAATATCAATGAACAAATAACTAATTGATCATATCTATGTATGAATGTCATTAGAATGTTTTGAAACATATTTTTCCTGGGTTTGCAACCGAATTTTTTGAGATTTTTTGTTGTGTTTTGGTGGTCCTTTTAGATTTTGAATTTTGCATAGAAAAATAGAATATAGACAAAGTAAATAAATGAACATTTGACAATCATTATATGATTAAATGAACAAGTTGACTGAATTTAATTAAACAACGTTTTATGTATATATGAATGAACAATCAAAGAGACTAATTGAACAAATGCATGAAATTAGTGAACAATTGGCCAAAATAAGTGAACAATATAGCTAGTTGAAGAATAAAAACTAGTGAAAATTTGTAAAAACTGAATGAACATAGACATAACATGAGTGAGTCACAGAACAACATGGATGAATGAACTAAACATTCCAATAACATTTAATGACATGAATGAACAAAAATTAAATAATGATCGTAGAATTAAATTATATTACGAATAAACATACCTTTTTTTTTACAGTAGTTTCTTTGGAAATTTAGCGTTGCGGTACCTTTGGATCTTCAGTCATGCATAGCCAATTAAAGATGAACATTAAAATATGAACACTAAAACAACCAAGATGAACACTAAAACACCATAGATAAACAACATAACACAGTAGATGAACCACAACCCTTTCTTACAAATTCAAATATATTCAAATGAACATCAAAACAAAATTCCCCTCTTTCAAACGAAATCCATTTCAAATTAACATTATACTATTCCATAATGAATAATAGAACATACCAAATGTACCATATGTCAAAAGAGTTAATGTTAGTTGGACATTTTAACATACATAAAGAACCCATTTCAGGTGAACAATAAAACATAACAGATGAACCCAATTTCAAAATAGCATTTGAATATATATAAGAACATTAACTCATTTAAGGGTGAACATAAGCATATATCCAATGAATATCAGCCCAACATAAGTGAACATACGTAGTCATTTAGAAACCAACAAAATAGGAATCAACAAAAACCAAAAAACCTCAAAAACTACATTATCATTCACATAAATATTCTTATCATTCGAAATTGCTTTGTTGTTGTATGAGTTTAGAGTTTTCATGGGTTGAGGTTGAAGTTTGAAATGATTTTTATGGTTGAAATTCGAAATTTCATGTAAAAATGATGAATAGGTGTGGTATTTTTACAAATATAAGTTGAATGTTTGAAGTTGATTTTGACATGAAATTGGCTTGAAATTTGAATGAAAATGGTGAATTGAATGAGTGTTTGAGAAGAAGATGGAGAAAATTTAGAGAGATAATGGAGGAGAGAGAAATGGAAGAGAGGGAAAGTTTTTGGAAAATGAATTTAAATTTTGAATTCAAAATGAAAGAAAGAGATAATGAAGGAGAGGGAAAAAAATCTGTCAGAGGAGAGAGAATGGGGAAAATTTTCGGTTTTGCTGGTTCATTGGAAATAAATGATTGTTCATTGAAACTGAACTATTGTTCATTCCGTGCCAGAAGTAAAGTGTGTCTGCGTTTTGTTTTTTGATGGCTGCATTTTAGGTGGGCGCACCTTCCTCATGGTAGGTGCGCGTCCACCATGGACCTATTGAAGAAGATGAAGTGTCAAAGAGAAAGAGAGGGAAAGTGGGGTCAATAATTTTTTTATCTCTCAAACCGGTAGATGGTAATTCGACTTGTTTAAATTTAAGTGGTATACAAAGTTGACTTATTATGGAATTACTTATAGGTTGACTTAATATTAGAAAATGGGATAAATGTTGGCTTATTTAAAACAATTTTTCCTAACTTTTAATTGCTAAACCTTAACTTTTAATTAGAAAATCTTAATTTTTGCTAAAAAAATCTTAATTTTTCCTTCATAAAACTTAACTTTTGACTACAAAATCTTAACTTTTGCTACGAAAAACCTTAACTTTTCATTAAAAACACTAAACTTTTGATTGTTCAACCGTAACTTTTAATTACAAAATATTAACTTTTGCTAAAAAAACCGTAACTTTTCATTCATAACACTTAACTTTTGATTATAATACCTTAACTTTTAATTACAAAATTTTAACTTTTGCTAAAGAAACCTTAACTTTTGGTGAGCGAAAATTTAACTTTTTGCTTAAAAAACCTTAATTTTTTAGTGTAGACCGGGTTCATATTAAACTTGGTTTTTCCAAAAAAAACCCCATTAAATTGCATGTGAGTAAATATTAGAAAGAGGGAAATTCCTTTCCAGTGGTGGAAATTTTAAAAAAGACTTTTTAATTGGTAGCTCTATTTTTATAAATTTTTCTCAAACATAACATTAATAAGAATATTCTGTTAATGATAAAGCATATTCAATTAATTAATTACTAAACCGGTCACTTGCATGTAATGATGTAAAACGTGACATTTTATACCGGTTTTTGCCAATGTCGACCAAGTCAACCCTGAATGGCTAAACAACCCCCTATTCGTAACCTGAGCAATATTGCTCAGATATTATTATATTGTCCTCAGGTATAATAATATTTTGCTCAAATTTAGTGTCTAATGTATCATGTGACTTTATTGTTGTATGGACCCTACCTCTTTATCCAAATTATATTTTTTCACTCTTATTTTTGGTTTATCACATCTGAGCAAAATATTATCAGATCTTAAGTGTGAGCTAGTGAAAGTTGAGAGTTAGCCGAGCATTTTTCTAGTTTGCATGCCGAAGATTGCTCAAGTTAAGTTTAGGGGGTAAGTTTTACTCCTAAAGGGTCGATTTTGAGGATGAAATTGACAAAAAAGTGACCTGAAATGCCCATTTTATGGGTAAGTGACTTCCTTAACAGTTATGAATATACTTTATAATTAGTAGAATATTCTTCATTAATCTTATATTTGAAAATAATGTGTAAAGTAGGGCTACCAATGGGAATTATTACTTTTTATTTCCACTAATCGATATTCTTAAGACCTACGTCATTGAGAATCTCCTTTTAAAAGCATCATTATTAATATCATAGTTTGACCTTCTTTAATTGAGAAAATTATTATTATTTTTTTTAAAAGGAAAAGAAATTAAGTTACCCCTAAGGTAGGACTTAGAGTAACTTAACTCATCCTTGCGGGTGATTAAGGGAAGCTTAGGAGGAAGACGGGAGAGAGACGACCAGAGGCCTTCATGTAGATGACCCAGTTGGCAAGGCATTCCGCCGCTTTGTTAGCCTCCCGGAACCAGTGGTTGATCGATAGATAGATCTACACCAAGTAGGTCCATTCCTGCATCACAAATGAATGTTGTTAATTTCCCAAGGGATGTGCCAAATTCTTTTGATCGAATTAATGAATGCTAAGTTATCTCCTTCAATTTGGAGACAATTGATGCCTAGGTTTCGAGCTTGTCTAACACCCTCTCTCAGGCCCATTGCTTCAACATATATAATCGAGGAACGAGGGGAAAGAGGTTTAGCTCCAGCTAGGACCAATTCTCCTTGATGGTTCCTAATTATAAACCTACACGATGTCTTACTTGAGTCCAACTTGAAACCATTAATGTTGAGCTTGAAAGTCCCAGATGGAGGGGGGAACAAGAGACTAAGGAAGGAGAGGAGTGGTTATGGGGAGATGGACTGATATGAGGGGAGGGTCCCGAACCATTCTTCATAGGGTGAACCAATTATATTACAAAAGGAATTTATCAACAGGACCGTGCTTGGGATATTAACGGCTTCGTTATTAAAGTAGAACCTATTTCTTTAGATCCAAATAAACCACCAAGACATTATTTATGTGTTGGATATCTCTCAAAGAGCAAAAGGACAGAATTTGATTCAAGATTTCACTACCGATGTTAGACTTGATTTGCGAGAAAGGGGAAGAAGACCAATTGTAGTCGTTTGCTAAGATTTGAAAAATATCTCTGGTGAAAGGACAATCGTCTAAGAGGTAACATAGGTCTTTTGTGTGGTAATTGCATAAAACTCATGAAAGAGGAACTACCACCTTACTAGGGTAAAGTCTTTCTTTGTCAGGAGCCCATCATTACACACTTTCCAAATAAAGTTCTTAATTTTAGGGGAATCAGCAGTTTCCAAATCCATCGGAATGAACACTTGGGAATATTCCCGGGAGCGATGCCTTGGATCAGAGGGGCCGCTGATTTAGCGAAAAAGAGCCATATGGGGTTAGACGCCAGAAAAAACTATCTTCTAGCTCATTAGATGGAATAGAGATTTGGATGATTTGGGATACAATGTGGACCGGATTTACGACATTAAATTTCTCTTGGTCCCATTTTCTTTTTTCTAACACGAAAATTCACTAACTAAGCGTGACGATTAGGAATCGCAGCTACTAGCTCAGCTAGTGGATACGGTGAAGCCCAATTATTTGACGAGAAGTGAATGGAATGACCATTTCCTATTTTCCATTGGAGGCCTTTTGAAAATAAGTCTCGAAGCTTATTGAGGTTTCGCCACTGCCAAGAAATGTTGGCTTTGGGGGTATAGGAGATGAAGGAATCATTCTTGAGATATTTTCTCCTAATTAGCTTCACTCAATAGTTATCTGGATCCTTCAAGATGCGACAAAGAAGTATCATTTGGAGAGCCATGTTGTTCACTTCCAGTTTCCTTAACCCCAAGACCTCCTAGGAATTTGGGCTTGCAAATCTTATTCCCTCCGATAAGTTTCGGGCTTTTATTATTAGGATCTTTATTCCAGAAAAATTTCTGGCAAATTTCGTCCATATCAGAATGGATCTTCGATGGAAGAGTGAAACTTTGCATTTGGTGGTTAGCGTAGCTTGAATGAGGATTGTTCTTCCTGCTTGAGACAGGGAATTAGCTTTCGATTTTGCTAGTTGGTTGTTAGTTGTTGAGATTACTTTAGAGAAAGTGTTATTAGATGTAACTATTTTTATCAATGATAGGTTACCCTAGATAGGATCCAAGATAGTCTACATCGATCATCTAGAGGATAAATTTGAAAGAGAGGATTGAAGTTTCATTTACGTTAGCTGTACTTTGGCATGATAATTTATTAAAGTTCACATGTTGTCAGAAATTTCACAATATTTGTTCAAAATACTTTTGATTATTAGAAAACTCGCCGGACATGCATAGAGAAACTCATAGGGTCGTCTGCAAAAGTTAAAGGGATGCACATTCTGGAATGACCTGGAGAGACTCCCAAGAGTTTTTTTCGACCATTTCCTTCTACTTGGAGTTGTCTTAAAAGGAGTTCCACATAGAGGATAAAGAGGTATAGGGAAAGGGAGTCACCTTGACGGATTCCACGAGATGCAAGGAATTGATTTATGGGGGACCCATTAACAGGTATAGAGAAGGAGACAATTGTGATACATTCTTTGATCCAGGATATCCAAAGGGGGAAAACCCAGTTTCGACAAGGTTGTGAATAGGAAATCCCACTCCAGGAGGTAATAAGCTTTTCCATATCTGATTTAATGACAATATATCCCGATTTTTCGGTTTTATTTATAAAGGAGTGGAAAATTTCGTGTGTTGTCAAAATGTTATCTTGAATTAAGAGTTCGAGAGTGAATGCCCCTTGTATATGATTGATTAATTTGCCAAGAAAATTTTTTAGTCTATTAGTTAGGATCTTAGAAATAAGTTTATAAGTGGAAAAGCCAGAAAGGTATGATTTATTTCTTTGAAAAGTCTACCTTAGTGGAAATAAGCTTTCGGCTCTAATGATAGAGTTCCCCACAATTTTCAGTATTTTTTGAAGAAGAAATGGGGTTAGACCTCGGGCCCCGGCGCTTTATCCCGATGAAGCTGGAACGTTGCTTCATAGATTTCTTGGTTAGAAATCGTGGCTGTTAACATTGCATTATCTTGGTCTGAGATGATAGGATGCAAAAAATACAATGGGGATAAGAGACAAATCTGTTTGCGAAGTCTTCCTTAATAAGCATTTCAATGTGATTGGAGTCCTTACCCATCGTTCCGTTAACTGAAACATAATATTTAATGCAATTCTTATTTCTTCTAATGTAGGATGCGTTGTGGTAGTATTTAGTGTTAAGAATGCCACAATGGAGTTTTTTAGATTTACTATGTTGCATCCAAAAATTCATTGGAGAATGATAATATAAGTCGTCTTTTTAAGAAGATTTTCATATTTAACTTTAGTGTTGGGATTACAATTAGGATTTTTTTGTTGCGAACTACCCACATTTAGGGCTCATTTGTGAAAAACTACCCTGTTTAAAAAAAATGGCAAATAACTACCTATATCTGTAAAAAAAATTGGTATCACTACCTTATTCACATTTCCAGTGGGGCCCACTATCCAACCTTTCCCTCCCATTTTCACTTGAAATTACCCAAGTATCCTCCTCTTTCAATGAAATCAGTTTCTCACATTTTTCATTTCACCCATCCAACTTCATTTTTTCAAAATCCACCGCAGAACCCATCTCAATCTTCCAAATTTTGACCAATTCATTGTTAAAAGAATTTAGATTCCTCTATAACCTGCAATTTCGTCTAACAACAGCTTAGGCAAATCTCTACATCAGCACTGTAATTGGGGTAAACTACATGGATAAAGGAAAGGGCATTGCTCGTAATTATGGGAAACAAGCCTCCCAAAGGTTAGCATTGCATAAACACTCTCCAATTCACTTTTAATTATAGTTTAATTTGTTGTTTGTGGTGAAATTCATATTTTAATTGCAAGTGTTGTGTAACCCTAATTTTTTATTACAATTGTTGAACTTCTAAATTACATTGTCAACCCTAATTAAGCTTCTTTAACTGCTTTTCGTTTGTGTGTGTGTGTCTAATTACAGCACCTATTATTTGTTTGTAGGGAATTACCTAAACCGATTTCTATAAATTTCTGGGTTGGTGGACATTTTGTGTTTGATAGTGGGAAAACAAACTACATTGGAGTGGAATGTTTATGGAAAATAAAATCGGGGTTGGGGATTTGTGTAGAGAGATTGAGAGAATATGTTGTTAAGGGCTATGAAATTTTTGAATATGATGTGCTAATGAAATATATTGTGTGCTTTCTCAGAAAAGCAAAAGAGGGGCATCATAACTGGTGTCGGCTCAATGAAGGCCAAGCTGATGTAGATGAGTTGTTGGAGTTAAGGGAATTTGACGATAGGGTGATTGTGTATGTGGTTCAAGATAATTCATACCCCAGCCCCAAAAAGTTCAGCCCTAGACTACCTCCTGTTACAAAACCAAAAATACAATGATAACTCCAAAAACTGGAGAAGGTTGGGCTTAAGAAGGAAAAAGTTATAAGGCCTGTTAGGAGTAGCCCAAGGTTCAAACAACAGGATGAGGTCATCCTTATGGGATGTAATTGGGAGCCTGTTGATAGAGTTAGCAACCCAAATACCACAGCTGTGTCAATAACAATAGAAGACACAGAAACTCCCACTGAAATATCCCAATCTAAGCAGCTTCAAAACCCTACACAACCTTCACCCTCTAAAACAGTAAGCCCTCCAACAGGAAATCAGAATCTGATTCCTCTTCCTCAAACACAAACATTGGCCACATTTCTGAATACAATTTCTAAATTGTCAGCCAAATCTCCTTGAAGAAAGCATGTTGCTGTTAAAAGAAGCCACAGAAGAAATATGAACTTAGGGGGAAAGAATTGAAAGTTGAGAAAGAAAGAAACACTATGATCAAATTCAGTGAAGAAGGAGAGAAGGATTTAGTCAAAAAAAATAGTCAAGCAAGATGCGAAAAAAAAAGAGAATAGAGAAGAAAACAAAGAAGAGGCAAACACATCTTGATAGGTTGGACTCTAATGGTGAAGAAGAGTTAAACTCAAATTATGATTTGTCCGATTTTGATGTTGACTTTGAGAGAGGGGAAGAGGACAAAGAAGAAAACGATGAAGAGGAGCTGCTCTTCAATCTGGACAAAGTGCACACTGAAAAAGAACTGAAATCTAGGGTTGATAGTGATAACAAGGAGGGTGAACAGCCAGTTGATGTAGAGGAAGTTGATGTGTCAGTGAAAGAAGTTGATCTGAATTATGAGGATCTAGGTAGCTTGAATGGATCTGATGGTGAAGAGGCCAGGTGAACTGCACACCTCAGTTTAATGAGGAAATTGATGTAAGAAGCCAATTAATTTGGTGAAAGGTTTGTGCTTTTAGAATGTGTATGTTTGTAGAAAAGCAATAAAGTTTCTTGCATAATGGAGGTGTAAGAGTTACAGTGTATTGTAAATAGATGTAGTTGTCCTTGGAACAAAAGGCATAGTAAGAGGGTGAAATGTGTGTGTGATGATGAACAAATGTGTAATTTTAAAGTGTATGCTAGGAAACTGAGAATGGAGTCTAGTTTATAAAATAAAGAGTTTGAGATTGAATCATACTTGTGGATTTCATCATTCGAGTACCAAGTTAATTTTTGAGTTTTTAGCTGAGAGGTATTTGGATGAGTGGAGGTTGGATCCAAACTAGAAGATGAAAAGTTTTAGAGATAGGGTGTATAGGAATTATGGTGTTCATGTTAGGTATTATAAGGCCTGGTTTCCTAGGGCTAGGCCTAAGTTACTTATGTTTGGTGATGCTAGCCAAGAATATGCTAGAGTACATGATTATGCTCAGGCCATTTTGAAGTACAACCCTGGCTCAACTGTTATTGTAACAACAGAAGGTGTGGACGGTGATGCACCAAACTTTTCTAGGATGTATGTTTGTCTGGAGGCAATGAAAACAGGGTTTGTAAGAGGGTTTAGGCCACTAATTGTAGTGGATTGCTGCCACCTAAAGGGTTCTTATCATACGATCATTATAGTGGCTATTTTCAAAACATGGAAATAATAATATTTTCCCTTTGGCATCGGCGATAGTGGAGGTGGAAAATACGGGTAGCTGGACTTGGTTTTTGGATCTATTGATGACTGATATTGGCTTCATCAATGGAGAAAGTTTAACTATATTGTCTGATAAACATAGGGTATTGTTCTAACTACTCTTCATTTCTACTAAAATGTGTGTTGGTAAATCCGTTAATCATATATGTTGTTTTTTGTTTGTAGGGGTTGTTGGATGCAATTGCAGCTGTTCATCCAAAGGCTGAGGTCAAGTTCTGTGCAAGGCACATATGGGCTAACTTCAAGCTAAAATTCAGTGGCCAAGCATATAAGGATCACTTTTGGGCTGCATGTAGGGCTACAGATGACGTAATATGTACTGAGATAAACTGTGATAAGCATATAGGTTGCATGTAGACCTTTTATGAACTGTTTTAGGCATATGTGGTGTGTTCATAAGATTCTGTCAACTATTATAGCTACAAATCAAATTATATGAGCAATTATAAGCACATAGATCTAGGATTTGTTTAATTTATAGGGTGTGTTTCTTTCACATATAAGGTATGAATGAGGTAATATGTAGTGTCTTTTCTCAAATAAGCATTTCCATTCATTTCAATAAGCATATAAGCATATTTATTTTCATTTTTAAAAAAAATTATTTGATGAACTTGGATGTAGGGTGTGTTTAATAATGAGCTTGCTAGAATAAGAGTTTTGAATGAGGAATCATATGATTGGTTGAAGAACATACCTAAGCAACATTGGGCAAGACATGCATTTAGTACAAACTGCAAGTCTAATATGCTTTTGAATAATCTTTGTGAAACATTCAATGTTGTGATTAGAGATGGTAGGGATAAGCCTATTATCACATGCCTTGAATGGATAAGAAGGTATGTTATGAAGAGGAATACTGAGAAATATGAGAAAATTCAATCTCATGAGGGTAGGTTTGTACCCTCATGTAGCAAAGCTGTTGGAGTGGGTTAGAGATGAGGCAACTAAATGTGATGCACAACCTAGTAGGATGGATGTTTGGGAGGTTGATGCACCATTTGATAGGTTTATTGTGGATTTAAAAACACATACATGTTTATTGTGGATTAAAAACACATACATGTGCCTGGTTTCATTGAACTCTCACTTGGATTCCTTTGCCCACATGCATATGCTTGCATTATAAAGAAGAGAATGGGGCTAGAAGATTTTTGTTCACCAGTACTATACAAAGAAAATGTACATAGAGGCCACACACCATACATCAGACCTATGTCTGGGATTAAACAGTGGGGAATGAGTGATTTAGTTCAGCCTTTGCCTCCTGTTGTGAGAACTATGCCAGGGTGACCATCACTGAAAATTAGAAAACATGAAGCAGGGGAAGCAGATGAGATGACACTTAGAAAGGAGAAGAAGCCAAGGATGTGCTCTAACTGCTTGCAACATGGCCACAACATCAAAAAATGTAAGAACCCTAAAGCTTAAAAGGAAAAGAATGTAGGTGGAGGACTACCTAGTACATATGACATTTAGGTTAATGCAAAGAGGAAGAAAAAGGAAGCTAGGACAGCTAAGGTATGTGAACTTCAACACTTAACCTAATCATCTCTTTATATGCTTGAAATATTAATGCTACAATGCTAATTCCTGTGTAATGGTTGATTGTGCAGATTTACAAGCATCCAACAAGAAGCAAGTCAATTGGGAGTGCTTAAATTCAAACTTGCATATCATAGCCAATGCTCCAACTCAAAGTAGCCAAATTGACAGCTACTGCCCTCCCCCCAGTGTCCAAAGGAAAGGCTCAACAGATGCCTCAGCAAAAGTTATCGACACTTTCAAAGGCCAAAGTCAATTGCAAAGGGAAAGAAGGAAGAATGGAAGATTTGATGTTCTTGTAGCTTGTGTATTGTTGAAATTGTGGCTTATTGTTTATAATATGAATTTCTATTTTAGTTTGGAATTTTTAAGACACTTTGGTTTGTTAATTTAGGAAGTATTTTTGGAACAAGTATGACATATGTCTTTGAATGAACAATTCGATTATATATCGAGAGATCTTGTGATAATCAAGTATCCACAAGTTTATGGCATTTCGAGCGACTATTAGCAGCATTTTATGTGTCAATTGAGGTGCGTTGTTACAAAATGCAATAGACAATAATAAACATCAAAATGGTAGCATAATAAGCATACCAATTCCATTAAGTAGAAATATTGACAAGTACAACAACCCAATTCATTTTCATATCCGATATAACCCTATTACAATCAACGCTACCATACAGTTTTGCGAAAACATAGAATACACCACCATTACAAACACACCGATCCCTCCCCTCTTATAAGTAGCTGCCATCACCAACACCATTCAATTTCTTCAATCTTCTCTTAGCAACAACCTTTCCATCTTGAAGCCTACAAACCTCGACCTTACCAACAGAAATTTCTTGCTCCATCATCTTCCTCAGCAGTAGAAGATCGTTTATGACAACTCTCTGCCACTCCTCTTGCTCTTCATCAACCCAATTAAAAAAGAAACAACCTTATTTTTTCTGATGAATGTCCGGGAACTTGCAGCCATAAAACTTTCTTCCCGGGCTAGCATGAGTCCAGAAGTTAGGATTTTTGCTGGAATTCCACGCTTACATTTCACAACCATACTGCAAGTAACCATAAATAAACCGAAAATCATAATTAGGGTTTCTAATTTGGAACCTTTTAAAAGAAAGAAACGAAAAATTAGGGTTTGAAATCTTACCTTGGCAATTTGTTTTTTCCGGACATTACAACTCCAAATTCAATGTTGGGGTAGTTGAATTTAAGGCTAAGAAGAAGAGAATGCAGAGACACAAAAAACAAATTAACATTCAATTATGACCGTTGGAGAATAGTGAAGTAGTTATAAAGAGGTTGGATAGTGCGCCCCACTAACGTCTTCCGTTAGTTTTTGGACGGAAAATGTGAATAGGTAGTGATACCAGACTTTTATATAAAATATAGGTAGTTATTTGGCATTTTTTTGAAATAGGGTAGTTTTTCACAAATGAACCGTAAATGTGGGTAGTTCCCAACAAAAAAATTCTTACAATTATTAAGCAAAATTTGGGTCTGAATATTATAAATTTGCTTTTCTACTGATTTAATTTGTCCAAAGATATTATCGAACTTAGATTTGTTCCATTCTTTAGCTTTGGATTTTAATAATTTGTACTTTTTAGTAAGGCAAAACATGTTCAACCCATCAGACTTAATTAGTACTCCAAACTTTAGTTACTAGATTGAAAAGGTTTTGTGTTATGTCCACATTTTTTCTAATCTGAAAGGGGGAAGGAGATCAAAACTTGACAGTGATCTAACGAAGTGAAAATTTAGTGTTCTATTTTGCAAAGGAAAATTATAGTAATAAATTGGAAATTTTGCGAAAACGCATTTATAATACACTTTGTAGGATTAACTACCTTTTCTAAT